>CM035167.1:3412747-3511859 GCA_020205615.1 Panax quinquefolius | reverse complement strand
AAAACACCAGCCAAAAAACGTTTTCTTAACAAAAAAATAATTTAAACTTCAAAATCAATTATTTGAACTTGAACTTCAATAATTCATAATAAATAGCCCTTTCATCAGAAAATTCGAATCTCGCGAGTTTTATAGGAAATTCAATTCTCTACAACTTTGCGGAAGAAAGTTTTTCCAAATTCCAAATAGAAATTGACCAAAAATCCACAAGCAGTGCGATTTCTAGGTTTATAATCAAATTTGATCGATAAATGGGGTCCATGACATATTTAACATGTTTTAAACATTTATTGCAACAAAAATACTCTTCCTCCTCATATACTCATATATCCCACATTCGTTGTAAAAATATCACCATTATTATATTATTAAAATTAAAATAATATATTTAAATGAATTATTTTATCGAAAAAGATAAAATATTAATTTTCAACAATTGTCATTTTAAAATTTTCTCCATCTATATCCACATAAAATCAATATTTTCCTCATCATATAAATCGATAATTAATTATTCACAAATAATATTACGAAATCACAATATTGTGACGAGGCGGTTCAAGGAAGAGGGGCTTTCGATAAAATTTCTTCTTCTTGGCGCCTTGATTAGGTGACCAAACCTCTCCTTGAGCGAGAACTTTCTAGACATTGCCAATAATGTTATCTAATAATATTATTAGGATAATATGAATTATTGCTTGATAATGAAAAATCTTGTGTAATGACATTATTGAAACAATGATAATATAAAATATCAATATGACAATTTATTAACTCGATAAAATCTTGAGCGGTAATTCTTTGTAACCATTATTGAGTAGTGCCTTCTTACGTAAGAATCAATAATTGGTGCAATCTGGTATCTTCTTGTTTCTTGTGTGTTTTAACCACGAGGTATTTTAACGGTATTAATTGGTAACAACTCTGTATTATTTTAAACAACTTATATTTGTCGTTTTCTTCATCCGATCGCTTTCAGTTATGGGGCCCACATGCATTTTGCTGTGTGTAAATCGTCGAATATTCCCAAGCGATCTGAATATTCCACGACCAACGAATATTCCCAAACAATGATGAATATTTTATAACCACTTGCTTATTTTGAAATATTTGCGTATTTAACCCTAACTATCCACATTAATCAAATCAACCCTTACTATTTCAAAATAATAAATAAAAAATTCCTTTTCATTTAATAATAATTTGGGGTCTTCTGACCTCCCTCCTTATGAAATTTAAGTCCTCGAAATTGGCGTCGTACTGGTGTTTGAAAAGGTGAGGATACCTCGCTTTCATTTCGTTCCAATTCCCGGTCATTTCCTCTATAGCATGATTCCTCCACAAAACTTTAACTTGTGGTATGACCTTTCTTGGCGTGGGACATGCTCCTTCTATCAAGATCTTGGCAATACCTCCTCATCGTTAAGTCTTGGTTTATCTCGTCCGGTTCTAACTTCGATAACGTGGTTGGGTCTTTCACATATTCTGAAATGCTGAGATATGTGAAACACATTATGAACCACGAGGCATACTTGGAGAGTAGCTTGATCTATAGGCTACATTTCTACTCTTCGGTCGAATTTTGAAATGGACGATAAATGGTGGATTGAGCTTTCCTCTCTTCCCAAAATCTTGTAACTCCTTCCATGGAACGACTTCATGACAATCGCGATCCCCACACTAAATTCCGTCCTTTCGATGAAGATCCGCATAACTCTTTTATCGATCTTGTCTTGGTTTGTATCGTTGTCGAATCATTTGGATCTTTTCGGTGAGTCATCACTTAACTTTCGGGTCCCAACAATGTTGCTTCACCCACCTCATCCCAACATATTGGAAGCGACATTTTAAATCCATATAATGCTTGAATGGAGCCACACTATACTTGCACGATAAGCTGTTGTTGTGGGAGAATTCCACCAATGGTAAATACTTATCCCAACTACCCTTGAAGTCAGGACCACGAGTCTTAATAAATCTTGAGAGTTTGAATAGTCCTCTCGATTGTCCCGTCCGTTTTGGGGATGGTATCTTAGAACTAAATCGTAAATCCGTGCCCGTAGCTTTTTGCAAGCTAACCCAAAATCTTGAAGTGAATCTTGGGTCACGATCCAGAAACTATGGATCTGGGCATGCCATGTACTGACCTCACAATCTCATTCACGTCATACTAGCAAGGCGTTCGAGGAATAAGTCTCCGTGTCGGCAAAATGAAGCGGAACTTGGTTAATCTATCAACAATAACCCAAATAGCATTGATGCCTTGAAAGCCGTAGGAAGACCCGTAACGAAATCCATGGTAATGTGTTCCCACTTCCATTTGGAATCTCAAGTGGTTCTGCGGACCCTTAGGTACTAGATGCTCACTTGCTACTGCGTTAGCGAGAGTTAAACACATCGAGATAAACTTTGCAATCTCTCTCTTCGTATTGTTCCACCAAAATGTATGTGAAGATCACGATACATTTAGTACTTCGAGGATGGATTGCAAATGGTGTATTGTGTGCCTCCATCGTAATCTTGTACTTGAATCAGTCGTTAGGAACCTGAAAGTCTAGAGTGGACTCGAAGTATTCCTTCTTCATCGATTCTAAGCTTAGGAATAGCTCCTTCTTGTACTTTCTTCTTCCATACGCATCGACTCAAGATTCGGTGGCTTGAAAGCGACCTTAACTTTTCTATTAAAGTTGGCTCTGTCGTATACTTGACATCATCGCTTTTCGTTCCGCATATGATCTTCTACTTCGATAGCGTCGGCTACCACGTTAAACTTTTCGGGATGGTATTGAATAGTGTGGTGCGTAGTCTTTCGATAGCTCGAGCCAGCGTCATTTGCCGCGTGTTGAGTTCTTTTTGAGTGAAGAAATATTTAAGGCTTTTATGGTGCGAATATATCTCCACTTTCTCCCATATAGATAGTGCCTCCGTATCTTTAAGCGGCAGCTTATTTGCTTTGACTCTCTAGATCATGAGTAGGATAATTCCTCTCATACTCTTTAAGTTGTCGCGAGGCGTAGGCTATGACTTTCCCGTTGCATGAGAACACATCCCTAACCCTTTGCACGAAGCATCATTTGTAGATAACAAATCCATCAAGACGGATGGTATTGTTAGAAACAGTCTTAGAAATAAGTCTCTCTTTAAGCTCTTGGAAACTCTTCTCGCATTCTTCGCTCGAAGCAATTTTGTATCCTTAGGGTTAAATTTGAGTTAATGGAGTAGCGATTAGAAAACCCTTCCACGAATCTCAGATAATAACCGGTTAAGCCCAAAAACTACGTCTTGATCCATGAAACTTGGTTGCTCCCAACTTTGTATTGCTTGATCTTGGCCGGATCAGCGGATACTCCATGTTTTGACACCACGTGCCCAGGAATGCTACTTCCTCGAGCGAAACTTCGCATTTCTTGAATTTGGCATATAGTTTGTTTTCACGAAGCCTTTGGAGTACCGACTTCAAATGGTGCTCATGATCTTCCACGACTTTTGGAATATATGAGGATGTCATCATAAAAACAACAACGAATTGATCGAAATATTCCTTGAATACTCGGTTCATCGTATCCATGAAAGCGCGGGAGCATTAGTTAGTCAAGAAAGACATGACTAAATTCATAATGCCCGTCTGGGGGTTACTAAAAGCGGTCTTTGGAATATCCTCGATTCTAATCTTGGTGATGATATCGAGCGAAGATCGATTTTTGAAAAATTGTGCCCCTTACTTATTGGTCGAACAAGTCATCAATCGAGGTGAGGATACCTATTCTTGATGGTGACATGGTTCGATTCCAGATAGTCGATCTGAAATCGCGTACTCCGTCTTTCTTCTTTCTGAATAAAAGCAGGAGCACCCCGAGGAGATGTCTTGGGGCCAGATGAAGCAGATGTCCAACAATTCACGTAGTTGGACCTTTAACTCTGAAAGTTCAATAGGAGCCATTCGATATGGGGTTTTAGAAATGGGCTTTGTGCGGGTTGAAGATCGATAAAAATTGACTTCACGTTACGGGGGTGAAGCCAGGAAGTTCTTGAAATCGTCGGGAAAATCGATAACAGCGGGAATATTATTCAAATTTGGCGTGTCTTTATTCAAATCCATAACATGGGCTAAGAAAGCTTGACATCAGTTTTTTTAATAAGCGAATAGCTTTATGATTAGATATGCGATGATTGATTTTAATGGTTTAGTTGCTTGAATTAAATCTGACGCAGGTGGTTAGGAATATGAAAACTATGACAACTTACGAAAACAATCAATTTTGGCATGATGAGTAGTTAACGATCGATCCACAAAATCACATCAAAAGCAAGTATCTTTAAAGAGATAAGGTCAGCGGGTAAGGTGATGGTGCCAACTTGAATCAAACAAGATTTATAAGCGATTGGATGTGATGAAAGTTTCTCTAGCGGAGTTTCCACGAGATAGGTCAAAGTCTAATTTCTCGGTCGAGTTTAAGCGTTGAGCACATGCGGGAGAGATAAATGAATGGGTATGCCGGTATCAGTAAAGGTATAAACTTAGCGAGAATTTATAAATAAGCTTACCGTGATCACCTCGTTTGGGTTCCTCGCATTTGACCGATCGCGACAAAGCGCTCTTCCGGAATCGTTGACTTTGACTTTTACGGGACGATCTTTTGAGTCACCATCCCCATTGAACTAGGTTTATTCTTGTCTGATCTCGGCGATATGTCCTTCCTTTCCACAATTATAGCATACCTTGAGCTGTTGTGGGCGGTTTGGTGATATGTCCCTCTTTTCGCATTTGTAGCATATAATGGGTGGTGGTTCTCCTCCATAGAACCGATTCTTTGCAAACCTTTGTCGTCTTCACATAGTCGTTGTTAAATCTCCTCTTTTAAAATCTCCTCTGACTTTCGCTTCTTTTTTTTCATGGCCATGATTACCACCGAGTGGTTACCATTTTGTCATCCGTCTGTTTCTTTCTCATTTGGTTATCATTATTACATTGTTGCTACTATCTACGTGCGATCTGGTTTGTGGTCCCTCGGTTGAATATACTCGTTATCTCGCTCTAATAATTGAGCCACATTTACAACATCTGAATAGAGAAAATTTATGAGAAATGAGATCTTGGCGTATCTTGGGGTTTGAAACCTCTAAGAAACATCCAGCGTCATCGTTCCTCATTCTCCACCAAATGAGGTCTGAAACACGGATAACTCTGCAAACTTTGCCTCGTCTTTGAGACAAATTGCGTCGTTGTTGTTTTTTCGATCGATGAACTCCACTTCCTTCGTATAGCGAACACTTTCGGAAAGTATTTGTCATTAAATAATTCTGAAACGTCTCCCCGAGACATCTTTGAGTCTTGGTGGATGGAGTGCGCTTCCTGAGACTCCCACCGATGATGCGCCTTTCGCCGCGGAACATAAAGGTGGCGAATGGAACCTTCTGTTCCTCCGTGCATCCCAGACATCGAATATCTTGGTAATTTGCTTGACCCGTGTTTCCTTGTGATCGGATCGGCTTTCCCTTAAATTACAGTGGTCCCGACTCTTTGAGCGCTTGCATTGTGACAACTTGGTAATTCTTATCATTTCCTCACATATTTTGAACACGAGTCTCCTAAATGCGATTTTGCGTGAGCTATGAAAAACTTCTAAACATCCCTCGTTCATCATCTCGCTTTCGATGGTGTTGTTCGCGGGAGGAACATTGCCCGACTGTTACACGTTCTCCTCGTTGGTGAGTCTGAGGCGTCTCCACGGTCTCATTTCCATTGTTAATATTCTCGATTCGACATTCTCGAATCTTGTCGTAAAACAAGGGTTAATTAAGAAATCGATATATCACATAATATCCTATATCTTGACCCGACTAACAAATAAGCTTAGGTAGGACACCTTGGCGAAGGATTTACTCGTCTCTCCCTCTGATTTACATTCCCGATCTCATGGAGAGATCGTATCCTAAGCTACGATACCAGTGTGGCGCCCCCAAAAATAGGTATACATCACCCATTACGAGTTGTCGATACGTGATGCGAAAACAACTACTGACTTTATTATTACAACGATAAAAGCGTGAGTTTGAATACAAATATTATCTTACAGACAATATCTATACTCAAATAAATCCTCATCACATTTATTGATACATTATTTTACAAAATGGTGAGGACTACTAAACAATCTCTTCTAAAACCTTCATTCCATTTTGAGGCTAAATACTTTCGCTATATTCTAGCCTCACGAGAAAAAAATGGAACAAAAAGGAAAAGGGTGAGCTCATTAGCCCGATAAAGAATATTATGACTAAGATAATATCTGACAAATTATCGTTAGTCTTGACGGGGAAAAATCTAATAGAATCTGATAGGCAACAAATTTTAAATCAATATTACATGGTACGAAATAATAATTCATTAGAAGAGTTAAGTAGAGAATCTGAACTACTATCTTACATGTATGAATTTAAAAGTTCATCGTCTATCTTTTATCCTGTAACATCATCATCGATATATATATCAGGAATCAAATATTCATCTTTTTTTACTGGGCGAAGATATTCATCGATTAATTAATATTCATTTAAACACTGTTCATCTTTTACTTCTTATTCTTGCATCATTCATCTTTGCTTTCTGAAAAGATATTCTTAAAATCATTCATCTTTTGCTCTCTGAGGCCAAGATATTCCATAATATCATCATTTAAGGCGAGGATGATGAAAATATTTTTTTTTAAAAAAGCGAATCGATGAAACAAAATGATGAGGATTAAGGATTAAGGATTAAATACTTTGTTTTATCCGTGTCAAAAATACCTCAAAAATAATCATAGTGGTGTAAAATTCGAGAATGATCAAAACATGGATCTGATCGAAGCTAGTATCGAGAATAGATATTTTGAACGAAAAGAAAAATTTTATTTTTTAATTGAATAGTCTTAGTATCGTGAATAGTCTTAGTATCGTGAATAGTCTTAGTATCGTGAATAATAACTCAGAGCACCAAAAGATAGAAATTCCACAAAAAAAACATCTTCACGACTTACGTGAATAGTACTAAGTGAATAGTAACTCGTGAATAGTAACTTCATGAATAGTAACTAAATAGTAACTCGTGAATAGTAACTCGTGAATAGTAACTTGAATAACTAAACCCAGAAATGAAAAAGTTCCAAATTTGATAAAAACTTGGATCAATATTTGACATAATGATATTGAAGAAATAATATCATTTGAAAAAAAAATAACATCCACTTACCTCGAAAGATCGATCTTACAAATTTGAATCAGGATATAGTCTATGAAGGAACTTGCTTAGTATATAATACTCAAAGTATACTCAAAATACTCACAAGAATAAACTCGATAATATATAAGATAGAGAAAACTTGATTTACGGTGTGATTTTCAATTCTAACCTAAGCACCTATTTATAGGAAAATCTTAGAACACAAAAGCGAAAAATTTAATATAATATTAATATATATTATATAAAAATTTCTCTTAGCCCACCTTTTAATCTCGATCTCAGCTCATTACATGTTAATGATGTAAGCAAAAAAAAAAAAAAAAACGTTTTTCTTAATTTAAAATAATTTAAACTTCCAAAATCGATTATTTGAACTTGAACTTCATAATTCATAATAAATAGCCCTTTTATCAGAAAATTCGAATCTCGCGAGTTTTTATAGGAAATTCAATTCTCTACAACTTTGCAGAAGAAAGTTTTTCCAAATTCCAAATAGAAATTGGCCAAAAATCCACAAGCAGGGCGATTTTACAATTATAATCAAATTTGATCGATAAATGGGGTCCAAGCATGTTTAACATGTTTTAAACATTTATTGCAACAAAAATACTCTTCCTCTCGTATATATATACTCATATATCCCACATTAGTTGTAAAAAAATATCACCATTATTATATTATTAAAATAATATATTTAAATGAATTATTTTATCGGAAAAAGATAAAATTTTAATTTTCAACAATTGTCATTTTAAAAATTTTCTCCATCTATATCCACATAAAATCAATATTTTCCTCATCATATAAATCAATAATTAATTATTCACAAATAATATTACGAAATCACAATATTGTGACGAGGCGGTTCCAGGAAAGAGGGGCTTTCGATAAAATTTCTCTTCTTCTTGGCGGCATGATTAGGTGACCAAACCTCTCCTTAGACGAGAACTTTCTAGACATTGCCAATAATGTTATCTAATAATATTATTAGGATAATATGAATTATTGCTTGATAATGAAAAATCTTTGTGTGTAATGACATTATTGAAACAACTGACAATATAAAAAATATCAATATGACAATTATTAACTTAATAAAATCTTTGAGCGATAATTCTTTGTAACCATTATTGAGTAGTGCCTTCTTACGTAAGAATCGATAATTGGTGCGATCTGGTATCTTCTTCTTGTGTTTTTAACCACCAGGGTATTTTAACGATGATATTACTTGGTAACAACTACTGTAGTTATTTTTAAAACAACTTATATTTGTCGTTTTCTTCATCCAATAAACTTTCCGTTATGGGGCCCATGGGCTATTTCCAAACGGTGCATATTCCACGATGGGGCCCACATAATGAATATTTTATAACCACTTTAGCTTTTTGAAATATTTGCGAATATTCCCAAATGCGATGCGATATATTCATTAATACGACCAACGAATATTCCCAATATTCAAGCGATAATGAATATTTTATAACCACTTTTCAAAATTTTGAAATATTTGCATATTTCCCGTTATTTGAACTATCCATACATCAAATCAACTAACCCAAAATACTATTTCAAAATAATAAATAATCAAATATTTAAAAATAGAAGGCGTTCGAAATAAGTCTCCGTTTATTTCATGATAACCCAAATAGCATTGATGCCTTGAAAAACCATAGGAAGACCAATAGAAAATCCATGGTAATGTGTTCCCACTTCCATTTGAAAATCTCAGTGGTTCTGACGGACCCTTAGGTACTTGATGCTCTCCTTTACCGTTGACAAGTTAAACACATTGAGATAAACTTTGCAATCTCTCTTTCGTATTGTTCCACCAAAATGTATGTGAAGATCACGATACATTTAGTACTTCGAGATGGATTGCAAATGGTGTATTGTGTGCCTCCATCGTAATCTTGTACTTCAAATCAGAGTCGTTAGGAACCTGAAAGTCTAGAGTGGACTCAGTATTCCTTCTTCATCGATTCTAAGCTTTAGGAATAGCTCCTTCTTGTACTTTCTTTAACCTTCATACGCATCGACTCGGGATTGGTGGCTTGAAGCGACCTTAACTTTTCTATTAAAGTTGGCTCTGTCGTATACTTGACATCATCGCTTTCGTTCCGCGTATGATCTTCTTTTCATCGTCGTCGGCTACCACGTTAAACTTTTCGGGATGGTATTGAATAGTGTGGTCGTAATCTTTCGATAGCTCGAGCCAGCGTCGTTCTTGCCGCGTGTTGAGTTCTTTTTGAGTGAAGAAATATTTAAGGCTTTTATGGTGCGAATATATCTCCACTTTCTCCCCGTATAGATAGTGCCTCCATATCTTTAAGCGCGAAAATGGCTTTCTTGCTGACTCTAGATCATGAGTAGGATAATTCCTCTCATATTCTTTAAGTTATCGCGAGGCGTAGGCTATGACTTTCCCGCGTTGCATGAGAACACATCCCTAACCCTTTTGCACGAAGCATCGTTGTAGATAACAAATCCATCAAGAACGGATGGTATTGTTAGAAACAGTCTTAGAAATAAGTCTCTCTCTTAAGCTCTTGGAAACTCTTCTCGCATTCTTCGCTCCAAGCAATTTTGTATCCTTAAGTTTAATTTGAGTTAATGGAGTAGCGATTAGAAAAAACTTCCCACGAATCTCAGATAATAACCGGTAAGCCCAAAAACTACGTCTTGATCCATGAAACTTGGTTGCTCCCACTTTGTATTGCTTGATCTTGGCGGATCAGCGGATACTCCATGTTTTGACACCACGTGCCCGAGGAATGCTACTTCCTCGAAGCGAACTTCGCATTTCTTCAATTTGGCATATAGTTTGTTTCACGAAGCCTTTGGAGTACCGACTTCAAATGGTGCTCATGATCTTCCGACTTTTGGAATATATGAGGATGTCATCAATAAAAACAACAACGAATTGATCGAAATATTCCTTGAATACTGTTCATCATATCCATGAAAGCGGCGAGGCATTAGTCGATCAAAAGACATGACTAAAATTCATAATGCCCGTCTGGGAGTTACGAAAGCGGTCTTTGGAATATCCTCGATTCTAATCTTGGTGATGATATCGAGCGAAGATCGATTTTGAAAAAATTGTGCCCTTACAGGCTGGTCGAAACAAGTCATCAATCGAGGTGAGGATACCTATTCTTGATGGTGACATGGTTCGATTCCAGATAGTCGATACTGAAATCGCATACTCCGTCTTTCTTCTTTCTGAATAAAGCAGGGAGCACCCCGAGGAGATGTCTTGGGGCCAGATGAAAGCGATGTCCAACAATTCTGTAGTTGGACCTTTAACTCTGAAGTTCAATAGGAGCCATTCGATATGGGGTTTTAGAAATGGGCTTTGTGCGGGTTCAAGATCGATAAAAATTGACTTCACGTTACGGGGTAGGCCAAGGAAGTTCTTGAAATCGTCGGGAAAGTCGATAAAACGGAATATTATTCAAATTTGGCGTGTCTTTATTCAAATCCATAACATGGGCTAAGAAAGCTTGACATCCGTTTTTTCAATAAGCGAATAGCTTTATGATTAGATATGATGTGATTGATTTTAATGGTTTAGTTGCTTGAATTAAATACAACGGGTTGGTTAGGAATATGAAAACTAACAACCTTACGAAAATAATCAATTTTGGCATGATGAGTAGTTAACGATCAATCCTAAAATCACATCAAAAGCAAGTATCTTTAAAGAGATAAAATTCGGCGGGTAAGGTGATGGTGCCAACTTGAATCAAACAAGATTTATAAGCGATGGATGTGATGAAAGTTTCTCTCTAGGAGTTTCCACGAGATAGGTCAAAGTCTAATTTCTCGGTCGAGTTTAAGCGTTGAGCACAAGCGGAGAGAGATAAATGAATGGGTATGCCGGTATCAAGTAAGGTATAAACTTAGCAAGAATTTATAAATAGCTTACCGTGATCACCTCGTTTGGGTTCCTCGCATTTTGACCGATCCTGACAAAACGCTCTTCCGAATCGTTGACTTTGACTTTTACGGGACGATCTTTTGAGTCACCAATCCCCATTGAACTAGGTTTATTCTGCGTCTGAATCTCGGCGATATGTCCTTCCTTTCCACAATTATAGCATACCTTGAAGCTGTGTGGGCGGTTTGGTGATATATCCCTCTTTCCGCATTTATAGCATATAATGGGTGGTGGTTCTCCTCCTTAGAACCCGATTCTTTCTTGCGTGTTTGTCGTCTTCACATAATCGTTGTTAAATCTCCTCTTTTTAAATCTCTCCTCTGACTCGCTTCTTATTTTTTTCATGGCCATGATTACCACGAGTGGTTACCATTTTTGTCCGTCTTTTTCTTTCTCCGTTGGTTATCATTATTACATTGATTACTTATCTACGATATGATCTGGGTTGTGGTCCCTCGGTTGAATAGTACTTTCGTTATCTCGCTCTAATAATTGAGCCACATTTTGACAACATCTCGAATAGAGAAAATTTATGAGAAATGAGATATTGGCGTATCTTGGGTTTTGAAACCTCTAAAAACATCCGCGTCATCGTTCCTCATTCTCCACCAAATGAGGTCTGAGCACGGATAACTCTGCAAACTTTGCCTCGTCTTGAGACAACCGTCGTGTTGTTTTGTTCGATCGATGAACTCCACTTCCTTCATATAGCGAACACTTTCGGGAAAGTATTTGTCATTAAATAGTTTCTGAAAGCGTCTCCCAAGAGACATCTTTGAGTCTTGTGGATGGAGTGCAACTTCACAGACTCCCACCGATGATCTGCCTGCGCCACGGAACATAAAGGTGGCGAATGGAACCTTCTGTTCCTCAAGTGCATCCCAGACATCGAATATCTTGGTAATTTGCTTTGACCCGTGTTTACGCCGTGTGATCGGATCGGCTTTCCCTTAAATTACGGTGGTCCCGACTCTTTGAAGCTTGCATTTGTGTGACAACTTGAGTGAATTGCTATCATTTCTCTCTGTATTTTCCTCCTATTTTTGCATGAACAAAAGCTTCTAAACATCTCCTCTAATTGCGATTGATTTTGCATGAGCGCTGCAAAAGCTTCTAAACATCCTCGTTCATCATCTAAAACAGATTAATTAAGTGTTGTTCACGGGAGGAACATTGCCGACTGTTGTCGTTTTTGAATCTCCGTCTCTCAAGATTACATTCCCGTTCTACATGAGATATTATCCCTTATATTGTGATTGTGGCGCCCCAAAATTAGGTATCGTCACCCATCTTGGGTACGCCACTTACATGGAACATAAATTCAAATACAACTTAATAATATACCTCATAGTGTATGCAATACGACATAACATAAATAAGCGAGAGTTTGAATAAAATATTGTCATTTAGATATATCCATACTCGAAAGTCCTCATTACAATTATTATCACACTTTATTTCACGAATAGTGAGGACTACTAATCTTATCCTCTACGGACCATTACTCGTTCGTTTCCCAGGCTAAGTCCCGGTATATTCTCATTTCACGAAGAAACGGTGAAAGAAAGGGTGAGCTCAACTAGCCCGATGAAAAATATTATGACTAAGATAATGCGAGAATAAATTATCATTAGCCTTGACGATGTTAAGCGATAAAATACAATAGAACAACCGGTTTAAGCTGCGGTGAATATCGATCCATTAAAAAGTCAGTAGAAAATAAAATCTACTATCTTTTAGGTTTTAAAAGGTTTTCATCAATTTTTATCACTAAGACTCGACAATAAATAAACCACAATATCTAATCATCCACATACCCACGATCGAGGATTTTCATCAAATTATCAATGGTCGAGACTATCTTAGAATCACCCACAGTCATAATCATACCAAAAACTATCCATCAACGCATTCACAGGCCCTTTGAGGACTTTTATCACATCATTTATAACAAGCCGTGATTATCTTAGAATGATCCACAGTCATAATCATACTAAGTTCATCTATGCTTGCGTAAGCGAAGATAACTTAATATATAATGAGGATGATGACAATGACATAATAATTCAATAAAACAAGTTCAAAATTATTTTATCCGAGGAATTATTAACGTCAATTGTCGACATGATCTTTGTTTTGTAGAGTAAAATTCAAGAATGATCGGAAGAATATTTCCATGAAAAGATCTTTGGATGAAGCGCAAATATCGAGGATATTCTACTAATTTCATGGAGTATAGAAGTCAAAGTTTTAACCATTTGGGTATAATAAAGAATGGAATAACAAAAGAAATCACCGTGCATGCGGTGCTTGCGCATAGACGAGTTATTCAGCGAGAATAATAATAACGGAACGGAATCGGTCGGTGAAATTCACAAGCGAGGATGATCAACGAGAATAATAAATCTTTGAATAATAAACAATGGAACCGAGGTCGGATGTAAACACACGAACGGGATATTCAACGAGAATAATAAATGCGGAATAATAAGCAATGGAACCGGTCGGGTGTAAAACACACGAAACGGGATATTCAGCGAATAATAAAGAATGGAATAATGAAGAAGAAGATCACCAAGTATAGGGGATTAAGCGTATCTGAGTTATTCAACGAGAATAAATAAGAATGGAATAATATAAGGATTTCACCAAGTATAGGGTATCTGGCGCGTATCTGAGGTTATGTATAGGGTATGCCACTTTTACGAGTTATTCAACGAATAATAATGAATGGAATAACGAAGTTCTCTTCATGAATAAGAAAATAATAACACCCTTACGAATTACAACAAATAATATCCTTACTTAGTAAAAATATATCAAAGTAGTGAAGTAGCGAGAATACTCTTCTTCTTTCTATATATTTTTCTCTATATAAACTCTCTATAATTTCTCTCTAGAGTTTTGATGAATTAGTAAGAAAATAATGAAGGAATGAGCTTATTTATAGGAAAATAGAATGCATAGTAATTAATCCATGAGCGGTCCAGATTGATTTACTTTAATCGATGGTCCATATTTAAAAGCAAAATCTTTTAAATAAAATATAATATATTCTATTTATATAAAAACATTTTACTATGCAAACATGCTTTATCTGACACTTTATCAAAACAACTTATATGACATATCGTAATAAAATATAATATATTACATTTATAGAATAACTTTAATAAAGTATTACATTTTATATAAAAAGATGTTTACATTTTATTACGTTAATAATCTGAATAAAACAAAAGCGTCGTTATCATTATAATAATTCATATTATTAATCGTGATAATGGAATCAAAGTGAGTGACTTCTCACATAAGCATCGATAATCGATCTGGTGTCTTCTTATGCGACCACCGTATTCTTTGTACTTTTACTACTAGAGTAGTTCAACGATATCAGCGGTAAAACTTCCGTAGTTATTTGATAAAAATATTTTTGTCGTTTTCTCGATCAAATGATAATTACATTATGGGGTCCACCATGATTGGTAGTTATGCGAATATTCCTGCTAAAAGCAAGAATATTCCCAGACCAATCGAATATAATATAACCACTTGCATACTTTGCAAAATTTATAAATCTTACCCTACCCAATATTTATAATATTATCTCAAATTCACACCATAATATTAAAAATTATTTAAAAAAAATTTAAATCTTTATTGATAAAATAAATCTCCAAAATTCTCTCCAAGTCTCTCATTTCATTGTTAATATTCTCTCATTTCCATTGTTAATTCTCATTCGACATTCTCAAATATGTCGTAAAACAAGGGTTAATTAAAAAATCGATATATCACATAATATCCTATATCTTGACCACTAAAATAAGCTTAGGTTAGGTAGGACACACTATGGCGAAGGATTTTCGTCTCTCCCTCCGAGTTTACATTCCCAGATCTCATGGAGATCATATCCTAAGCTACGATACCATTGTGGCGCCCCCAAAATAGGTATACATCACCCATTACGATTATTACAATATAAAGTGTGAGTTTGAATACTTTATTATATTATCTTAGCGTGAGTTTGATATAAAATACTCAAATAATATCTATCTCAAATAAATCCTCATCACATTTATTGATACATTATTTTACAAAAATGGTGAGGACTACTAAACAACTCTCTCTAGAACCTTCATTCCATTACCCAGGCTAAATACTACTCATTATATTCTACCTCCTCACGAGAAGAAAAATGGAACAAAAAGGAAAAGGGTGAGCTCAACTAGCCCGATAAAGAATATTATGACTAAGATAATATCTGACAAATTATCATTAGTCTTGACGAGGAAAAAAATCTAATAGAATCTGATAGGCAACAAGTTTTAAATCAATATTATTGTGAAATAATAATTCATTAGAAGAGTTAAGTAGAGAATGCAAACTACTATCTTACATGTATGAATTTAAAAGTTCATCGTCTATCTTTTATCCTGTAACATCAATCGATATATATACGGAATCAAATATTCATCTTTTTTGCTTTCTACTGGCGAAAGATATTCATCGATTAGTTAATATTAATCTAAACACTGTTCATCTTTCTTTACTTCTGGGCGAAAAGATATTCATCAAAATCATTCATCTTTGCCTTTCTTCTGGGCCAAAGATATTCAATAATATCATCATTTAAGGCGAGGATGATGAAAAATATTTTTAAAAGCGAATCCGGTGAAACAAAATGGCGAGGATTAAGGATTAAGGATTAAATACTTTGTTTTATCCATGTCAAAAATACCTCAAAAATAATCATAGTGGTGTAAAATTCAGAATGATCAAAACATGGATCTGATCAAAGCTAGTATCCAGAATAGATATTTTGAGACGAAAAGAAAATTTTCATTTTTAGATGAATAGTCTTAGTCTAGGTATCGTGAATAGTCTTATAAATAGTAACTGAATATTCTTCGTGAATATCGTGAATCGTGAATAACTCGTGAATATAACGTGAATAACTAACTCAGACACCAAAAAAGTTCCAAATTTGATAAAAACTTGGATCAATATTTGACATAATGATATTGAAGAAATAATATCATTCTGAAAAAATAATATCCACTTACCTCGAAAGATCGATCTTACAAATTTGAACACAGGATATAGGCTATGACTTGAACTTTGTAGTATAGCAATACTCAAAATATACTCAAAATACTCACAAGAATAAACTCGATAATATAGAGAGAAAACTTGATTTACGGTGTGATTTTCAATTCTAACCTAAGCACCTATTTATAGGAAAATCTTAGAACACAAAGCGAAAAAATTAATATAAAATATTAATATATATATTTTTTTTCTCATCCCACTTTAGAATCTGAATTCAGCCACTTCTAACACATGTTAGAGACCAAAATAATAATAAAAACGTTTTTGTTATTTTAAATATTTAAAACTTCAAAAATCGATTATTTGAACTTGAACTTGATAATTCATAATAAATAGCCCTTTTATCGAGAAAATTCGAATCTCGCGAGTTTTTATAGGAAATTCAATTCTCTACAACTTTGCGGAAGAAAGTTTTTCAAATTCCAAAAAAAATTGGCCAAAAATCCACAAGCAGACGATTTTACAATATATAATCAAATTTGATCGATAAATGGGGTCCACAGAGCATGTTTAACATGTTTTAAACATTTATTGCAACAAAATACTCTTCCTCTCTCGTATATACTCATATATCCCACATTCGTTGTAAAAATATCACCATTATTATATTATTAAAATATAATAATATATTTAAATAATTATTTTATCGAGAAAAAAGATAAAATTTCAATTTTCAACAATTGTCACATTAAAATTTTCTCCATCTATATCCACATAAAATCAATATTTTCCTCATCATATGAATCAATAATTAATTATTCACAAATAATATTCTGAGAATCCTGATATTGTGACGACGGTAGGTTTCAGGAAAGAGGGGCTTCGATAAAATTTCTCTTCTTGGCGGCGCAATTAGGTGACCAAACCTCTCCTTAGAGCGAACTTTCTAGAGACATTGCCAATAATGTTATCTAATAATATTATTGAGATAATATGAATTATTAGCCGATAATGAAAAATCTCTTGTGTAATGACAATTATTGAAACAACGATAATATAAAATATCAATGACAATTATTAAATCGATAAAATCTCTTGAGCGATAATTCTTTGTAACCATTATTGAGTAGTGCCTTCTTACGTAAGAATCGATAATTGGTGCGATCTGGTGTCTTCTTGTGTTTTAACCACAGAGTATATTTTAACGATATTATTTGATAACAACTATGTAGTTATTTTTAAACAACTTATATTTGTCGTTTTCTTCATCCAATCGCTTTTTCGTTATGGGGCCCACAAAAAAGCTTTACGGCAAATCGTACGAATATTCCCAAACGATGAAGAATATTCCACGACCAAACGAATATTCCCAAACAATGATGAATATTTTATAACCACTTGCTTATTTTGAAATATTTGCGTATTTTACCCATAACTATCCACATTAATCAAATCAACCTTCTTATTTCAAAATAATAAATAGAAAATTAAATTTCATTAATAATAAGTTGGGGTCTTACAACCTCCCTCCTTATGAAATTTAGTCCTCGAAATTGGCGTGCGTGCACAGTGTTTGAAAAGGTGAGGATTCATTTAGTTTCGAATTCCCGGTCATTTCCTCTATAGCATGATTCCTCCACAAAACTTTAACTTGTGGTATGACCTTTCTTGGCGTAGGACATGCTCCTTCTATCCAAGATCTTGACATGTACCTCTCTCATCGTTAAGTCTTGGCTATCTCGTTCGGTTCTAACTTCATAACGTGGTTGGGTCTTTCACATATTTCTGAAATGCGGATATGTGAAACACATTATGAACACGAGACATACTCGGAGAATAGCTTGCGAGTCTATAGGCTACATTTCTACTTTCGGTCGAGAATTTGAAATGGACCAATAAATGCGTGGATTGAGCTTTCCTCTCTTCCCAATCTTGTAACTCCGCTTCCATGGAAGCGACTTCGCATGACAATACATGATCCCTATACTAAATTCCACGTCCTTTCGATGAAGATCCGCATAACTCTTTTATGTCGATCTTGTGCCTTTTTTTGTATCGTTGTCGAATCATTTGGATCTTTTCGGTGAGTCATACTGATGCAATTTAAATCTGACTTACTAATATAAGCGTAGTATACAATCTGACATAAAGCGTGAGTTTGAATACAAATATTGTCTACTAGATATTATACAAACTCGAAAGGTCCTCATTACAATTATTATCACCTTATTTCACGCGAGAATAGTGAGGACTACTAATCTTATCCTCTGGACCATTACTCTCTTTTTCCCAGGCTAAGTCCCGGCTATATTCTCATTTCACGAAGAGAACGGTGAAAAGAAAGGGTGAGCTCGAACTAGCCCGATGAAATATTATAACTAAGATAATGCGAGAATAAATTATCATTAGTCTTGACAATGTTAAGCGATAAAATACAATAGACAACCGGTTTAAGCTGCGGTGAATATCTGATCCATTAAAAAGTCAGTAGAAAATAAAATCTACTATCTTTTAGGTTTTAAAAGGTTTTCATCAATTTTTATCACTAAGACTCGGTTTAATGAATAAACCACAATATCTAATCATCCACATACCACGGTCGAGGATTTTCATCAAATTATCAATGGTAAATGACTATCTTAAGAATCACCCACAGTCATATAATCATACCAAAAACTATCCATCAACATTCTGAGGCCCTTTGAGGACTTTTGTCACATCATTTATATCAAGCCGTGATTATCTTAGAATGATCCACAGTCATAATCATACTAAGTTCATCTATCTTGCGTAAGCGAAGATAACATAATAATATAACATGAGGATGATGATGATGACATAATAATTCATAAAAAAACAAGTTCACGAATTAATTTATTAGGGAATTAATAACGTCAAATTGTCGACGTGATCTTTGCTTTGTAGAGTAAAATTCAAGAATGATCGGAAGAATATTTCCATGAAAAGATCTTTGGATGAAGCATGAATATCGAGAATATTCTACTAATTTCATGGAGTATAGAAGTCAAGTTTTTACCATTTGGGTATAATAAAGAATGGAATAACAAAAAGAAATCACCGTGCATGCGATACCGCCTTGCATAGGCGAGTTATTCAACGAAATAATAATAACGGAAACGGTCGGTGAAATTCACATTCAAAGCGGGATGTTCAACGAGAATAATAAAATAATATGGAACCGGTCAGGTGTAAAACACGAGATAGGATATTCAACGAAATGATAAAAAAAATAAAACGGAACGGTCGGTGTAAAAACACCTGAGCGAGGATGTTCAACGAATAATAATAAAAAATGGAACCGGTCAGGTGTAAAACCTGCAGAACGGGATGTTCAACGAATAATAATAGAAGAATGTCACCAAGTATAGGGTAAACCAATATCGTATCTGAGAATATAATAGGGTATAATATATCTGAGTTATTCAACGAATAATAAAAAATGGAATAACGAGAGGATTTCACCAGTATAGGGTATCTCTGCATATCTGAGTTATTCAATGAGAATAATAAAGAATGGAATAACGAAGTTCTCTTCATGAATAAGAAGAATAACACCCTTACGAGATACAACAAATAATATCCCTTACCTTAGAAGAAATGAATATTGGAAAAGTGAAGTAGCGAATACTTTTCTTCTTTCTCTATATAGTTTCTCTCTCTGAGAGTTTGATGAATTAAGTAAAAATAATGAAGGAATGAGCTTTTATTTATAGAAAAAGCGAGGGTGGCTCTTGAGTACTTGAAGAAGGTCGAAATGACTCTTGGTAATATTGAAGAGACAATTCTTATTTTTAGAAGGGTAATTAACCCTTGGAACAGAAGAAGAGATTAACTCTTGGTAATATTGAAGGGACAACTCTACTATAATTACTATTGAGGAAGGTAATTACTATTGATGAAAGGTAATTACTATTGAAGAAGGTAATTACTATTGAAGAAGGTAATTACTATTGACGAAGGTAATTACTATTGGCGAAGGTAATTACTATTGAAAGGTAATTACTATTGGCGAAGGTAATTACTATTCACGAAGGTAATTACTATTCAAAAGGTAATTACTATTGAAGGTAAATACTATTCCTGAAGGTAATTCTTATTCCTGGTATTACTATTCCTGAAGGTAAATCTTATTGTGAAGAGACTCTTAGATGATGACATATGGGCCCCCATAAAATAATCAAACTTACCACAAGCGTCTCATATGAGACTCTTTATATACATCGAGGATTGAATAAATATTACCACAAATCATTTTATTTTTAATCGACACATATTTTAATCTTTCAACAATTATTAATCATTTTATAACTTGTCGTCTCGATTAATAATATAACATATTATCTGAGATGATCTTTGTGACAATAATTGAATCGATAATATAAGAGATATGATCACGTGATTCTTTGTAGCGATAATTGAGTATAGCTAAGTGACTTCTCACGTAAGCATCGATAATCAATCTGAGTGTTCTTATGCGACCACACGCGTATTCTTTGTACTTTTACTTCTTAGGGTAGTTCAGCGGTTTTAACGGTAACACCTCTGTAGTTATTTTTTATAAAAGATAATTTTGTGGTTTTTCTAACTACGACAATACTTAGTTTAATGGGGTCCACCAGCAGTGATTGAGTAGTCGTCTGAATATTCCCAAACAAAAAGAATATTCCCAGACCAAACGAATATATTTATAACAACTTGCTTACTTTTGCAAAATTTATAAATATTACCCACAACTATAACATTATATCAAATTTATTCCATAATATTCAAAATAATATTTATAGAAAATTCATCTTTATTTATAAAAATTTGGGGTCTTCTGACCTCCCTTAACTTATGAAATTTAAGCCCTCGAAATTAGAGTGCGTACACGATATGATAAAGAGGTGAGGATACCTTGAATACCTTTATCGTTAAAAATATTAAATTCATCTTCATGATCCAGCGAAGATATTCATTAACAATTCATCTTTTTTCTGCTGAATAAAGATATACAAGCTGTAAAACCAATAATCTTTGAGGCCTTGACTTAATAGTATCACGACCACGAATTATCCATTTACTTTCTTGGCGAGGATATTACGTGTTTTCAATCTGATCGTGATTATCTTAGAATAATCCTTGAGTCGTAATCATACCAAATCTATCGATAACTTCTGACGAAGAAGATGACTTTTACCACATCCATGAATTAATATTTCATTCTTTGAGACTCGGCTTCGATAATTAATCCATATCATCGAATCATCCACCTTTTCTGGGCGAGGATATTCATTAGTATCGCGACCACGAATTATCCATACCTTTACGACGAAGATAATCGTGTATTCATTAGTATCATTAAATTATCCGTGCAACCACCACGATCCATACACTACGACGAGTATCACGACCACAAATTATCCATACACTACGACGAAGATAATCGTGTATTCATTAGTATCCGACCACAAATTATCCGTACTGACGAAAGATAATCGTGTATTCATTAGTATCCGACCACAAATTATCCATGCACTACGGCGAAGATAATCGTGTATTCATTAGTATCACGACCACAAATTATCCATGCCTTCTGACGAAAGATAATCGTGTTTTCAATTACGGTTATGATTATCTTAGAACAATCCACAGTCATAATCATCATACCAAGTCCATCTATGCCTTCTGACTGAGCCACGAGATGACTTTCACGTAATATAAGCGTGAGGATAATGATATAAAGAATCGATCAAATGAGATAAAGGATAAATATTAAACATTTATAATATAATTTATCCGGATTCAAGAATATCCCCATGTTATCAATCACTTAATAATCTCATAATCTAATATCATTAATATTATAACAATATTTTAATCACTTCTTAAATTTATAAACAATTTATCTCGATTGTTTACGCTTTACCATATAATGCATTTAATCATTCAAAAATGCCATACTCATAAGATATCATCACCATTATCAAATCCTCAAAAAAAAAATATGCATATACTACATATATAGGATTCTCTGCCCATAAAATCCTATTTTTCAACTTTGTTACTTCACATAACATATTTAACTTTCGTATGTTAAGTAACTAAACTATTTTCATGAAAAATACCAAATCAGTCCCAAAAATATTTCTTTTAAGGGATTTAGCATAATATAGTCCCATAATGAAAATATATTTTTCTCGAATTTTTTAAAATTCATTTACTATTTTTCAAAAATCAATTTCTAATTAATTCCTTAAGAAATTAGCTACCTCAAGTTTAACTCCAAAAATTCCCAAATCTTGGCGGGACCTTACACATGTTAATGTGAGCCTCGATTTAAATTTCATGGTCATCGTGAGTTATAGAACTCCGGTTATAGCATTTTTAAATCGAAAAAAACCTAAATATTGAAATGGTCATAACTTGCTCATTTTAAGTCGGAATGAGCTCATTTTTGACACGATGTTCTTTATACCATATACTTTTATGTCCCAAAAGGCCTGAATTTTTCTCACTAATTAAGTGGCCGAAACAGCCCTTACAAAAAACGTGGCGGCGACTTTTTGGACATTTTGAAGTTTTGACTCCTTTGCTAAAATCAGTCCACACGAAAATCTACAACACCTTTTTCATTGATTCCACTTGGATTAGTTAGGTAAACTCATAGATCTAACTCTAGGACTTAACCACACTCAAAAATTCAAAATATAATAGGAGATTTGGTCGATTGAATTTCATATTCGTTTTTTCACCAAAATCGGTTTTTAACTCCTTGTGATTTTTAAGAAACTTTCATGTTTTCACATACTAACCAACATAACTCATCATAACACTTACTAATACCACGTATACCCATGATTTTCATTAGTCCAATGCTTTTATTATGACTTTCATCATAAACCACGTAAAGCTTTATTCATTTTAGTTGAAGAAATATTTGAGGTTTAAGAAATGGGTTTTATCTTTGAAATTCGATCTGAAATTCGATTTCACGCTCTAAGTAGGCTAAAAGTCTTCAAGAATCGCCGAAAATTTATTAATAATAGAAATATCATTCAAAGCTGTGACTCTCATCCAAGACTTGGATAGTCGTCACATTGATACCAATGTGACTTACATCCCTTAACTTTAGATAGCACCTCACAATGATACCTATAAACTTGCCATCTTCATTCACGATGTAAGCCTCTGAAGAAATAAAGCGGTGCATTCCACACAAGGAAATCAACAACGAAAGGTTCGGGGCTCTTTCTTTATGGCGATATAACGATGATTGACTTTAGTAGTTTGGTTACTTGAATTAGCATAACAAGTTGGTTATGAATATAAAAGCTAACAACCTTACGAAAAAAATGATGAGTAGTTAACCAATTGATTCCTAAAATCACATCAAAGGCAAATATTTTCAAAAGATAAGATCGACGAATAGCGTGAAAATGTTTATTTGAATCAAACAAGATTTAAAAATAGTAAGCGATAACGAAGGCTCCTCTTAGCGAAGTTTGACGAATAAGTCAAAGTTTAACTTCTTGGTCAAATTTAAGCGTTGAACACAACTAGGTGAAATAAAAGAGTGGGTAGAAGCGGTATCTAACACGGTATAGACTTATGAGAGCTTATGATTAACTTACGTGATAATTTTATTGGGTTCCTCGTCACGAGAAAAAAAAACTCTCTCTTAAACTCTAGGCTTTTTGGTTTATGCAGGGCGACCTTTGGTGCCTCCATCCTAGTTGAATTTGTCTTGATGGCGACAAAATCGAGCTAAGTGACCTTCTCTTCCACAATTATAACATGCTTTGGGCGGCGTGGCGCGATTCGGATGATGTGTCCCTCTCTCCTCGCATTTGAAGCATATGATAGGTGGTCTTTCTCCTTCCTTGGTCTTGGGTCTTTGGTCTTGGCGTCTTTCCATCATTGTTGAATCTCCTTTTCTTGAAATGTCCATTCTTATTGCTTTGACCACGATTACCACCGAAGTGGTTACCATATCTGGCTTTATTGATTCCCTCCGCTTGTTGTCAAATTTACATGATGATGACTACTCTACGATTGGTATTATAATTTTTGGCGCGTTCGAGGAATAAGTCTCCATATCGGCGAAAATGGGCGGACTTGGTTAATCTATCAATTAACCCAAATAGCATTAATGCCTTGAGAAAAGTAGGAAGACCCGTGTGAAATCCATGGTAATGTGTTCCCACTTCCATTTCGGAATCTCAAGTGGTTAATGGACCCTTAGGTACTAGATGCTCGCCTTTACTTGTTGACAAGTTAAACACATTGAGATAAACTTTGCAATCTCTCTTCATATTGTTCCACCAAAATGTATGTGAAGATCACGATACATTTTGGTACTTCGAGATGGATTGCAAATGGTGTATTGTGCTTTCATAATCTTGTACTTAAATCGTTAGTTAGGAACACAAAGTCTAGAGTGGACTCAAAGTATTCCTTCTTCATCAATTCTCGCTTTAGGAATAGCTCTTTCTTGTACTTTTTCTTCATACGCATCATTTCCGGTCGGGCTTGAACAACCTTAACTTTTTCGATTAAAGTTGGCTCTGTCGTATACTTAACATCATCGCACTCATTCCGCGTATATGATCTTCTCTCAAGCGTCACTACCACGTTCGACTTTTCCAGATGGTATTGAATAGTGTGGTCGTGTCTTTCGAATAACTCGAGCAGCGTCTACCTTAGCGTGTTGAATTCTTTTGAGTGAAGAAATATTTAAGGCTTTTGTGGTGCGAATATATCTCCACTTTCTCCCCATATAGATAGTGCCTCCATATCTTTAAGCGGCTTGAACGCATTGCTTTGCCAACTCTAGATCATGAGTAGGATAATTCCTCTCATATTCTTTAAGTTGTCGCGAGGCGTAAGCTATGACTTTCCCACGTTGCATGAGAACACATCCTAACCCTTTGCAGAAGCATCGGCAGTAGATAACAAATCCATCCGTACCAGATGGTATTGTTAGAAGCGAGTTCAAAATGAGTCTCCTCTTGAGCTCTTGGAAACTCTTCTCGCATTCTTCGCTCCAAGCGAATTTTGTATCCTTTCGAAGTTAAATTTGGGTTAATGGAGTAGCGATTCGAAAAACCCTTCCACGAATCTCCGATAATAACCGGTTAAGCCCAAAAGCTACGTCTTGATCCTTGAGCTTGGTTGCTCCCAACTTTGTATTGCTTCATCTTGGCCGGGATCAACGAGATACTCCATGTTTCGACACCACGTGCCCGAGGAATGCTACTTCTTGACGAAATTCGCATTTCTTCAATTTGGCATATAGTTTGTTTTCACGAAGCCTTTGGAGTACCGACTTCAAATGGTGCTCATGATCTTCACGACTTTTGGAATATATGAGGATGTCATCAATAAAAATAACAACGAATCGATCCAAATATTCCTTGAATACTCGGTTCATCATATCCATGAAAGTCGCGGGAGCATTTGTCGATCAAAGATATGACTAAAATTCATAATGCCGTCTGCCAAGGTTAAAAGGCGGTCTTTGGAATATCTTGATTCTAATCTTGGTTGATGATATCGAACGAAGATCGATCTTTGAAAAAAATTGTGCCCCTTACAGAATGGTCAAACAAGTCATCAATACGAGGTAGAGGATACTATTCTTAATGGTGACATGGTTCAATTCCAGATAGTCGTCTGAAGTCGCATACTCCCGTCTTTCTTCTTTCTGAATAAAAGCAGGGGAGCACCCCGAGGAGATGTCTTGGGGCAGAATGAAACCGATGTCCAACAATTCTTGTAGTTGGACCTTTAACTCCTGAAGTTCAATAGGAGCCATTCGATATGGGGTTTTAGAAATGGGCTTTGTACCGGGTTCAAGATCAATAAAGAATTCAACTTCACGTTTTGGGGTGTGAGGCGGAAGTTCTTGAAATCGTCGGGAAAATCGATAACAACGAGAATATTATTCAAATTTGGCGTGTCTTTATTCAAATCCATAACATGGGCTAAGAAAGCTTGACATTAGTTTTTCAATAAGCGAATAGCTTTATGATTAGATATGATGATGATTGATTTTAATGGTTTAGTTGCTTGAATTAGTACAAAAGGTTGGTTAGGAATATGAAAACTAACAACCTTACGAAAACAATCAATTTTGGCATGATGAGTAGTTGACATATCAATCCCTAAAATCACATCAAAAGCAAGTATCTTTAAAGAGATAAGGTCAACGGTAAAATGTGATGGTGCCAACTTGAATCAAACAAGATTTATAAGCGATGGATGTGATGAAAGTTTCTCTAACGGAGTTTCCACGATAGGTCAAAGTCTAATTTCTCCTGAGTCAAGTTTAAAAGTTGAGCACAAGCGGAGAGATAAATGAATGGGTAACACCGGTATCAAGTAAGGTATAAACTTACATGAGAATTTATAAATAAACTTACCCGTGATCACCTCGTTTGGGTTCCTCACATTTTGACCGACCCGGTCACAACAAACGCTTCTTCCGAGAACAGATTGACTTTGAATTTTACGGGGATGATCTTTTGAGTCACCGTCCCCTATTGAACTAGGTTTCGCTGCGTCTGATCTCG
The DNA here is from genome assembly GCA_020205615.1 of Panax quinquefolius. Taxonomy (NCBI): domain Eukaryota; kingdom Viridiplantae; phylum Streptophyta; class Magnoliopsida; order Apiales; family Araliaceae; genus Panax; species Panax quinquefolius. Next base: position 3,485,071 of record CM035167.1, on the reverse strand, counting down.
GCGATATGTCCTTCCTTTCCACAATTATAGCATACCTTGAATTGTTGTGGGCGGTTTGGTGATATGTCCTCTTTCCGCATTTATAGCATATAATGGGGTGGTCGTTCTCCTCCTTAGAACCGATTCTTGCTTGGCAACCTTTGTCGTCTTCATATGGTCGTTGTTAAATCTCCTCTTTTTAAAATCTCCTCCCAGACTCGCTTCTTCTATTTTCATGGCCATGATTACCACCAGAGTGGTTACCATTTTTGTCCGTCTGTTTCTTTCTCCATTTGGTTATCGTTATTACATTGACCTTTATCTACGGTATGATCTGGTTATGGTCCTTGGTTGAACATACTCGTTATCTTGCTCTAACAATTGAGCCACATTTTACAACATCTGAATAGAGAAAAATTTATGAGAAATGAGATCTTGGCGTATCTGGGTTTTGAACCTCTAAGAAACATCCGCGTCATCGTTCCTCATTCTCCACCAAATGAGGTCTGAAACTGGATAACTCTATGAAACTTTGCCTCGTCTTGAGACACATCGTGTTGTTACTATCTCCTCTAATAAACTCCACTTCCTTCATACGATGAACACTTTCGGGAAAGTATTTGTCACGAGACTCCCACTGATGATCCCACTTTAGCTACGGAACATAAAGGTGGCGAATGGAACCTTACATTCCTCCGTGCATCCCAAGACATCGAATATCTTGGTAATTTGCTTGACCCATGTTTCACGCCGTGATAGGATCCGGCTTTCCCTTAAATTCTGGTGGTCCCAACTCTTTGAATCTGCTTGGTGTGTGACAACCCGTGAATTCTATCATTTCCTCCTCATATTTTGAACACGAGTCTCCTCGTCGATTTTGCATGAGCTATGAAAGCTTCTAAAATCCGTTCATTCATCATCTGCTCGGTGGTGTTGTTCACGGGAGGAACATTGCCACACTGTTGCGCGTTCTCCTCGTTGGTGAGTCTGAGGCGTCTCCACGGTCTCATTTCCATTTTTAATATTCTCGATTCGACATTCTCAAATCTTCATCATAAAACAAGGGTTAATTAAGAAATCAATATATCACATAATATCCCTATATCTTGACCAACTAACAAATAAGCTTAGGTAGGACACCTTTAGCGAAGGATTTACTCGTCTCTCCCTCATAGTTCTATTCCCGATCTCCGGAGATCGTATCCTAAGCTACGATACCAATGTGGCGCCCCCCAAAATAGGTATACATCACCTGATACGAGTTGTCGAATACATAGATGCGAAACAACTACAACTTTATTATTACAACATATAAAGCTGTGAGTTTAAATATAGATATTGCCATCTTAGATAATATCCACACGCTGAAATAAATCCCCATCATAATTATTGATACATTAATTTACAAAATGGTGAGGACTACTAAACAACTCTCTAGAGAACCTTCATTCCATACCACGGCTAGTACTTCGCTACATTCTCGCCTCCACGAGAAGAAAAATGGAACAACAAGGAAAAGGGTGAGCTCAACTAGCTTCGATAAAGAATATTATGACTAAGATAATATCTGACAAATTATCGTTAGTCTTGACGAGGAAAAATCTAATAGAATACAATAGACAAAAAGTTTTAAATCAATATTCGCGGTGAAATAATAATTCATTAGAAGAGTTAAGTAGAGAATGCAAACTACTATCTTACATATATGAATTTAAAAGTTCATCGTCTATCTTTTATCCTGTAACATCAATCAATACACATCTTCGAATCAAATATTCATCTTTGCATTCTGGGCCAAAGATATTCATCGAGTTGGTCGTATTCATCTAAACACCATTCATCTTTTGCTTTCTACGGGCCAAAGATATTCATCGAAAAATCATTCATCTTTGCACTACTGGGCCGAAGATATTCAATAATATCATCATTAAAAGGCGAGGATGATGAAAAATATTTTTAAAAAAAGCGAATCCATTGAAACAAAATGACAAGGATTAAGGATTAAGGATTCGTATTTTGTTTTATCCATGTCAAAAAATACCTCAAAAATAATCATAGTGAAGTAAAATTCAAGAATGATCAAAATATGGATACAATCAAAGCTAGTATCCACAATAGATATTTTAGACGAAAAAGAAAATTTTCATTTTTCGATGAATAGTGTCGTATTCGTAAAAAGTGTTGTATACGTGAATAGTGTCGTATACGTGAATAGTAACCTCGACACCAAAAGTTCCAAATTTGATAAAAACTTGGATCGATATTTGACATAATGATATTGAAGAAATAATATCATTCTGAAAAAAATAATATCCACTTACCTCACAAAGACAGTCTTACAGTTGAAACACCCCGGATATAGGCTATGACTTGAACTTGCAAGTATAGCAATACTCAAAGTATACTCAAAATACTCACGAGAATACGCTCGATAATATAGAGAGAAAATGTAGCGCCCCAAAATTAGTATACATCACCCATCTTGGGTGCGCCACTTACATGGTACGTAAATTCAAATCTGACTTACTAATATAAGCGTAGGTATACAATCGACATAAAGCGTGAGTTTGAATACAAATATTGTCTACTAGATATTATACAAACTCGAAAGGAGTCCTCATTACTACTATTATCACACTATTTCAAAGAATAGTGAGGACTACTAATCTTATCCTCTGGACCATTACTTACGTTCCCAGACTCGTCCCGGTATGTTCTCATTTCACGAAGAAACGGTGAAAGAAGAAGGTGAGCTCAACTAGCCCAAGATGAAATATTATGACTAAGATAATGCGAATAATTTATCATTAGCCTTCAACGGTTGTTAAACGATAAAATACAATAGACAACAAGTTTAAGCTGCGGTGAATAAGCGATCCATTAAAAGAGTCAAGTAGAGAATAAAGTCTACTATCTTTTAGGTTTTAAAGGTTTTTCATCAACTTTATAGTGAGACTCGACTTTAATAAATAATCCACATCATCGAATCACCCCTTACTACGGCGAGGATATTCATCAAATTATCAATGGTCACGACGTGGCACGCCCCCAAAATAGGTATACAACACCCATTCTGAGTGCGCCAAATACATGAGGTACGAAAACAACTACACTTTATTATTACAACAATTAAAGCTGTGAGTTTGAATACAAATATTATCTTCTAGATAATATCTATACTCAAATAAATCCTCATCACATTATTGATTCATTATTTTACAAAATGGTGAGGACTACTAAACAACTCTCTCTAGAATCTTCATTCCATACCTGGTAAGTACTTCGCTACATTCTCGCCTCCCGAGAAGAAAAATGGAACAACAAGGAAAAGGGTGAGCTCAACTAGCCCGATAAAAGAATATTATGACTAAGATAATATACAACAAATTATCGTTAGTCTTCAACGAGGAAAAATCGATAGAATACAATAGATGACAAGTTTTAAGATCAATATTCGCATGCCGGAAATAATAATTCATAGAAGAGTTACGTAGAGAATGAAATCTACTATAATCTATGAATTTAACGGTCCATCATCAATATTTTATCCACTGTAACATCAATCAATATACATCCGGAATCAAATATTCATCTTTTTGCACTTCTGAGCCAAAGATATTCATCGATTAGTCATATTCATTTAAACACTGCTCATCTTTGCACTGAGGTGCCAAAGATATTAATCAATCGGTCGTATTCATCTCAACACTGTTCATCTTTGCACTTCTGGGCCAAAGATATTCTTGAAATCATTCATCTTTACTACGGGCGAAAGATATTCAATAATATCATCATTTAAGGCGAGGATGATGAAAATATTTTTAAAGAAAGCGAATCCGATGAAACAAAATGACAAGGATTAAGGATTAAGGATTAGTACTTGGTTTTATCCACGTCCAAGAATACCTCAAAAATAATCATAGTGGTGTAAAATTCGAGAATGATCAAAAACATGGATCTGATGAAGCTAGTATCCGAATAGATATTTTGGACAAAAAAGAAGAAATTTTATTTTTTCTATGAATAAATAGTGCAGTATCGTGAATAAGTCAGATATCGTGAATAGTCTTTATATCGTGAATAGTAACTCAGAACACCAAAAGATAGAAATTCCACAAAAAACATCTTCACGCTTACGTGAATAGTACTTCGTGAATAGTAGAACTCGTGAATAGTAACTCGTGAATAGTAACTTCATGAATAGTAACCCATGAATAAATAACCCTTGACATGAAAAAGTTCCAAATTTGATAAAAACTTCAGATCAACATTTCGATATAATGATATTGAAGAAATAATATCATTCTGAAAAAAATAATATCCACTTACCTCGAAGATTAGTACTTACAGCTAGAATCACAGGGTATAGTCTTTGAAAGGAACTTTGCAATCATCTATGCAGCAATACTCAAAGTATACTCAAAATACTCACAAGAATAAACTCAAAATATCGAGAGAAATAGAGAAAAACTTGATTTACGGTGTGATTTTCAATTCTAACCTAAGCACCTATTTATAGGAAAATGCTTAGAACACCAAAGCAGAAAATTTAATATAATATTAATATAATTATACAAATTTTTCTTAGCCCACCTTTAGTCAAAACACCAGCCACACATGTTAATGATGTCCAAAAAAATACAAAAAACGTTTTTCTTAACAAAATAATTTAAACTCCCAAAAATCAATTATTTTGAGCTTGGACTTCAATAATTCATAATAAATAGCCCTTTCATCAGAAAATTGAATCTCGCGAGTTTTATAGGAAATTCAATTCTCTACAACTTTGCAGAAGAAAGTTTTTCCAAATTCCAAATAGAAATTGGCCAATATGAAATCCACAAGCGGGTGATTTTACAAATTATAATCAAATTTGATTCGATAATTGTGTCCACCAACACACAAAAAATATCCATCAACGCATTCACAGACCCTTTGAGGACTTTTATCACATCATTTATAACAAGCCGTGATTATCTTAGAATGATCCACAGTCATAATCATACTAAGTTCATCTATACTGTGTAAGAAGATAACATAATATAACATGAGGATGATGATGATGACATAATAATTCATAAAACAAGTTCAAAAATATTTTATCCGAGGAATTATTAACGTCAAATTGTCAAAATAATCTTTGTTTTGTAGAGTAAAATTCAAGAATGATCGGAAGAATATTTCCATGAAAAAATCTTTGGATGAAGCGCTTGAATATCGAGGATATTCCACTAATTTCATGGAGTATAGAAGTCGAAAGATTTAACTTAATTTGAGTATAATAAAGAATGGAATAACAAAAGAAATCACCGTGCATGCGGTACTTTCGCATAGACGAGTTATTCAACGAGAATAATAATAACGGAACGGTCGGTGAAATTCACAAAGCGGGATGATCAACGAGAATAATAAATCTTTGAATAATAAACAATGGAACCCGGTCGGTGTAAAACACACGAGACGGGATATTCAAACGAGAATAATAAATGCGGAATAATAAACAATGGAACCGAATCGGTATAAAACACACGAGACGAGGATATTCAAACGAAATAATAAAGAATGGAATAACGAAGGAGATCACCAAGTATAGTATATTCCGCGTATCTGAGTTATTCAAGAATAATAAATAAGAATGGAATAATATAAGGATTTCACCAAGTATAGGGTATCTGGCGTATCTGAGGTTATGTATAGGGTATACCACTTTTACGAGTTATTCAACGAGAATAATAAGCGATGGAATAACAACGATTCTCTTCATGAATAAGAAAGAATAACACCCCTTACGAATTACAACAAATAATATTCCCTACCTTAGAAGAAGCGAATATTGGCGAGGTGAAGTAGCGAGAATACTTTTCTTCTTTCTCTCTATAGTTTCTCTCTCTAGAGTTTGATTGAATTAAGTGAAAAATAATGAAGCACTAGGCCTCTATTTATAGAAGATTTCTAGCTTAGCTTTTACCATGTGAAAAGCAAGTGGCTTGGCGGTGGTGATGTGAAAAGAAAAGTGGTTCGGCGCTTTTTAATGTGTGAAGCGACAAGTGGTTCGGCCTTTTGTAATGTGAAACGACAAGTGGTTTGGCCTTTAATAATGTGAAGCGACAAGTGGTTTGGCGAATGTGAAATTGACAATTGGTTTGGCGTACGGTAAAGGTAATTACTATTGAAGAAGGTAATTACTATTCACAAAGGTAATTACTATTGGCGAAGGTAATTCTTATTGATGAAGGTAAATACTATTGTGAAGGTAATTACTATTCACAAAGGTAATTACTATTGATGAAGGTAATTACTATTGGCGAAGGTAAATACTATGTGAAGGTAAATACTATTGTGAAGGTAATTACTTATTCCTGAAAGGTAATTACTTATTGACGAAGAGACTCTTAGATAATGACATATGGGCCCCCATAAAATAATCAAACTTACCACAAACGTCTCATACTTGATGACTCTTTATATACATTAAGGATTGAATAAATATTACCACAAATCATTTTATTTTTAATCAACACATTTTTTAATCTTTCAACAATTATTAATCATTTATAACTTGTCGTCTCGATTAATAATATAACATATTATCTGAGATGATCTTGTGTGATAATTGAATCGATAATATAAGAGATATGATCGTGATTCTTGTAGCGATAATTGAGCGTAAATTTGAGTGACTTCTCACGTAAGCATCGATAATCAATATCGTGTCTTCTTATCTGACCACAGCGTATTCTTTGTACTTTTACCACTTAGGGTAGTTCAGCGGTTTTAACGGTAACACCTCTCGTAGTTATTTTTTTAAAAATATTTTTGTCGTTTTCTCGATCAAACAATAATTACATTATGGGGTCCACCAATGATTGGTAGTTATCGAATATTCCCTAACAAAAGAATATTCCCAGAGCCAAACGAATATTTTATAACAACTTGCATACTTTGCAAAATTTATAAATACTACCCACAACTATAATATTATCTCAAATTCACACCATAATATTAAAAATTATTTAAACAAAATTTAAATCTTTATTGATAAAATATGGGGTCTCACAATCTCCCCTCCTTATGAAATTTAAGCCCTCGAAATTAGAATGCGATACACAGTATGATAAAGAGGTGAGGATACCTTGAATACCTTTATCGTTGAAAACATTAAATTCATCTTTGCAATCCGGCGAAGATATTTATTCCTGATTCATCTTTTTTGCCTACTTCTGGCCGAAAGATATACAAGCTATAAAACCAATAATCTTTGAGGCCGACTTAATAGTATCACGACCACGAATTATCCATGCACCTTTCTTGGCGAGGATATTCGTGTTTTCATTCTGATCGTGATTATCTGAAGAATAATCCTTGGTCGTAATCATACCAAAATCTCTACTACTGACGAAGATGACTTTTACCACATCCATGAATTAATATTTCATTCTTTGAGACTCATTTCGATAATTAATCCATATCATCGAATCATCCACACTTTCTGGGCGAGGATATTCATTAGTATCCGACCCGCGACGATTATCCGTACCACAAATTATCTGACGAAAGATAATCGTGTATTCATTAGTATCACGACCACAAATTATCCATACCTTCTACGACGAAGATAATCGTGTATTCATTAGTATCCGACCACAAATTATCCATGCACTTTGACGAAGATAATCGTGTATTCATTAGTATCACGACCACAAATTATCCATACCTTACGGCGAAGATAATCGTGTATTCATTAGTATCCGACCACAAATTATCCATGCATACTGCGAAGATAATCGTGTATTCATTAGTATCCGACGACCACAAATTATCCATGCACTTCTGACGAAAGATAATCGTGTATTCATTAGTATCACGACCACAAATTATCCATACACTACGGCGAAGATAATCGTGTATTCATTAGTATCCGCGACCACAAATTATCCATACACTACGGCCCGAATATAATCGTGTTTTCAATTACGGTTATGATTATCTTAGAACAATCCACAGTCATAATCATACCAAGTCCATCTATTTCTGAATACGAGATGACTTTCAACGTAATATAAACATGAGGATAATGATATAAAGAATCGATCAAATGAGATAAAGGATAAATATTAAACATTTATAATATAATTTATCCGAGGATTCAAGAATATCCCCATGTTATCAATCACTTAATAATCTCATAATCTAATATCATTAATATTATAACAATATTTTAATCACTTCTTAAATTTATAAACAATTTATCTCAATTGTTTACGCTTTACCATATAATGCATTTAATCATCCAAAAATGCCATACTCATAAGATATCATCACCAATTATCAAATCCTCATCAAAAAAATATGCATATATTACATATATAGGATTCTCTACAGGCCAAATCCTATTTTCAACTTTGTTTCTTCACATAACATATTTAACTCATATGTTAAGTAACTAAACTATTTTCATGAAAAATACCAAATCAGTCCCAAAAATATTTCTTTTCTGGGTTTTAGCATAATATAGTCCCATAATGAAAATATATTTTTCTCGGAATTTTTAAAATTCATTTACTATTTTTCAAAAATCAATTTCTAATTAATTCCTTAAGAAATTAGCTACCTCAAGTTTAACTCCAAAAATTCCCAAATCTTGGCAGGACCTTACACATGTTAACGTGAGCTTCGGTTTAAATTTCATGGTCATCGGAGTTATAGAACTCGGTTTATAGCATTTTTAAATCGGAAAAACCTAAATATTGAAATAGTCATAACTTGCTCATTTTAAGTCAGAATGAGCTCATTTTTGGACAGGAGGTACTTTATACCATATACCTTCATGTCCCAAAAGGCCAGAATTTTCTCATAATTTAAGTGGCCGAAACAGCCCATCTAAAATCATGGCAATAGCTTTTTTGGGTTTTGCAGCTTTGCACTCCTTTGCTAAAATCAGTCCACACAAAAATCTACAACACCTTTTCCAGTAATTCCACTTGGATTAGTTAGGTAACTCATAGATCTAACTCTAGGACTTGACCACACTCAAAAATTCAAAATATAATAGGAGATATGGTCGATTGAATTTCATATTCGTTTTTCACCAAAATCGATTTTCAACTCTTTGTGATTTCTAAGAAACTTTCATGTTTTCACATACTAACCAACATAACTCATCTTAAAACTTACTAACACTTCATATACCCATGATTTTCATCAGTTCTATCCTTTTATTATGACTTTCATCATAATCCGTATAAATGAGATCCTTTTAGTTGAAGAAATATTTGAGGTTTAAGAAATGGGTTTTTATCTTTGGGGTCGATACAAAATTCGATTTCACGTTCTAGGGTAGGCTAGGAAGACTTCAAGAATCGCCAAAAATTTATTAATGATAGAAATATCATTCAAAAGCTATTACTCTCGTCGAAGACTTGGATAGTCGTCACATTAATACAATTGTGACTTATCCCTTAACTTTGGATAGCACCTCACAATGATACCTATCAACTTGCCATCTTCATTCCACGGCGTCGCCTCTGAAAAATGCGGCTTGGTGCATTCCACCAAGGAAGTCAACAACGAAAGGGATCGGGGCTCTTTACTTATGGCTTGATATAACGATGATTAACTTTAGGGTTTGGTTACTTTGAATTAAGTATAACGGGTTGGTTAGGAATATGAAAGCTAACAACCTTACAAAAGAATAATGAGTAGTTAATCAATCATTTTCAAAAATTACCTCAAAGGCAAGTATTTTCAAAGAGATAAGATCGTGAAAGTGTTTATTTGAAACAACAAGATTAATAAGCGATTGGAGGTAACGAAGGTTTCTCCCAACGAAGTTTCAATAGAAAAATCAAAGTCTAATTTTTTTTTTCAAATTTAAACATTGAACACAACTAGGTAGAATAAAAGAGTGGGTAGAACTTGTATTGAATAAAGTATAGACTTAGTAATAATTTATAATTAATTTACAAGTAATAACCGTTCGGGTTTCTCGAAATAACGCTCTCGCTTAAATTACAGAGTTTGACTTTCTTATAGGGTACATTCCACCCTTAAGTGCTTCTTCTTCACATTCTGATCCATGATTTGAATCATTATTCTCGATCCATATCGAATTCGGGTTGGCCAGCTATGCACGAGGTAATTAGAATTCGATGTTGAATTCTCCAATTCTTTGTCCAAAAAGCAAAGTCCATTTCATCTATTTTGGCTTTATTGGATCGGACGTCTTTTCTACACTATCGGCGCGTTGTGCGGCTTTTACCCATGCATCGCTTATTCTCCTTCGTTCGATTGTTTCTTCTTTTCGGTGATCTTTGATTTTTAAATTCTCGATTCCAACTTTAATATCTTACACCACTGCCCGAAAGCGTGATTTTGTTCGAGCATCACATATCGGGTAACCCAATTTTGAATTGTTGTATCCCTTTGTTCCACGACCGTTTGTGGTTCTTGACTTTTTCTTCTAGCTCACGAACACGATTTTGTAATTCTAAGTTTTGATCATAACTTCTTCTTAACCAATTCTCCTCGGGTTCCTCTTCTTCCTCTTCTTCTTCTCACTCTCTCTCATTTTACCTCTGCTGCAAAGCTAGCTCGGGTGCAACAATTAGTTCTTCATTCACTACGTGGATATCTCTAATTTGTTCCTCGTCGTAAACCTTTGCATTAACTTTGATTAGTGATTAAAGGTGTCACAGCGGTCACATTCACTCCATTGTGAATATTTTTGTTGCCATTTCAAACAACGACATGAACCACAAGGTTAATTAATATATCAAATATTATCCCTATACTTGACCAATTAAATAACAAATTAACTTAGGTAATATACTGGGAAGAATTTTCATATCTTTCTTAGCGGGGATCATATCCACAATAAACTTGGGTACCAAGTTGTAAGACCCCAAAATTAGGTATGTAAGACCAAATTTTTTAAATAAAAGGAATTTCCTTTATTTATTATTTTGAAATAGTAAGGGTTGATTTGATTAATGTGGATAGTTAAGGGTAAAATCTGCAAATATTTCAAAATAAGCAAGTGGTTATAAAATATTCATTATTGTCGGGAATATTAGTTTGGTTTGGTGGTGGAATATTAAATGCTTGTCGGGGAATATTAAATGCGACAGTAGCGACCATGTGTGGGCCCCATAATGAGCGATTGGATGAAGAAAGCGACAAATATAAGTTGTTTATAAATAACGGCGTAGTTATTCTGAGATTATCTTTGTTGGAATACCGGTGGTTTAAAACACACTGTCTGGCGTTGTTGAGCGATGCTTTGCGGTGCACCAATTATTGATTCTTACGTGAAGGCACTACTCGATAATGGTTCACGATAATTCTTATTCATTATTTTATTTTATTGAGTTAATAATTGTTTGCGTTGATATTTTATATTCTTTGTTGTTTGATAATTGTCATTACAATATTTTTCATTATCGAAGCAATAATTCATATTATCTGAATAATATTATTAGATAACATTATTGGCAATGTCTAGAAAGTTACATCTAAGGAGAGGTTTGGTCACTAATTTACGGCGTGATGAGGAGAAATTCTTATTGAAAGCCCCTCTTTCTGAGAAGCTGCACAGTTGTCGATATTGTGATTACATAATATTATTTGTGAATAATTAATTATTGATTTATATGATGAGGAAAATATTGATTTTATGTGGATATAGATGGAGAAAATTTTAAAATGACAATTGTTGAAAATTAATATTTTATCTTTTTACGATAAAATAATTCATTTAAATATATTATTTTAATAATATATTAACGGTGATATTTTTACAATGAATGTGGGATATATGAGTATATGAGGAGGAAGAGTATTTTTGTTGCATTAAATGTTTAACACATGTTTTGTGTGTTGGTGGACCCCATTTATTGGCCAAAATTTGATTATAGCTTTGTAAAATCACTGGTTTGTGGATTTGGTCAATTTCTATTTGGAATTTGGAAAAACTTTCTTCTGCAAAGTTGTAGAAATTGAATTTCCTATAAAAACTCGCGAGATTCAATTTTCTGATGAAAGGGCTATTTATTATGAATTATTGAAGTTACGAAGCTCAAAATAATTGATTTTGGAAGTTTAAAATATTTTTTAAGAAAAACGTTTTTGTATTTGAAGTTGGGACATGCATTTGTTTGTGTGGCTGAATTCAGATTCTTAAAAGGTAGCGTAGAAAATTTAAATAATATATATTAATATTATATTAAATTTTACGCTTTGGTGTTCTAGCGTTTTCTATAAATAGGGTCTTGGGTTAGAATTGAAAATCACACGAAACTGAAGTTTTCTCTCTCTATATTTTCGGCGTATTCTTGTGAGTATTTTGAGTATACTTTGAGTATTGCTAGGCGGTGCAAGTTCCTTGACTTTATATATAGGTTATTTTATTTAAAGTCTTAATCTTTTCGAGGTAAGGGATATTATTTTTTTCGTAAATGATATTATTTCTTCAATATCATTATCTTTGAAATATTGATTGGAACTTTTATCAAATTTGGAACTTTTTCATGTCGGGTTACTATTCATGGATTCTTATTCATGAGTTCTTATTCACGAGTTACTATTCAGCGGATTCTTATTCACGAGTTCTTATTCACGAGTACTATTATTCATGAAGCGTGAAGATGTTTTTTGTGGAATTTCTATCTTTTGGTGTCGGAGTTACTATTCACGTATCTGGCACTATTCACGTATCTCGACCTTATTCACGAATCGACCTTATTCATAGAAAAATAAAATTTCTTCTTTTTGTCTAAAATATCTATTACGGATACTAGCTTTGATTGTATCCATGTGTTTTGATCATTCTTGAATTTTACACCACTATGATTATTTTTGAGGTATTTTTGGGCGTGGATAAAACCAAAGTCTGAATCCTTAATCCTTAATCCTTGTCATTTTGTTTCCTTTGGATTCGTTTCTTTAAAAATATTTTTCATCATCCTCGATCTTAAATGATGATATTATTGAATATCTTTGGCTGTAGTGCAAGATGAATGATTTCTTGAAGAATATCTTTGGCCCGTGGTGCAAAGATGAGCAGTGTTGAGATGAACATGGCCAGATTGATTAATATCTTTGGCTAGTAGTGCAAAGATGAGCAGTGTTTAAATGAACATGACCAATGATGAATATCTTTGGCACATGGTGCAAAGATGAATATTTGATTCGAGATGTATATTGATTGATGTTACGAGGGATAAAATATGACGATGAACTTTTAAATTCATATATAGAAGATAGTAGTTTCATTCTCTACTTAACTCTTCTAATGAATTATTATTTCCATTGCGAATATTGATTTAAAATTTGTTTGTCTATTGTATTCTATTAGATTTTTCCTGTTGAAGACTAACGATAATTTGTTGTATATTATCTTAGTCATAATATTCTTCTTTGGGGCTAGTTGAGCTCACCCTTTTCCTTGTTGTTCCATTTTTTCTTCTCGGGAGGCGAGAATGTAGCGAAATCTTAGTCGGGTATGGAATGAAGGTTCTAGAGAGAGTTGTTTAGTAGTCCTCACCATTTTTGTAAAATAATGTATCAATAATTATGATGAGGATTTATTTGAGTATAGATATTATCTAGAAGATAATATTTGTATTTAAACTCACAGATTTCTTGTTGTAATAATAAAGTTGTAGTTGTTTACGTACCATGTATTTGGTGACTCGAGAATGGGTGATGTATATACTATTTTGGGGCGTCGCACTTTTGGGGCGTCATATTATCCTATATCAATGAGCCAATTAAATAACAAATAAACATTGGATTCCCGTTCCTCCCTCTCCCTATTCTCACTATCTTGCAGGATGGATCATATCTAGCTACGATACCAATGTGGCGCCCCCCAAAATTAGGTATACATCACCCATCTTGGGTCGCCACTTATATGGTACATAAATTCAAATACAACTTACTAATATAAGCTATGTAGTATGTATGCAATCGACATAAAGCGTGAGTTTGAATACAAATATTGTCTACTAGATATTATACAAACTCGAAAGGAGTCCTCATTACTACTATTATCACACTATTTCACGAATAGTGAGGACTACTAATCTTATCCTCGGACCCATTACTCTTTTCCCAGAGCTAAATCCCGACTATGTTCTCATTTCACGAAGAAAAACGATGAAAGAAAGGTGAGCTCAACTAGCCCGATGAAATATTATGACTAAGATAATGCGAATAATTTATCATTAGCCTTGAACGATGTTAAGCGATAAAATACAATAGACAACAAGTTTAAGCTGCGGCGGAATAAGCGATCCATTAAAAAGTCAGTAGAGAATAAAATCTACTATCTTTTAGGTTTTAAAGGTTTTTCATCAATTTTATATAGTTGAGACTCGACTTTAATAAATAATCCACATCATCGAATCACCCACCTTACTACGGACGAGGATATTCATCAAATTATCAATGGTCAAGCGACTATCTAAGAATCACCCACAGTCATAATCATACCAAAAATTATCCATCAACGCATTCTGAGGCCCTTTGAGGACTTTTATCACATCATTTATAACAAGCCATGATTATCTTACCGAATGATCCACAGGTCATAATCATACTAAGTTCATCTATACACGTAAGCGAAGATAACATAATATAACATGAGGATGATGACAATGACATAATAATTCAATAAAACAAGTTCAAAATTATTTTATCCGGGAATTATTAACGTCAAATTGTCGAAATGATCTTTGTTTTGTAGAGTAAAATTCAAGAATGATCGAAGAAGAATATTTCCATGAAAAATCTTTGGATGAAGCGCAAAATATCGAGGATATTCCACTAATTTCATGGAGTATAGAAGTCAAAGATTTAACCAATTTGAGTATAATAAAGAATGGAATAACAAAAGAAATCACCATAAATGCGGTACTTGCATGTATGCGGTTATTCAACGAGAATAATAATAACGGAACGGTCGGTGAAATTCACACAAGCGGGATGATCAACGAGAATAATAAATCTTTGAATAATAAACAATGGAACCGGTCAGGTGTAAAACACGCGAGAAAGATATTCAATAGAATAATAAATGCGAATAATAAGCAATGGAACCGGTCCGGGTGTAAAACACCGAGCGAGGATATTCCAACGAAATAATAAAGAATGGAATAACGAAGAATCACCAAGTATAGGGGATTCAGCGTATCTGAGTTATTCAACGAATAAATAAGAATGGAATAATATAAGGATTTCACCAAGTATAGGGTATCTGGCGTATCTGAGGTTATGTATAGGGTATACCACTTTTACGAGTTATTCAACGAATAATAAGCGATGGAATAACAACAAGTTCTCTTCATGAATAAGAAAGAATAACACCCCTTACTACGAATTACAACAAATAATATTCCCTACCTTAGAAGAACTGAATATTGGCGATGTGAAGTAGCGAGAATACTTTTCTTCTTTCTCTATATAGTTTCTCTCTCTAGTTTTGATGAATTAAGTGAAAAATAATGAAGCACTAGGCCTCTATTTATAGAAGATTTCTAGCTTAAGACTTACCATGTGAAAAGGCGAGTGGCTTGGCGGTGGTGATGTGAAAAGAAAAAGTGGTTCGGCGCTTTTGTAATGTGAAACGACAAGTGGTTCGGCCTTTTAATGTGAAAGCACGACAAGTGGTTTGGCGCTTGTAATGTGAAACGACAAGTGGTTTGGCCTTTGTAATGTGAAGCGACAAGTGGTTTGGCGTCTGGTAAAAAGGTAATTACTATTGGCGAAGGTAATTACTATTCACAAGGTAATTACTATTGACGAAGGTAATTACTATTGACGAAGGTAAATACTATTGTAAAGGTAATTACTATTCATGAAGGTAATTACTATTGGCGAAGGTAATTACTATTGGTAAATACTATTGTGAAAGGTAAATACTATTGTGAAGGTAATTACTATTCACAAAGGTAATTACTATTGATGAAGAGACTCTTAGATAATGACATATGGGCCCCCCATAAAATAATCAAACTTACCATAAACGTCTCATATGAGACTCTTTATATACATTAAGGATTGAATAAATATTACCACAAATCATTTTATTTTTAATCAACACATTTTTAATCTTTCAACAATTATTAATCATTTATAACTTGTCGTCTCGATTAATAATATAACATATTATATTATCTGAGATGATCTTGTGACAATAATTGAATCGATAATATAAGAGATATGATCGTGCAATTATTGTAGCGATAATTGAGCATAGTTGAGTGACTTCTCACGTAAGCATCGATAATCAATCTGAGTGTGCTACTATCTGACTACAGCGTATTCTTCTGTTACTTTTACCACCGGGTAGTTCAACGGTTTAACGGTAACACCTCCGTAGTTATTTTTATAAAATATTTTTTTGTCGTTTTCTCGATCATCAAATGATAATTTTGTTATGGGGTCCACCAATGATTGGTAGTTATCGAATATTCCCTAAAAAAGAATATTCCCAACCAAACGAATATTTTATAACAACTTGCATACTTTGCAAAATTTATAAATACTACCCACAACTATAATATTATCTCAAATTCACACCATAATATTAAAAATTATTTTGACAAAATTTAAATCTTTATTGATAAAATATGGGGTCAATAATTCATAATAAATAGCTCTTTTATCGAAAAATTGAATCTCACGACTTTTTATAGGAAATTCAATTCTCTACAACTTTTCAAAAGAAAGTTTTTCCAAATTCCAACAAAAATTGACCGAAATCCACAAACAGGCGATTTTTACACGGTTATAATCAAATTTCGATCAGAGAAGAAATGGGTCCATAAACATGTTTAACATGTTTTAAACATTTATTGCAACAAAAATACTCTTCCTCCTCGTATATTCATATATCCCACATTCGTTGTAAAAATATCACCATTATTATATTATTAAAATATAATATATTTAAATGAATTATTTTATCGGAAAAAGATAAAATTTTAATTTTCAACAATTGTCACATTAAAATTTTTCTCCATCTATATCCATATAAAAATCAATATTTTCCTCATCATATGAATCAATAATTAATTATTCACAAATAATATTACGAGAATCACAATATTAATGACAACCGCATAGGTTCAGGGAAGCAGGAGGCTTTCCAATAAGAATTTCTCCTTCTTGGTAGCGTGATTAGGTGACCAAACCTCTCCTTAGCGAACTTTCTAGACATTGCCAATAATGTTATCTAATAATATTATTCAGATAATATGAATTATTGTTTCGATAATGAAAAATCTTGTGTAATGTGAATTATTGAAACAACAATGATATAAAATATCAACGCAAAGAATTATTAAATCAATAAAATACTAAACGATAATTCTCAGTAACCATTATTGAGTAGTGCATTCTTACGTAAGAATCAATAATTGGCGCAATCTGGTAATCTTCTTGTGTTTTAACCATATTTAGTATTTTAACAATGATTAATCAGTAACAACTACTGTAGATTATTTTTAAACAACTTATATTTGTCGTTTTCTTCATCCAATCGTTTTTTCCGTTATGGGGCCCACACATGGTCACATTGCGTAGTCAGTTTAATATTCCCAGACAAGCGATTTAATATTCCACGACCAAACGAATATTCCCCGACAACAATGAATATTTTATAACCACTTGCTTATTTTGAAATATTTGTGTATTTTACCCATAACTATCCACATTAATCAAATCAACCCTTACTATTTCAAAATAAAGAAAATTAAATTTCATTAATAATAAGTTGGGGTCTTACAGGGACACGTGGGACCCACGTTGAAAGAAAGAAAATGGGCGTGGGCGTGGGCGGGGGCGGGGGGTGGGGGGAATCTTGAAAATTTTCTACGGTGGTGGTGTTTTTCAAATACCATGTGATTATATATATATATTTATATTATATTTTGTTTTATTATATAATTATAAATAGAATATATTATATTTTATTTAAAAGATTTTGCTTTAAATATGGACAGTCAGATTAAAGTAAATCAATCTGGACCGTTCATGAGTTAGTTACTATGCATTCCATTTTTCTATAAATAGAAGCTCATTTCTTCATTATTTTCTTACGAATTCACTGAAACTCCAGAGAGATAAACTGTAGAGAGAAAGAAGAAAAGTATTCTGCTACTTAACTACTCTTATATTCAGTTTCTTTTACGGTAAGGGATATTATTCTTTTATATTCATGAAGAGAACTTCAGTTATTCCATTTCTTATTATTACATTGGAATAACTTTGTATCACGCAAGCACCCCATACTTGGTGACATTCTTCTATTATTACTTTGGAACATCCCATGCATGTGTTTTACACGGACTGGTTTCCGTCTTTGTTATTATTCTGTTGAAATATCATATACATGTATTTTACACCGGACTGGTTCCGTCTTTGTTATTATTACTCGTTGGAATATCACATCGTGTGTTTTACAAGAACACAGTTCCGTCTTTTATTTATTATTACGTCGAAATATCACATGCATGCGTTTTACTGTGGGACTTTGTTCCATTAATTATTATTCCGTATTTATTATTCTGTTGGGACATCATGTTGGTGTGAATTTCACCTGACCTGGTTCCGTTATTATTATTTTGTTGAAATAACTTTGTCTGTCTTGAAAGTAAGCGCATTTGCGTGGTGATTTCTTTTGTTATTCCATTCATTATTATACTCAGTTGGTTAAAATTTTGACTTCTATACTCCATGAAATTAGTGGAATATTGTAAGACCCCAAATTATTAATAAATGAAATTTATTTTCCTCTATTTATTATTTTGAAATAGTAAGGGTTGATTTGATTAATGTGGATAGTTATGGGTAAAATCTGTGAAATATTTGAATAAGCAAGTGGTTATAAAATATTCATTATTGTTTGGGGGAATATTCAATGAAATATTTGTGGGGAATATTAAATGCGACGGCCTTGATCTTTATTGGGCCCCATAACGGAAAAAGCGATTGGATGAAGAAAACGATAAATATAAGTTGTTTATAAATAACGGCGTAGTTGTTATCGTTATCTTTGTTGGAATACCCGATGGTTAAAACACACTAATCGCGTTGTTGAGCGATAAGACACGGTATTGCGCACCAATTATTGATTCTTACGTGAAAGGCACTTTTCAATAATTGTTACGATAATTCTTGTTCGATATTTTATTTTATTGATTCAATAATTCTTTGCGTTGATATTTTATATTCTTGTTGTTTGAATAAATTGTCATTACACGTTATTTTCCATTATCGAGCAATAATTCATATTATCTGAATAATATTATTGGATAACATTATTGGCAATGTCTAGAAAGTTACGCTCTAAGGAGATGTTTGGTCACCTAATTAATTGCGTAGATAAGAGAGATCCTTATTGGAAAGCCCCTCTTTCTGAGGAGCGGCACAGTTGCCGATCTTGTGATTCTGTAATATTATTTGTGAATAATTAATTATTAATTTATATGATGTGGAAAATATTGATTTTATGTGGATATAGATGGAGAAAATTTTTAATGTGACAATTGTTGAAAATTAATATTTTATGTTTTTTTGATAAAATAATTCATTTAAATATATTATTTTAATAATATATTAACGGTGATATTTTTATAATGAATGTGGGATATATGAGTATATGAGGAGGAAGAGTATTTTGTGGCATTAAATGTTTAACACATATTTTGTGTGTTGGTGGACACAATTATTGGTGAAATTTGATTATAGCACATAAAATCGTCCATTTGTGGATTTCGGTCAATTTACATTTGAAAGTTGGAAAAACTTTCTTACGCAAAGTTGTAGAGAATTGAATTTCCTATAAAAATTCATGAAGATTCAATTTTCTAATAAAAGGGCTATTTATTATAAATTATTGAAGTTAGAAAGCTCAAAAATAATTGATTTTTGGAAGTTTAAAATATTTAAAATAGGAAAAACGTTTTTTTTTTTTTTTGTGGGCAGCCCTAGCATGTGCAAGATAAGTGAAATCAGTTGTCAAAATGTGCGTAGAAAATTTGTAATATATATAATATTATTATATTAAATTTTCTAGTTTGGTGTTACAAGCATTTTCCTATAAATAGTCTTTATATTAGAATTTAAATCACACCGTAAATCTGAAGTTTTCTCTCTATATTATCGGCGTATTCTTGTGAGTATTTTGAGTATACTTTGAGTATTGCTATCACGGTGCAGAAGTTCAAGTCATACTTTTATATCAGGTGTTTCAACTAGAAATCTTGTCTTTTCGAGGTAAGGGATGTTATTTTATTCGAAAATGATATTATTTCTTCATATATCATTATCTTAGAAATATTGGTTGGAATTTTTATCAAATTTGGAACTTTTTCATGTATCGGGGTTCTTATTCCGAGTTCTTATTCACGAGTACTTATTCATGAGTTCTATTCACGAGTACTATTCACGAAGCGTGAAGATGTTTTTTTTGTGAAATTTCTATATTTTGGTGTGAGTTACTTATTCACGTATCTGGCCTATTCACGTATCTGGAACTATTCACGATTACGACACTATTCAATAGAAAAATAAAATTTTTTCTTTTTGTCCAAAATATCTATTACGGATACTAGCTTTGATTGTATCCATGTTTTGATCATTCTTGAATTTTACTCCACTCGATTCTTATGAAGTATTTTTGAACTTGGATTGTTTAAAATCTGAATTCTTAATATTGTTCTTTTGTTTCATTGGATTCGTTTTCTTTAAAATATTTTTCATCATCCTCGATCCTAAATGATGATATTCTTGAATATCTTTGGCACGTAGTGCAAGATGAGCAGTGTTGAGTTGAGATGATGTTGATATGATTGATTAATTATCTCTTTGGCCGTGGTGCAAAGATGAACATGTTTTAGATGAACATGACCAACCGATGAATATATTTGGCTTTGTGGTGCAAAGATGAATATTTGATTTGAGATATATATTGATTGATGTTACGAGGATAAAATATCGACGATGAACTTTAAAATTCATATATAGAAGATAGTAGTTTGCATTATCTACTTAACTCTTCAATGAATTATTATTTTCATTGCGAAGATTGATTTAAAACTGGTTGTCAATTGTATTTTATTAGATTTTTCTCTGTTGAAGACTAACGATAATTTGTTGTATATTATCTTAGTCATAATATTCTTCTTGGGCTAGTTGAGCTCACCCTTTTCCTTTTTGTTCCATTTTTTCTTTCTCGGGAGGCGAGAATGTAAGCGAGTCTTAGTCGGGGTATGGAATGAAGGTTACAGAGAGAGTTGTTTAGTAGTCCTCACCATTTTTATAAAATAATGTATCAATAATTGTGATGAGGGATTTATTTGCGTGTGGATATTATACAGAAGACAATAATTGTATTTAAACTCACGATTATATAAGTTATCGTATTTTTCTACAACAAATGTATTAATAAAGTTGTAGTTATTTACATCTACCATGTATTTGGCGACTCGAGAATGGGTTGGATGGAATGGACCTATTTTGAGGCGTCACAAATATCTTTGATATTTATGGCTTCATCCAAATTTTTCATAGAAATATTCTTACGAGCATTCTTGAATTTCACTTTCTGAAAGCGATGTCGTGTTGACAATTTGGAAGTTATTAGTTCTGAATAAATTAATTAAATGAACTTGTTTTATTGAACTCTTATATCATTGTCATCATCCTCGTGTTTATATTTTTTTGAAAGTCATACATGGCACATGGTGCGTAGATGGACTTGGTATGATTATGACCGAGGATTATTCGATTAATCATGGCCGTAATGTTACAAAAGTTGTGATAAAAAGTCCTCGTTGGCCCGTAGTGCATTGTTGAATGATTGTTGGCATGATCATGACCATTGAGATGAATACACAAAATATCCTTGGCAGTAATGCATGGAATTTGTGGTCATGACCCTAATGAATATCCTTGGCGTAGTCTGCGGGGATGATGTAGATTATTTATTAAAATTTGAATCCCAACGATAAAAGTGATGAAAAACCTTTTAAAACATAAAAAATAGTATATTTTATTCTCTCTTGACTCTTTTAATGGATTCTTTGTTTATTTGCAATTAAACTTGATATCTATTGTATTTTATCGGTTTAACATTGTTGAGGACTAATGATAATTTATTCTGCGTTATCTTGAGTCATAATATTTCTTATTAAAATTTAGTTGAAATCACACCTTTTTTCACCGCTTCTCTCGGGAAATGAGAACGTGGTTTTACAATCGAGGAACGGAGTGATGTTACGGATGATAGTGTTAAGTAGTAGTCCTCATTATTACATTAAATAATATACATGATAAATGTATTGAGGACTTTTTTCGAGTGAATATTGTCAGAAGACAATATATTTGTATTAAAACTCACAAAGACGTGTATTTTGTCGTCTTTTTACATATTTGTTGTATAATTTAGTTGTATTTGAATTTTGTATCATTGTATTTAACGATTTCAAAATGAGTGATGTATACCTATTTTGGAGGCGTCATATTAATACATTAAATTAAAAGTAAAAATGTAATACAATGTTATCGTAAAGCATTAATACTTGTAAACAGATTGTTAATTCATATTCGTATATATAAAAGTTGTGTTATAAATATGATTATTATCAATAAAATATTTATATTGAATAAAATTATTTTTATCTATATTATAAAGTGGCTCTCGTGAGTCACTAACATCAACAATGAATTTATGTCGTACTATTTTTTTTTCTCTTTTATCCTTACGTAAGAATTTAGTTATATTACTATTTTATTTTTTATACCATTTTATTTTTTATTTAATTCATCAAATTTATAAAAAAAATTATTTTAGCCCATATAATTTAAGCTCGTTCGTGTATCAAATTTTATTACCAAACAAGAATTATACATGGAGGGATAAAGTTGTCATTTTAAATCAATTCTATTGTGATTGGATAAGTGATCTCGGTCATCCTCTTCGTTGGGACTTGGTATGGTGTCCAAAGTCCAAACTAGAGGGTGAAATGGCGGAGGGTATAATTGTAAAATACGGAATAATAGGGGTTGGAATGATGGGAAGAGAACACCTCATAAATCTTTATCATCTCCGAACGGAAGGCGTTGCCGTTGTTTCCATTGCCGATACCCATGTCCCTTCCCAACAGCTTGCCATTAATCTAGCTCAATCTTTCAACTGGCCTCTTCAGGTATATACTTGCCATTTTTTTGGGTTCAGTTTTGACAACTTTATTATCATGCTATTACTAGTAAATTAAACTTTCCACTTTGTAAATGGAACTCTTTTTGTGGGACGGAGGGAGGGAGTATCTTGCTTGCTTTCACATAGTCCCATTTATTTAATGGTGCCCGATAAGTTTTAATAATTTTTTTTTACCTGTTTTAGTGACTGATTTTGTTCCTATTGTGGCTAGAATTTTTATTTTTTATTTTTCTATTTGCAGAACGCAGAATTTCAACACTGATGTTTACAAAAGCCTTAAAACTTTAACAAGAGTACACTTTAAGCTATTCTCACCTGTAGTCCATTTAAAAATAATTGCATGTTAGGAATTTTATGTAACTTTATTAGTCTAATTTTGGAATGGAGGGAGTATTTCTGCTGATGAATTTCACGAGGGAAAATTTCGACCTGTTCAGATGAAAATATCTAAGAGTTCAAGTCTAGTCCCTATACTAACCGGCATTACAAATTGAGTATTGTTAAGGTTTTCTCAAGGCATCAGGAGCTGCTAGAGAGCGGGCTGTGTGATGTAGTGGTTGTTTCGACTCCTAACATGACTCATTATGAAATACTTATGGATATCATAAGCCATCCAAAACCTCGTCATGTACTAGTGGAGAAGCCTTTGTGCACAACTGTAGCCGACTGCCGAAAGGTCAGTTATATAATAGACTACTACTTTGATAATCTAGATTTATATCCAAAACAGTTTAAATCTAGTTTGATAGGATATTGGTGATGCATATCCTGGCAGGACTGCCATCTATTTGATTTTGTGGTTTTCCCTGTCAAGTTTAAATCGGAAGGTCCAGATTCAAAGTAGAAAAGAAAGAAGAGAAAAACGAATAAGAAATCTTGAATTTGCACAACTTCCCTCGCACATAATGCCAAACAGCGTTTCTCATGTATGTTGAAACTATGTTCTCTCTAATCTTAGGATCGTAAAATCAGGTGATAGAGGCTGCTAAAAAGAGACCTGAAATGCTGGTACAAGTTGGACTGGAGTACAGATACATGCCGCCTGTTGCTAAGCTGATAGACATAGTTAAAGGTGGAGCACTAGGGCAGGTGAAAATGGTGGCAATTAGGGAGCATCGGTTTCCATTTTTAGTCAAGGTAATATATGCCATTGAGTTTCCTGTTTGTATTTTGTTATAAATGTTACTAACTCATGCTTCTTGTAGGTCAACAATTGGAACCGGTTCAATTGTAACAGTGGGGGTACTCTAGTTGAGAAGTGCTGTCACTTTTTTGATCTGATGAGGCTGTTTGTCGGTGCACATCCTGTTCGCGTAATGGCTTCTGGAGCTATTGATGTTAATCACAAAGATGAAGTATATGATGGAAAGGTACAGAAATTGGCTGTCGTTTCAATTGTATTCAATGTTTATGAAATAGATGAATTGATATGCTATATGGGCCATTTTCTTTTTCTTTTTTTATTTATTTATTTATTTGGTGTTTGGGGGAATATGTGGCCATATTCTTATGGAATTAGCCTAGAACTAGCTTAATTTCAAAACTCATCAAACCTTTTATACTGGTTAAAACCGTTGAGAATATATCATTCTTATTGGACAAGTTTATAATCAAATTTGAGATTTGCTATAGTGGAGGTTTGATTCCTCGCCATTGGAGATCTTTCGACACCCTCAGAGTGGGCCCTCATCTATTTCTGTTTCTTAGCTTCATTTTGGAATGTGTCCGCACCATTTAGCCTTGTGATTCATGTAAAAACCCTACGCTCAGACCGATGGGTTACTCAACCTTTCCACTAATTTTGACTTTTATACTTCAACAAAAGTAATTTTAGTTGACTGGTCATATGCCAGGACTTGATCCATAGCATAGAAGTTTACCAGTTTGGTACTTTGGCACCATCATTTCCTCTCTGTTAAAGATCTGTAAGCTGTTGCTAGTTGCTATTTTCCTTCTGTCATTCCATCAAAAGAATGTAGTCATCACATGGCCTCATTCAGATATCTTCTGTATGAATCTATTAAGTTTCAATCCCTTCCCCTTACTCTCCCACACAATTTATTCGTTCCATGAGGTGCATAGTTTATAATGAACTAAACCAACAAACTTCATCATAAACCTTCATGGGTAATAGACCTGTCAAAAAAATAATAGTGGCTAATAGAAGTGCTTGCTAGGCTTTCAGTTGATTATTCTGCTTCCCGAAATTTGAGTTTACTCTTCTTTGTTTTCTTCAGGCTTCTTGATCTGTCAATAAGAATATTTTGAAAATCTACCTTGTTCTTATCCAGTCACTCTCTTGCAGGTGCCTGATATTATTGACAATGCATATGTAATTGTTGAATTTGATAATGGTTCACGGGGCATGCTTGACCTTGTATGTTTGTATGTTTCCGCTGAAGGAAGTAAAATGAACAAGAAATATCTGTAGTCGGTGATATTGGGAAGGTAATGGTTCACGGGCATGCTTGACCTTTGTATGTTTTTGCTGAAGGAAGTAAAATGAACAAGAAATATGATATTGGGAAGGTAATTCTCTCAGTCTCACTAACTTGCTGTTAACATGTTTGCAATTCACATTTACTCCTGTATTTATGTCCTCTGTGTGGGTAATGTCTTTTGTTGGAATTTAGAAGCATTTTGTAATTGGATTTATATATATATACTTACTCCTGTGTCCTTTTCTTTTCTTGTGTGTCATATCATTATCTGGACTCAAATTATTGGTTACCCACAGGGTGAGGCCTTTGTTCCAGAGAGTATTGTGCGCTTGGGTACTAGAGCGGATGGAAGAGATGGTGTTCAGACTCTAACTACTGGAGATCACCGAATAAAGTCTGGTTCTTTCTCATAATTTCCATTGCTTTAAAGTTTTAAAAAACAGTTGGGATTTGTAATTTTTATTTTTATATTTCAAATTTAAAATTTTTTCTGACCTTCTAACCAGTTCTGCTTATTAGGTATGACGGGCTGCATCATGGATCTAGCTATTTGGAACACCTTAATTTTTTGGCTGCAATTAGGGCCAAAGGCTCACTACCTCCTGCCGTGGATTTGCATGATGGATTGGTTTCAGTAGCTATTGGAGTTGCAGCACAGCTTTCAATTGAGAAGGGCCGATTTGTCACAATCGAGGAAGTCATTAATTTAGATGATTTTAATCCTTCTGCATAAGCTCTCACTTTGTCCGAGTTAGTTGTGCTTCTTGTTTCTTCTTCTTTGTCCTCGTAGTGTACAGCAAATGACTCGTTATACAAAGGTTGTTGGGAGCGTGGAAGGATACAAGATATTGAAGAGAACATGCATAAGTTGTCCTTAAAACCTTGGCAAGATTAAACGAATCTTGATAATTCATATTGTTGAGGTTGTAACCTGCATGCAACACTAATGAAAATTAAAGAATATTAGCATTTGGGTGTGAATTAATTTTGTGAGCATTTGATTATGTATTAGTAATTCATTAGCTTTATACTAGTCGCAAAATACTCAAATTTATATTTTTCATCCCCATGATTAGCCTAAAATTTTGGCTACTGGTCCATTTTGACAACGGAAGAGACAAAAAATGGGCAAATATTATCTCTACAAAAAGAGATCACATCAAATATGTCCGAGAAAATTACAATAATCACTAGCTTCATTTAGACAAAATAACAAACATTAAGTTAGAAGGAAAAAAACTCATAATACCAAGTGACAAGTGAATGTAACTAACAGAAGGTATGCAACTAGCTGAAGGAAACAACAATGCAAATGTACCAATTTAAAACTAAACCAAGCCTCCATTAGTTTCAAGAAAATAATTGTTCAGGAAATGTTTTCTGCATTTTATTTGGTATATCATAGATAATAGGTCAAGTGAATGTACAACTCCATCTATTATCCTCTTGTTGAAACAAAAAGCACAAGTCATTTATGAGAATACATTTTCCTTGAAACAAACAGGCTAGAGATTCATAAAAGTCATTCTGGAATAATTTATTGAACACTACCACCATTAAAGTACCTTATAATATGAGTAGGAATCTGATAGAGAACATGTTTCACAAATTTCAAAAACCAAAATGTCGAGCTCATTAGAACCTAACATCTGTTTCAAACAAAATCCAGATAACACTGAAAAAAACATAGGAAATCCAGCAAAATTAACGGTAGCGGTGGAGGGAGAGGGTGTTGTTCCTCTTCCAGGTTGCCCTGCGGGATGGCCGAGCCTTGTGGTTCAGGTGACCCTTTCCTTGCAAACCCCTGTATTTCTTTCCTGCAGAAGTGAGCCCACGGAGTTCTCTGTGCTTGTGGACAGGATTACAGATCCAGTTGATCCTCGGGTCATTTCGGATAGTAGAATGAGCAGGGTCAACCAAGATAACTTCAAAGTACTTGTAGGTTGAGTCCTAACATCAGAGAAAGAGTGTAATAACCACAATCAAACATTATATGAACACATGGAGAACAGAGTGACCAAAGACTCCCTGTACCTCATTTATCCAATATGAATTGACAACTTTAAGACCACCCAACTTTCAACCACCACGCTCCTCTGCAACTGATCTCTTACTTCGCTGAAACTTCAGTTGAGTAACACCTTGGTTTGTAGGCTTACCATACACAATACCCTTGGAAACGGTCCTCTTTCGCCCACCTCGTCTGACACAAACACGGTAGACCACATAACCCTATAAACAGTTTCTAGCACCATTATTTGCAACAGCAAGCACTAAAATTATTTTGTTAATAAGATTTCCTACTAACTACTAAAACATTAAGTGAAGGATCTGCTTAGCGTAAGATAACATGTTTAAACAGTGAAGATGTTACTACCAAAGCCATATCTAAAAATGCATAAAGCAATATGCAGAGCAAATGTTCCATCGTTCTCAATATGAAACTAAAGCCGTCAGCCATTGCAATTACACACTTCCTTGGTCATTTACTTAATATTGAGAAACAAAATTTAAATAACCGTTGGCACAAGTTCTTAAAGTTAGTTTTTTCTATAATCTTATTAATAAGATCACCGTTCTGAAACATTTAGATTAACTTAAAAGGCTTATACTAGTATAAAATTAAGTAGGACTCTGTGTAAACCAATAAATGTGGGGCGAGATGTATAAGTATCAGCCAGTATTTAACCCAAGAAATTAAGCATAATGGCTCCATCATGGAGTGAATTTTCTTATTTAGCATAAGTTAGAATAGGTGCAAAGAAAGTAAATTCTCTTTCGGTTTCATTATGAAAGAGATGGATTGATCGGTTATGTCAATTGAGAGGGAAGAAATAATTTTTTCAAAAAATGAAGCTAAATATCCTTTTTGTAAAAGTATTTTTCATAAACTAGAGTAGTAACTTAAAAATGATAAGCCAAACCAATATCATCAAACTGCATCATTTTGTTAGCAATTTGATACGAGAGAGTGAAGAAACCAATTTCAACTATAGCAACATACTAATTCCACCATCAACATCCCTCCCTCTCTCTTAATTATAGCTATAACATAATTTATTGCAAGTTCTAGAGATTTCAAGAATCAGCATCATGAAGAGATGCCTGCATTTTAACACTCTTGAGTAGCCTCCAATAGATGCAGAAAGTGCAGACACCACCTGCAAAGAACCCTTCCATAAGATAGTGCCACATGTATATACAAGCGAGCCTAAAGCTCAAACGTAACAAAGCAATAACAACAAACTAGGGAACCATTAAACTTGAATGGGAAAATATTAGTTTTTCTCACAAGGAAGGACGGGGATTACCAATGTAAGTCAAAAGTTAACAAAAGAGGGTGAGCTGGAGAAATGAAAGATCCATGGATGGCTGGAATAGTCTGAACAAGGAGAGGAAAACAGGCAACAACGGCAATAGCAGTAGGCAGAATATTTCTGTCCTTTGGTAGGATAATGTATCTTGTCAAATGTAAAATCATGACTGATATTTATAGTGAACAGGAGCCTAGGTCCACGTGGTACATTCAGATTGTGCCACGTGGCGGATCACATGCCTCACCACGAGTCACGTGCTTGGGTGGGTCCCACAGTATCTCCCTAGCCACCATGCCAAACCTTTAAACAGGTAAACCAATTGTATCAAGTCAGTCCCTGGGGCCTTCTGCCAGGAACCCTATGTTGGACTTGGTTCTACATTTACAAAGCATAACATGTCTTATTCGAGAAGCCCATGTGGCATTGCGGGAAAGATCCATGCATGATGTGACAGTGTTGGAGAGGTTCACGTGGCCATGCACAATAAGTCCATGTGGCAGCAGTCCCTGAGGGGACTACGTGGCGGGATCCGATAGGTAAGTGCCACACGTCCAATAGGTAGCTCTGTTCTGTATGTCATTTTCCACATTATATATTGAGCCAACGTTATCAATATTGAACAGAGTTCCAATATTCATGTTAGATAAAGTGACTCCTCAGGTATCCCCTTTAACCCACAACTTTTCCCTCCTGTTTCAAGGTTCACAGTCCATCTCCCTCTCTATCCTACAAATAGTTTGTACATGGGTTCATAATGTTTTAACACTTGTTGCACTATCCAACTAACTCCCTCCAAACTCCATCTTCCCCTCTCCTGCTTCTAAGTTCACTGCCTCTCTCCTTCTCTACTCAACAAATAAATATGTATATATAGTTGCATACTTTTATATAATGTTCTCCTACAACCCCTGGAACTTTGATTTAATACCTTGACATTTAACAGTTCTCTCACTGTATGTTGACTTCCATATGAGTTGAATCAAGAAAGTTCACCTTTTTATTCAAGTGAAACTGAAATCCCAAAACCTGACTATAATTGCTTATCTGTTGATATGATATACATTATTCTTAATGATTAAACATATATACAAAAGAAAATAATCTTGGAATTGAATTTACAAAAGACACCCCAAACAATAGGTGAGCTACAATAGTGCTTAAAAAAACAGAAAAAAAAGAAAAAGAAAAAGAGGAAGCTAAGAAAAAGAAAAAGAAAAAGAAAAAAAAGAGGAATATTTCAGTCACCTGTTAGTTTATAATACTGACCTTTCCAAGATTTGATTTTTATGTTATTTACTCCACTAGAAACATCCAATCTATCCATTTAGCAACAAAAAATTCATTATAATGATTTAGATTCGACTCAACTACGATGAATAAGTTAACAAATTCTAATAACTATAGACTAAACAAAGCTGATTGAATTATACCTCATTTCCTAAAGAGCCTGTGAAGGAATCATCCCAGCTTTTCTTGCATACGCGAAAATTCCACCAGCCTCAATAACGGGGCCAGCATCCCCAATTGGCTTCAGCTTATACTCTTTCCCAGTGGTATGATTGATCAATAAACTCTGTCCAAGCTCAATTGTCAGCACATCTCCAGTCTTACACTCCTCACAGATCCTCACCTCCGATTCAATGGGATAAACCTCTCCCGTCGCCACCGAATTCCTGAAAAATATCCTCGCGTACGATTCCGCCACCACCGCCGCCAGCCCGGCGGCTCCGAGGGCCACGGGAGCGTGTTCACGGGACGAACCGCAGCCGAAGTTGTCTCCGGCGATGAGGATTGAGTACTTGGACTTGAATTCGCCGGAGTCGACGAAGCGGGGCTGGTAGGAGGAGGGAAGGCCGACCAGGGCATATGACCCGAGTTTTTTGTATTCGTCGGGGTTGGAGGGGACTAGGGTTAGGTATTCAGCGGGGATGATTTGGTCGGTGTCGATGTTGTCGCCGACGACGTAGCAGACGCCGTGGAATGTAGTGGATGGGGAGGTGGAGTTGGAGGTGGCGCATGGGCGAAGGAGGGTGGTCGGCGATCGTGGATTTGGGGGTGGGATAGGTTGGGAAATGAGGGATTTGAAGGAGGGGTGTTTTTGGGTGTTATCTGTAGTGAATTTGACGAGGTTTGAGGAGAGAGAAGAAAGAGAGGATAAGTGGCGGTGGTGATTGGTGGAGGAAGAGAAGGAGATACCGGAATGGAGAGATGAAGCCGCCATTGATGACAGAAAGAGCTCAAGAGTCATTTAAAATTTAAAGTTTTCTTTTGTATAATTTCTGAGTTTTTAATAAAAAAAAATAAAAAATTTAAAATTGAGGACCGTAGTAGGAAAAAATGAGGCTAAAATTAAAGATAATATAAAAATTATAAAAATATTATTTATTAATTTAATTTAGATTCAAATCGGGTCGGCGAAAAATTTTGTGAAAAAATCACATTTCATATTAAAAAAATTCAAAAATTAAAAATTGAAAAAAACTTAATTTTCATTCAGGCAATTTTATACACAATTTAAAATTCAAACTAGATATAAATAATTAAGTTTATTTCATTTGAGATTCAAAAAAAAATAATACAAGAAGTAAATTTATTCCACAATAATAATAATAATAATAATAATAAAAAAACACTCCTCATTTACATAATTTTGTTTATTCGTTACAAAAAGTCATCTCTCTCCTCTCTCTCAGATTCCTCTCCAAATTGAGCATCATTATATATTCCATATACTTCTTCTTCTACAGGGGAGAGAGAGATGATCTAGACAGGAGAGATATCATGTCAATTTTCTCTCTGTTGCTCTCCAACCCAGCTTGCACGTACTTGGCACGATCTTGCTCTATCTGTGCTTGCTACTGTAACCCCGTTCTCTCTCCCTCGTCCCTCTGCTAGAATTCCTCGCATCCTCCGCCACTGCCGGGGGCGATGCCTCGTATCTGGAAGGCCTCCTCTTAAAGTGCCGGTCATCATCACTAGACTCGTACTCATAGTCGTCTAAACTAGTACTCTTCTTTGACACCGCCGCTGCCTTGCTGTGATGGTCTTCATGGTACCCATTTGACACCGCCCTGTGACTGCTACTGTGATGACCCGACCCACCAACCGGAGAAGAAGAAGAAGAAGCAATCTTTCGCTTCTTTGAGGCTGCTGATTCCCCCTCCGGGAAGCTGATGCGAGAGAACACGCTCGCCTTTTGTTTCCGGTCAGAAATTGTAGAGGATTTGGTTGGTGTTGGTAGCGGGTCTAAGTTCGCCGGAGGGATCGGTGGTCTGGCGGACGACAATGACTCCGACCGGGGGTGGCTATGGTGGTGCCGGTGTTCTCTTTCTTCGTATTGGTCGTATTCAGATGCCTTCCTTTTGGAGGATGTGCGTGGAGGTTCTGGGTCGCGGGCATGCCGGTCAGGTGAAGGTCTTTCAGATCGAGGACGAGGATTGTAGTGGTGGAGGTCAGCGCTCGGTGGTGGTGGGTTGGACTTCTGGAAAACCAAATGATAGTAAAATAAAAGAGTGAAAAATTTATTACCTAAAAGAAGAATAAACGACGAGATAAAGAGTAAATAAATAAATTAAGTAATTAAATGCCCAACATGTTAGTTTTGACTTTTCAAAGTTTTATATTTATGTATTTACATTTACACAAATCAAATCATGGTGATGGCCGACGGGTATAAGAAATTGCATTCCATCCCCCAACCCTAACCCAGGTGTAAACCAATTTTTTTTCCTGTGAGCATTCATTACTCTTGGTTTTATATTAGCTCCAATAAATAAATAAAAGAAGATTAAGTTGATATTATTTCAAGGTGAATTTTTTTTAAAGAAATATATATTTCCCAATTAATTCTTTTAAATAATAGCAGCAAAAGATAGATATTCGAACATGCATTCAAAAAACAAACTTTATCCATCTCAGCTCGGCCATGCTAGCAACCGAAAATGAATTAATTAAAGTAGGAGGGACCAAAATCCCAACCAGAAGCCAAACCACGACCCGATATTTCACATTCAATTTTGGATCATCCAAACCCACACCCACACCAACTAAACTGACTTGTTACTTTCTATAGCCAGGAACACAAGGAGCCCCTGCGTGTAAAAACACTATTCAAGGAAGCTCGAAATTATAAGAGTCTAATCACCTGAAATTATATGGATAGGGAAAAAATGTACAAGAATCCACAGGGAAGACAGAAAAAGCAAGGTCATAATCTAACATGGCAGAACAAGATCTTAACAAGATGTTGAAAGGTTGCAATAAGATTTCAACTTCTTGTTCAGATGGCGCTTTATCCTTCATACTTTAGCTCCATTTCACTGCCTAGAAACTCAAGATACATAACAAGTTACAAAAGAGTAACTGTAATAGATTTGTAATTTTTACTCCTTTCCTGTAAATTTCTGGCAATCAAATCGAGCATCAAGCGAAGAAAAGTAAGAAAATGACCTCAAACAACATTCCATACTTGTTTTTCAAAACTAAATGTTTTGTTTTAGAAAAAGAGGAAAACATCAGTAGCTCTAACAGCGGCACTAAACTATTAGCCCTTTTAGTGTGTGTCATTGAAAGAAAAAACATTTCCCTTCCCAATCTTTCCTGCCTTTTTTTCCTGCCAACAGGCTGCTGCCTGAATTCACTAGTGTACCTGCCGCACTACACAGAAAACGAACAGAGAAGCAAACTTGGACAACAGAAGCACATACAGGTTTTGATTTAATGGAAGGAACATCCCCAGTGCTGCTCATTTCTCTGCTGAATTCCCGATCTCTGGGCAACTCCCATAAGAGGACAAAAAATAAAAATAACCAAATAATCAGGAAAAAAACTTGAGCAATAAAAAGCAAATAGTCGTCATTTAGGAGGAACCAAAGAAATATATACATATATATATAAGATTATGAAACTATAAAAATTAACTACTTGTGATAAATTCCAAGAAGAATACTAACAAACAAGAGCATGATACATGCCACGGGTCATATATTAAATCTTTCTCAGTAAAAATCATTTTCAGGAGTTAAACCATTAAACTAATCAAAAAGGATTCAAGCGTTACCTTCCCCCACGTCTCTCAAGATCACGCTTACGCTTTAAATCAGCTTTCCGAGCTTCAAATTCCTCTCTGCTCATGATGGGGGGTCCACCATTAAAGCCCATCCCAAATTCCGCAAGGTCTCTGAAAGGGTTGGGTATGAGAAAAACAAAAATTAGAATGTGCAAGATCACTAAGAAAACGCCAAACAAAATAAAGTTTAGAAGCAGCAATCCGGTAAGACAAACAAGCCCAGACGTCGAACAACCATTCTACTGCTGCCCCCTCTCAAGATGGAGAGTATGGATGGAAGAGGAAAAGGGGTGGAGTGGAGCGAGCGAGCGAGAGAGAGAGAGAGCACTCCAATTTGCAAAATAAGATACATGAAGCATACCTCTGAGGTGGGAATGGCATCATATTTACTTGTGCTCCAAAATGATCCTGCGGAAAGACTCCTGCAAATGGAATATCCATCGGCATTGGCCCAAGACCATAACCCATGTAGGGCATGGGACCACCATAAGGGCCTCCAAATCCTTCCATTCCGGGTTGCATGCCATTCCAGTAAGGATTATAAGCAGAAGGTCCCATTGGCATCATATAATTCTCAGGTGGAAAGTCTTGAGAGGCTCTCCACTGCATCTCTGCAGCTGCAAGGGAACATGAATGGACAGGAAAATATCAGCATCAAAAAGGATTAGAGGCCTCATTATTTGATTTACATTAAATTTAAAAATTCATTCAGTCGACACTCCCACATATCTGAATGTAGCAAGAGTACCAAACAAAAAGGAAAAAATGTACCACCTAAAGGCAGTCTAGCTTTCTTCTTCTTCTTTTTCTTTCCTGAGAAGCAAAAGATACAGCATGTGAGGCATAAACATTTCTTGTTTAAACTAATATAATCCAAATTATTTTCTTTTTATAACTAGTGGTTATCATGCAGGTATATGCAAGTCTTATAGCTCATAAGATATTAAGTATTATACAACTTTGCAGCCCCAAAATATCTTAGTAGTTAGGAAGACTTTCAAGGTACCGGAGACACTGTTAATACCATTATCATCCACGTCATTTACCTGCTTCACCTGAAACCGGCTTCTGCTGCAATTCTTCCTCAGCCACTAGAGCACTCCCCTGTGATGCTGGTTCCTTCATACTCATTGACTCATGCGTAGCTTCAGAAACATCAGCAACTTTGGCAATCCTCAGTTTGTCCAAGGTTTGCTCTGGAGCATTGTCAACTTTCATCGGTTCTGTCGTATTCTGAATGTTTGTAGTCTCTTCATTCTGAGGGTGAACTTGCTGAGGGGGGACTTGCTCCCCCTTTGAGGCCACAGACAGTGTAGGGGATGGAATCTTAGGCTGTGGGCATCGAGCAGATTCCATATCTGAAAGGGAAACATAATTTTAGAGCCATTTGATATTAGTTATTTGAAGAAATAACAAGGTCACAATATACCACACAAACCTTGTACTTGGAAAACACTGCCACCATTTTCTCCACTGCTGTTATTGGACTCTAAAATTCGATTGATTGTATCCCTTAGTGTCTTATTGGGTAAAAGATCATCCGCAAGTACATTTGTAGCCCCGCAAACACACATGGACTTAGATATGATATAATCTCTTATGCCTGAGAGTAACATTTAATACTCAGGAGTCAAATATCACAATGCTACAGAAAATGTTTACACAAATAAATGAGTGTTACACAGAACATAAAGAGGCTTCTAGAAAATGTGGCAGGTGTCCTTGTTATGAAGTTCCTGAGGACTTCAAACCACAAATGCCAAGGTATATCAGAGGACTGACCATGTTAAAAAGTTTACACAACATCATGGATAAAAACAAGGGACCAAAAAAGGTACAAAATGATTGTGCAATACAGAAACAAACTACTGTGTAACTGAAGCAAGAGAACATAAACTCATAAATAAGTGAGAACATTCATGATTACAACCCAGAGCATTGAATATGCTAAAAACATGGTAGCAAAATATCTTACACTTGTCACAAAAACTCTTGAAACAGCACTTGCTAGTTAGGACTGCATCTTTCATTACTTCTCTACACAAAGGACAGTGAAGTTCTGGCGGAAGATCACCAACAGAACGAGTAGAAGGCATCCCTTCAATCTCCTTTTCAAAAGCAGCCCTGTTATAAACCCAAATATCAAGGAAAAAATCATTTT
Organism: Panax quinquefolius; assembly: GCA_020205615.1. Taxonomy (NCBI): domain Eukaryota; kingdom Viridiplantae; phylum Streptophyta; class Magnoliopsida; order Apiales; family Araliaceae; genus Panax; species Panax quinquefolius. The sequence goes on along the minus strand of CM035167.1, from coordinate 3,448,881 downwards.
GTAAAAGAATTTCCGTAAGAAGTACGAGTAGCAAGACTACTAGTAGAAGAAAAAAGTGAGCTTACTCATTTGGTTTCAGAACAGCAACAGCACCACTAGGTAATGCATATGAGCCATCTGGGGTAGCCATTAACATAGATTTTGGAATCCCAGTTGGAGGTTTCACTCTTTTGATGTCAAAAGTTGGGTCTCCATTAGTGGGGCAGTGCTGAATAAAATGCCCTAAATAAGATAATTTCACAAAATTAGTGATGTGCAACCACAAAACAAAGCAAAGCAAAACTAAAGGACAACAAAAGAAAAGAAGTTTGTTCTTTTCTTTCAGCAATTATCAAGAATGTGAACATACCAGCCACCTTGCACCTGTGGCATCTTTTGGCGGAGTTTTCCGCTCCATCCCAACTATCAAAAGCAACAAAAATAGGTTTTAGTTTTCAAAAGCAATTGCACCCATGATACAAAAATCCAAGACTATATACAATAGTCATGTTGTCAGAGCAAGAAGGGAATTTAGCTACATTTAGGTCAAACGAATTTCTTGTCTGTTAAACTCAGCATTTTCACTACTTTCCATTGAAGAAAGACAAAACATAGGTTTAGGAGACTTTTCAATATTTGATGAGAATAGAAACATCTCCATATGAATATTCATATAAAGGTTTCTCCCTACAAACATTAGTCCAGCTTAATCTTTCATATGCTACAAATGATGTTTCCTACAATATTACCAAGACTACCAGCTAATTATGAAAAGCACGTTTTTCACTAACAAGTCGATTGAGTTACTTGAGTATCATTATTCATTGATTCTATTAAATATTCAGAGAAAGTGCAAGAGAAATACCAAAACCACGCCCACCCATTCTACCACCCATACCGCGCCCAAAACCTCTACCGGCGCCAAAGCCCTCAGAATTTTGACTGCAAATCCAAAAAATTGTAACGGATTAGACTCTTTTATTTCCATGTGAATAATTGGAAAACAAACCATCATGAAACTACATTGATAGAAACTAGAATGACATCTCACCGCTGCCAGTCCAAGGCAGGAGTATCAATTAAAGCCCTTATCTTGCTGTCCTCGTCAGCTTTGCTAGGAGGGGGAGCATCCTGAACAGGATTGCTCGATTGAACTGGCAATACTTCAGGAATAGCATACAAATCATTCCCAAATTCATCCCACTCAGAATCTTCAGGCTACAAAGCGAACCAATTTAATAAGTTACAACATCTACATAGTAAAAACTGGTGCACACAACAAAACAAGAAATCCAGATTCCTCATAACGCGATGCAAAGCAAAGAAAAACAATGCTTACATATTTTGAAACAGATAACTCGGCTCCAAGAAATCCACTTTTTGTTGCTTGAACATCCTCAGACTTATTTTCTACCTCCGGTCTGCAGTTCAAAGCAGAAAACCAATCTTAACACTTTAGATTTTTGTCACGGATTAGGGCTGTACAACATATAAACAAGTACATGCAGTTGTCCACACCACCAAATGATTTACACAACCACCCGAAATAGTGTTTCAGTAAAGCATGGTAGAGATAGGCCACCAACACTTGTTTTGAACAACAAATTAATCTAAAGTAAATGGAGACACTAATGACTGGTTAAAAATATAAAGGTTTGAGACAGTACTCGTCTTGATCGATAACTGGCGCTGTAACTATAGGCATGCGAGGCCGTCCAGGGACGCGGCGAATTAAAACAGATGTATTTTTGGGAATCAACATTCCTTCGTCAAGATACTCTGAAATTGCAAAACATATAAAACAATCTATATAAAAAACTCCAATGAGATCAATCTAATTAGCTAAACAGTACAATATAAATGAAGTCCCCTAAAGGCTCATTCCATTCTCAAATGTGTGTTACCCAATGGTTGCAGATCACCATCAACTCCACACCCTAAGGTGGGTCACCCTCACTTGTTAAGCAACTAGGCACAATTAACCTTCATCAACTTTTAATAGAAAATTTATTCCAATTTCTAAATTGCAACTTTCAACTCTCGCTTCTTATTAAACTCATGGCTCTTCCTACCGATCAGGCCCATGCAGCTTCATGAACACCCTATAAACATCTTCTATGAAAAGAGTGTTCATGAGCCTGTTCTACTTGGAAGGAACAATGGAACACCAAATATGAGGCAAAGAACCAATTTTTATTATATATCAGCACTCAGAATCCGTTCAGTATTTGAATTTTAAAAACCAACTTCAAGCAAAATAGTGTTAAAACAACTGAAAGAAAATCCACCTATTGGGCAGTAATGCATTTATAAATTGTTGAAAGTTTCTGAAAAAAAGAGTTCAGACTAATTCTAGAGAATCAAACCAACCTTCATTAGTCTGGGCGTTGGTTACAACCAGGTCAAAATCAGTCCCCCTGCCCAAATGCTTGCTTTCAAATATTTTTTCTTTCAAATTGGCAACTGATATGAAATGACCGTCCATAGAGATGGAGTCGTAATCTTTAGCACTTTTGAACTTATAATAAACTGCCATAATTCTTAAAAAAAATTTCTCAGAAAAATAATAACAATCACAAAGGCCTAGAAATTCAAACAAAAGGCCGTCAAATAAAAATTGAAGGCCTGATATTGAACTGAAACAAAAATATATAACAGTACAAAAATTGAAGAGGCTCTATTTTTTTCCTCTACAATGAGAAAGATCAAACCAATCCTCGCATAAACTCTTAAAAGCCGGACCCCTCGAACTCCAATCGATCAGCAAATTCTTCTATGGCTTCAATGTATAAATAATTTGTTCAGAGAAATCCTTCAGAGATGATGATTAGTTTACTGGTTGTTGAGAATTCAACCGGATCTAACAGATTGAAGCGATAGTCGAAGAAGACCTTCCGCAGACAAGCCGAATCGCATCATAACGAAAACCCTTATCTTCAGATCGACGATAAACGATAGAATCCACAAAATTTTGAAAAGCTTTGGAAATCAACGAACCCTGCAGCCCGATCTTCCTTTCAGCCCAGCCTCGAACCAATCACTCGAATATGACCTCTAGATAGAGATTCAGATTAACTGCCGATCTAATTTCATCACGCGATGAAATCGCCGATTGATTGGAGAGATTTCAGAACATTTTTTATCTTCAAACCCCAGAAAACCTTATCAGAGTGTTGACGACGAGAACTATGATTAGGGTTTCGATGAAATTTGAGGAGAGATGGGTCGAAGCTAAGCGGTAAAGCTCCGATCGATTATTATCGATATTCGCGAAACCTGATGGGCGTTTTGTGTATTTATATCGGCCGCGGTAATGTATTTTTATGGGCGGTAATAATTTTGTTCGCCTATTTCGGGTCAGAAGCTATAATCCACTTTCATATATAGGATTATACTAATGGGCTGAAATTTGGACGGGTTGGTTTTTCTTTTTTTTGTCTTCAAGGGTCTCATTCTCCAAAAACATGAATAACCTATAATTTATACACATATTTAAAAAATTAAAAATTAAAAAAAGTAAAAAAAATAATTTTATTTTTAATGATCTCAAAAAATCATATAAAGGGATGCGTATTTTTTTTTTTTATATTAATAGATTCATTAAAAAAAAAAAAATACGATTTATTTTATATAGTAGTTCTTATAGTCATCCTGACGGAAATTAGTTTTATGGACACAAATTATGAAAAAACAAGGACTAAATAATATGAGTTTTACTCTGTTCTAGTATTGCTATGAAATAATTTTATTTTATTTTTTCAAAAAATAACTTATTAAATGGGAATTGATCTTCCTGCAAGTATTCAAAACAATAAATTTAAAATAATAATGAAAATTATTCATATTTCTAGATCTTTGATGTTCAATTTAAAAGAAAAATGAAAATTGTTATATAAACCAAACAAAAAAAAAAACTGCATTGGTAATAAATTAATAGGATGAAAAGTAATATAACTCTATTTTGATACAACCACGTCAAGTTAAATTGTAGAAATTCCTCATAAATCATGTGAAAAATATTAATTTTTATGTGAAATTATCGATAATTTTTTGATGCATGTATGAGTGTACTACAAATTTTGTATTGAAAAACGATTATCGTACAAAAAAATATTCAATAAATTTTTATAAAATTCATAATAAAGAAAAATGATATATAAAGAAAAACGATATAAATTACGTAAAGAAAAATGATATATATTAAGAACTTAAATTTTATAAAAGTGTCTTCTAGTACAAACTTAAAGCTTATAAAATATCTTTTACTCTATAAATATATATATATATATATATATTTTAAATATTTATATCAACTTTTTGATTAGTACAAACTTAAAACTTCTTTACGAAAAAAAAAAAAAAGAATAGAAAACTTAAATTAGAATTTTAAAAAACTCTATTTATAAAAAATGAAAATAAAATTTAAAATTGAAGACGTGAGTTGTAATTTAAAATTTATTATATTAAAAGTGAGGGATAATATAAAAATTATAAAAATATTACTTATTCTAATTTATTTTCGCCAATTTTAGACGAAAAACTTTGACAGAAAAAGTTACCAAATTTTATATCCATTTCTTTTCTTTTTCGTTTATTGAAAAACTCAAAAACATAAAAATTGAAAAGAAAACTTAACTTTTCTGTTCATTTTTTTTTTCTTTTCTGTCCATTTTAAAACTCAAAAACAGAGTGTTAGAGTAATGTTAAATAAATAAATCTCATATTATTCTACTCATATATTTTCACTATTATAATTCAACACAAATTTATTGCCATATATGACCACTCCTCTTTAAATAAATGGTGTATGAATGAATACCTACCCATATAATTTACCCAAAATTTTGAATAATTTCAAGGATGCAAACACACCACGTTCATTAAGTTATAATTTTAAGAAATTAATTTTGTTTCCACCTTTTTTAATAACCAACTTTTACCTAAACGTCTGGCAGTGTTATTGATACGGTGATGAAAAAATCATGTGCACAAACCACAATGCATGACTTTAAATCAGGGACATTGAAACCTCTGTCCCAAACCAAAGTCCTCACAATACTACTACTACTAGTACTATTTACTATTTAGGATAAAACTCAGGTGAAAAATAAGAGCAAACTTTAAAACTTGTTTTTACAATTTTAGAATTATATATATTTCCACCAAAATATATCAATCTAAAAACCCTTGTATCCCTATTTCAACCTTTAAAAAGAAACTGGAAACTAGCAACTGGCAAAGCAAATACGGCTTAGGGAGGTATGGGCTCAACAAAATATTCAACATAAAGGCCATCCCAGATGAAGTTTTATCATATATCAGTCAAGATTAATGATGAGACAACGACAACATAAGCTAAAAAGAAGAAAACTGCTATCTGAAAGAAGAACTTTGGATTGTCCCTCATGTTTGGAGACGTAACTGCTCTGCAAAACAGAAGCCATCCATAGTATCAACTGTCAAACCTAATGAAGGCAAGAAGAGGGACACAAACACACACACACACACACACACACACACACATATATGTATGTATTCACACGGGTGAGGCAGTTATGAGAAATTACCTAGCTATGCGTTGAGAAAACCGATGGAAAGGCATACTCTGAATGAAGACGATGCCTGGTCCTGTTAGAACAGCTGTTACTAGATTCTCACCCTGTGGTATAACAACAAATAACATGTCTTCAGAAACCAATAACAAGAAAATAGAGCACACAAGGAATTCCCAAGTCATATATAGATAGTACTGGACACATCAGTTGCAAACACCCGTGTAGAATGTATCTAAATGCCAAGAGGTCACACTTTAGGCAAAATTATTGTAATTTTTCCAGAAAATCACTCTTTGACTGTGTCCATAAGACAATTAACGGGGAAAACACGAGCTGAAATAATCAAAATGTCACATTGCCCTTTAATACATAAATGAGGAGTAAGATAATTGCGAGAAGAGGAGTTTCAAAGTCAACTTATTCTAAAACAATTAAGAGCAACTTAAACAGTATACAAACAAGGACAACTAAATTAATGGGCATCAATAAAATAACTATAACAGCAATGGGCAAAGGGACTTAATTGTTCATAAAACTTGATACTAAGCTAAATAGCTTGAAATAGAACAAACGACAAAATATTATCTTTTTAAGTGAAGATGAACTAAATAAATCAATTCATCATCGACCTCAGAGAGCAGGCTCTTTTAAGTGAGAAGATACCACTTGAAAGAATAGTTAGTGAAAAGAGGAAAAAATAACCCAGATCATGAGAAATCTGTAAAGTCACCAATTGATTATTACACTCTGTCCCAACTCAGTAAAGCCTTCTTCCAAGTTCCAACTAAATCCTATAATTATTCTCATACATAATTTATTGCATCTACAAAGCCTAAGTTATAATTAGGGTGATTGGTAACAACATTTATATAAAACCAAGGGGAGGGGGATTGCCAATGTTTGAACCCTGGTCATGTACTTGCAAGATGACTTGAACTTTTTTATTTTCTTTATTATCTCAAATTTTAAAATGCATGTCAATTTGAACTCCTACTACTAGTGGGATCACCACTAATGGTTACTACATCACTCTCTAACCGGAATATTACGTTCTTCTTGAAAATGGCACAATTATCTAAGGCTGTCCTCTCCCACCAAACCTTATGTACTTATGAAGGAAATGGATTTGTATTCTCAGCATAGGTTCACTAAATTTAAATTGATATAAAAACCAGAAAGGTAGCATACATATTCCAGTTCAGACCAGACAAACTAGAACAAGAAAGAAATAAAGATAGCAGTAAACAAATATAGAAGCAAAGTACCCCAAAGACCACCCTTCTCATGGGACCATTATATTTGACTTGTACATTGATTGTTGTTGACAGCGCGACAATGCTAGACACGTCAACAGAAAGCACTTCACCCACCTCAAGATTTTTCTGTACAACTATCACCACACAAAGAAAGAAAGATAAATCCCATGATGGCACATGCTTATTCTGGGAGAGAGGAATCAAAACATAGGAGATACCATTCATGAAAAAATCATATGGTTAGAAGGTACCATTCATTTAGCAATCAAATTTAAATTGGAATTTGGAAGAAAAAGTTCTGTTTTTGAAATCATTAAAAGACATATCTGGAGGTTAAACATCAAAACTCAAAGCATATTAGTAACATCCATCCACCTGCTCTTCAGGGTCACAATAATGGAAAACCTGAACTTAGAAGACGAGACCATGTTGACTCCAGAATGTTAAATTCTAAATAACAAGTCCCAAACCAAATTCGTTTTCTTGGATGCAAAAACCAAATTAAATCCCTCAAATGCAAGTGTTTCATGAAATTATAAGTGAGTTAGAATACGATACCAGATCCACCACCAACTATGAATGCGAGCCCTTGGCCAGATAGTTTCTGTCTCAAGAATCCCTACAATTGCCATAACACCAGATAAATCAAGTCTTGGATCTAGAAGATCAACCACAAGGACAGATAGTTCAAGTAACCACATCTCACCTCTACACCAGGTAAAACATTACGTGCCCTCTGATCAACTGTATTGTTGACTTTAACATCGTTGATAGAGCACAAGAATGCATCTGGCTACAAAACAATATTATTGTAATCATGTACTCATTTAGGAGACTTATATATATGCTTCAACAGGAAAAAAATAAAAAAAATAAAAAAGAAGGAACTATCACAGAACTCAAGTAATGTTGCACAGCAACATAAAGGTGAGGACTTGAGCAATATTAGTGAGTACTGTTTAGCAAGAAAAATAAAATAAATAATAATAATAGTAAGTACTGAGATGGAGGAGTACACTTTTTCAAAAAACAAGGGAAGAAGAGATAATCAAATGTACCTGGCATAACAATTCACCACCAAACATTGCAAGATCAATCTGCACCATAAATATAAATCAGAATAATTTGGTAGACTGTTTGTGAGTTAAATATGGGTCCCAAGCACTTAAATTACTAATGTAATAATAAAACCATGCATAAAAAGGTGGAGTAATACCAACCGGGAGAATTCTTGCTAGAGAAGGTGCAGCAATACCAACAAATCCATCAGTTGTACCAGAATTGAGGAGAACAATGCTACTCAAACTTTTTCCGAAAAGCCACTGCCACATCCCCGCTTCATTTTCAGGGACAAAAACATTTTCCATTTGGATGGACCCAGACATGTAGCACATGGATCCTGAAATTCAAGTAAATGGCATTTGTAAAATGATTTTCAAAATGAAAAGACAAGGTCTGAGGTGACTCTTCAGTGGTTCTCGAGTCTGATGGTGTGCTTAAGAGAGCTGCAGCTAAACCCTTTGTTGTTGCACAGATCATTTCTTAGTGTTGGTTTGGAGAGTGAAAGGGCCAGGAATTGGGCAAGATTCAAGAGATGTGGGATTAGGAAGAGGATATGACCAGACAGTTATGTAATAAATCAGTGGATTTCGTGAATTTCTGGGTCTCTCTAGTGAAGCCAATGAAAAGTAGGCTTTGGATCGTTTTATGAAGGTGGACCAGATAGCAGTCAGAAATAGTTGTCAATAAAATGCTCGGAAGTCGGCCAGAAAGAACATATGTAGACTTCTAGCTTTGATATAACTAAGACTGGATAAAGGTAGCAGTGACAGGCTACCATTTCCCAGTAACCCAATTGCCTTCACTTCCTTTGAAAAATCTCATTACGATTTTTTTTCCCAAATAGTTCCCATACCACATATTCTCGTTTGATTCATTTCTTACCTCAGTATTAACCTTCACAGATATGCTGGCCCAACTGAGGATTTTTTTGATATAAAGATTACAAAGATGTGTTGAGACACACATTGGATTTCGTAGGTAGTCGATGAGATCAACTTTTTGCAGATCTTTCTTAGATTAAAAGGTTAAAACTAAGAAAATGCCCAGTATATTATTTGAGAGGCTTTTTCAATGTTGAAGGTTGTCCACTCACTGGGAATTTAACATAACAGAAGTACTAATTTACTTATTACTCTTCTTTTATCTTTATATTAATCATTTTTCTTAGTTATTTCATGAAGGGCATATATAATGTAATATGATTGGAGGTGGTCCACATCCTCTCAAGTCACACAATAATGGTTGCATGAATCTCCAAAAAAATTTGTTCACGAGTTTCAGAAAAGAACCAATAATATTAGTGTAGCAAATACAGCATTCCTTCTTGCCTACTAGTAAAAAGAAGAATTTATATATATTATCAAACTGACGCACATAGACTCAAAAAGAAGGCACTGTGATAATCTAGCATCTCATATCTAATTCTTCATAATAAAAATACAATAAATAAGATGTAACATGTCCATCATACAGAAACAGTTTACCTGGCTTTGCCATAACCTTCTCTTGCGACTTCAACATGATCTGACAAAAAAAGCACCAAAAGAAACACAAAAAAAATAATTACATAATTTAACAAAGGGATAGAAATATTATTATTTACACAAAAAGAGTGGATATACTTTCTTATCCCAAAAAAAAGAAGAAAAAAGTAAAAATTTGATAGAATTACTGTAAATACCTGAACTATCTGAGCTTCTCCACCCAAGATCTGGAAAGGTATCACAGCTTCTTGTGGACTCTACAGTACATGATGTTGCCCATCAGTCCAGAATTGAAAAGAATAAGCAAGGATTTACATAGACCAGTGAGGATTCAAAAGTTCAGGCAAACAACAAAGTTTGCAACATACTAGTTAATAAAACTCAAGCATATACAAATATCACCATTCACCAAATAAAACTAGTAGTAATAAATATCACCAATAAACTGGATGAGGCTTCACCAATAACAAAAGAGGTGCTTGAAACTCAAGCATCTTCAAATATCACCAACTAAAACTAGCAATCTCAAATTAGAAAGTAATGACGGTATCTTCCTTTTTTCATCACTCTCTCTAACACCCATTGCACGAAACCACCAAAATATTAGAGAACTTGTCCACAAAGATCTCTTATCCACCAAACCAACGGATGAAATCATCACCCACCATCCATTATCTTCCGGTCTGAAAATGGGAAAGATCGGAGGGGAGAGAAGCAAAACCTTTTCAATAGACATTTAAAACCTCCTACAACAACTATGTCTTCACAAAATGAAAATGAATGCACTCAATACCTTTCCTTTCCAACCTATGAACCCACACACACTAGTAGAAAACCCAAAATATAACTTTGACATAGTTCTCACTTCCTCCTGCAATCTTCAATGTCTATAATAAATAATACAACCTAGATTGAAGTAGTCACATTGGCATTACTCAGTTGCCACTATATGTTGTCCTTATGGAATGCCTCAAGTGCACATAAGGTAGGAAAGTGGTACAGATTAGATCATATGCACATTGAAAGACTGTATCAAATATTTTAGGAACTGAGAATTAGAGTCCTTTGTTGGCATTCATTGTATCTTAAATCAGAGTGCATATTATTCGGAGCCAACCAGCTTTTTTCATTTTCAAAGTTCAATCCATCTTATTTATAATTAGTGATACATAATAATGATTTAAAACATATTATGGAAATTTAAAGCAGGATAACATGCTCCAACTAGGAAATCATATGGCGCATGCCAGCTCCAACACCCCAAATCCCCAATTTATTCTCGAAAGAAATCCCCAAAACCCCGTTATTTCCCAATCCTACACATAACATCCCATAAGAATGTTCAATTCAGTCTTTTCCAACTCAGATTATATGCATCGGCAACAACACATTAACATGGACCGATACCTGTATATACTCAAGTTAAGAGGCAGGCACCATTACTGTTTTAACTAAACCCATTGTCCAAATTCAAATCCAGATTCAACCAATTAGACTTTTTTGTACAAAATATTTTAACTTACTAAGGTGAAAAAGAAATCTTTTTTTTTTGGTGGGGGGGGTTGGGGGCTGCTGTAGGGAGGCAAAACTGGATGTTTCAATTGGGGTTAGACCATACTCTTACTTAACTTAAGATCGATCCATTTTAAGAGATTTCATTAGAACCATCTGAGGAAAAAAGAGGATATTTTAGTTAGGGAGAAATGTAATATTTTTAGCAACATGTCATCTTCCATGTTGACTTTGCATAAGGACTTTTATAGATTGAAAGAAATTGGGGAATAGTTAAAGCTGCGGATGCATCAAACAAGGATCTTTGTGTGGATGGCTACCCACTGGCCGTATGACATCAATTCTATAGCAACAATATATCATCCTGGCCAATGCACTCGCCCTTTTGTAGGACTAAGTAGGGGCCCCTCAAATTACATTGTGACGTTGTCTTCAGGCTCCTCAACATATGTGGACTGGAGGCTAGATTCTATGTATTTCATGATGGCTCCCGTGTTCGATATCTCAATAGAGACACACCAAGTAGTAGTTCAACATGAGGTGCCTAATATTACTAGTATACTACAGTACGAAATTGCTAGGCTGAGACCTAGCCCCAACAACTCAGAGCTAAACACATGTGACTGTATTGTCTCATGCATGACATCGTGCCTAACACATAGTGCTTAATACTGTACATTTTAGAAGTAAAATAACGGTCACATGTCTGCTATATCGTCTTGCATGGTGTGCATCAAGGCCAAGATGCACATAGTGGCTGTATAGCACAAAACTCCTAAATAAATTTTTTTGGGCGTTTCTACTGTGTGAAATTATTAACTCGGGGAAAGATCAAATTAATCGTCCAAATATATCTAAAAAGTTTAGAATTAAAACTTTGTTAGCATGATGAGACTACTGGTAACTTGGTAACATTTTGAATTACTGATGAAGTAATAAATCAATTGCGAGATTTATAATAATGTTTAAAATTATTAAGAATCTTTTAGACATAAAGTTGTTGATTGTATGTGTTTTGACCAACTCAGGTCATGAACAACTTGATTATCGTACATTGACTTTATACAAGGATATTGAATGCTATATCTATAATATTAGATGTTGCAATAATTAGAAAAAGTTCACCGGTAAATATGTGGCAAGCTAGTGGACAAGCCGATATGCTTTTCTGTAAGGTATTTATAACTAACAAGCTAAAACGTTATGCCAAGTTATCACCTTGAATACCGTTAAGATGATCAACTGTAATAATTATGGGATTGCTCACCTCCTTTAGGATAATCTGGACGACCTCAACTACCATTAAGATCTGAAAACCAGCATTCACTGTCTTCTATCTTAGGTGTTTTCTTTACAATCCACCTCTTTAACACTCTTGCCACCTTATCTTGATCGCTAAATTTATCACCTCCCACTAATAACCCTAACACAGCTTTTATTGCTATATGAGAAATTCTATTACATAGTCTACTACAATAAACCACCTTCTAACTTCTTTCTACACCTGCAATCACTAATTCTTAACCCCTCTTGAAATCTATTAGAAAAGAAATCGACAACATATTGAGTGGACGACTTCCCCTTGAGCTTGCACACAAGAAGGTTCTTCACTGCAAGTTTATATTTGACAAATAATACCTTTGATCTAGGCCCATATGATTTTATAACCAACTAAAAAAAGGCCACATTAACGTTGATTGCAACTCTAAAAGGTGTTTTGAAACTCTTCACAATAAGTTAGAACCATTTTCTTAATAATGATAATTTTGCCAGCAAAAACGAGAGACACGTGTAGAGCTCCACACTCACTTAAAGAGAGTCATCTAAGATGCTAATAAAAGTAAATCTACTTGGTGATTCACAACGTCATCCAATACGATCGTGTCGCTCAGGTAGCGATTACTTCCAAGGTCGGTGATTGATGGATTCCACAGCTGCATAATGATAACACCTCAATCCGCTCTGGAGGGTATTTCATGTACCGTTAACAAAACACTTTAACTGTTTATGATTATACCTCCAAACAAGAACAAGCTTATGGACAAATGTATCCTCTATCAAGAAAACACCCTGGCCCAACACTATCCAGGCAATATTTTCTTTACTTTCATTTGTGCTCTTTGTTATAGCTGCCTCCTACATTTTCATACTAGTTTTCCCAACTCAAAGGAAAGTAAACAGAAAAGACAGAAACTCAAGCTATTAAAGGACTAATTTGATAAATTCAGTTACACCAGCCACACCACCACGAAGCTTCAGAAAGTAATAAAGCTGAACAAGGCGATCACAGCACGCTCGCAAACTTTCTTCAATCATTATTTTGCTAAATTGTAACAATGTTTTCCAGCTCTCTACAAATCAATAATCATATACACTAAAAAATTCATGAAACAAATTAAATTCGATCTCATCCTCTTTGCTGCTTGGTAGAAGTGAAAAGCAAAAATTCAAATTTCCAACTTTTCCAACATTTTCTGATAGATCAAAACACATACACAAGTATACCTACAATTTACATATAAATATATATAATTTGAACATAAACGGTGATCAAAGGTTAATACAAACTTGAATTTGGAAAAATGAGAGACATAGTACCTGATAAACGAAGGGTTGAAAAGGAGTGGAGAAGAAAGGAGCAGCCATGGGAAGAGGGAGAAAATTAACAATTGGAACAAAGATCGAAGAGCACTGATATCAAGACACCATTAACGAGAGATCTGAGCTTGAAATTTCGAGATCGGAAATTAACACAAAATTTTGAAGTAAATTGAGTTGTCGAGGGTTTTTGTTCATTACGTAGCCGAATAGTTACACCTTAACTACCGAAAATGCCATTCAGGTAGTATTTTCATTTTATTTGATTACTCATCATCTTCTGGTTCGTATTCATTTTTTTCTGGGAATTTAAAGAAGGGTAATTTTGTCAATTTCGTTAATTTCTTTTAGATTTGGGCAGTTTCACGTCTACTGTTTTTCTTGGCCGTTCGTCTGATGAGTCCACGTCAGCAGTAGATCAATGACATGTCAATGAATTACTGGTTATAATGTCGATCTCTACGTGTTTGAGAAATTTATTAAGAGTCCTTCTACGCATATAGAATATATTTTAATTTTTTTTTTATAGGATTATAATATAATATTTATTTAAACGATCTCGACGTGTCTGATTTTATAAAAATTTATTTATATAAGAGTATTAAAATTGACCCAGATTTTTTCATTTATTAAAGTATTGAGCTATAGTACATTACATATACTGGTGTACTCATTTGGGCTTTAATGCAAAAAAATATTGATGTTTTTGTAATATTTATAATTATTATTTCACATAGTAGTAATATTTAGCAACACTAAGCCGAGTGACAATTACTTAAAATTCAACTCACAATTAATCTTAAAAATCATGTTACTATAAATTTTACAACTGTATAAGTTAATTCATTTTTGGTAATTATAGGTTGATTGTCGGGTTTGATTTTGATATCCACTAACCTTAATCTCACATGCACACCTGAATTTTTTTTTTATTTTTTTTTTGGGGGGGAGGGGGTGGGCTAAATCCTAGATTTCAGCTCCTACTCTTCTTGTTGATGGATTACTGCCTCAAAGCACAAATGTGACATCAATTCAAATTCTGAATTTTCGAATGAATTCTCACTATTTCTTAAATTTATGGACCCAATTCAATTTAATGGAATCTTTTGATCACAATTTTTTAAATTCATATTTCATAGTTACACTTCTTTTATTCATCCATCCCATTGAAAATTTCCGACACCATGAAGATTTTCACATAAATTAAGAATAGATATAGTTTTACTATTTTACTCTTAATTAATACTTTTAATCTCATTTAATTCTCTTAATTTGATTTCGCTCTCTCTTTTTCTCTAATTAAAGAATAGAATTTGAACTGTTTTTGAAAATTAATCAATAATGAGAATTTTTTAAAAAAAACAAGTATTCTTATTTTGTAAACGACATCAAGAAAAAAACTCTAAAAAACGTCGAATATAATGCGATGGAGGAGTCATATTCAAACATTTTATTTTTGAGAAGCAATATGTAAAAGGAAATTATCTATATTTAGTGTTGAATTGAACATTGTTTTATTTTTTTTTTGAGAAGCGATATATAAAAGGAAATTATCTACCCATATTTAGTGTTGAATTGAACATTGTTTCATTAGGTGCACATATACATATATATAATCGTGCATAGGAGAAATTAGCTACCCATATTTTTTCAAAAAAATAGTGTTTTATCTAACGCTAATACCGAGTCACCCCACCATTGAGTCAACAGTGGGTGTACTAGGTGCCGATTAGTGGAATTGCATGCTTGTATCTGAATGCCTCTTGATTCACTTGTATACTAGCGTCGATTAGGATGGATTATGATGAAAAAAAGCATGGCCCGTCTCAGCCTTGGTACCGCACAACCATCTCCCTCCATTCTATAATATTTCAATTATTTATTTTTCTACATTACCCCTAAAAACACTTGCAAAAAATCTCTCTCTTGTATTTGTAATTTCCAAGTAGCCATAAAAAGGCATTGATGAAATGACTTTCTGCATGAATTATACAGACTACTATTTTAAACCAAAATCACTTGCCCTCATGACCAAGATTGACGTATTGCTGGTCCATAGCTCAATTTCGTCCCATGTTAAAGTAAAACTTATTTATTTATTTTTTCAAGCAAGGACATGTTACAAAAAACCTTCCCTTCAATTTCACTTGGGACACAATCAGATGAATGATATTTCACAAGTAAAATTCTAGACAAAAGGATAAGCTTCAAATTCGAGACTGGAGTTCAGTGTTCTCTTCGATTAGTTCACAAGTTCAATTGTTCAAGAAAAGTGAACCTGCACCCCCAACTAGAACTGACAATTTCTGCAAGCAAACACTTGCTAATGTAGCTATATCAGAATCCACAGACAGGGCTATACACTTGGTGCAAAAATGATAATAGTCAGGTTGTCACTTTTACTATAATTTGCCTAAGCAAGGTTAGAAGAAGTTGAACAATTTTCATATAGTTTTAAGTTTTTTGGGTTACAAACCAAAGCTTTACAATTTTCATATAGTTTTTAGTTTTTTTGGGGGAACAGGGTATTTATGCATTGCTATCAAACACGTGAACACATTCACAATTTTTTCCCCTTGATATAAACCCACAAGTTAAAAGCTCAAATGGTCTTGAAAATGTGAACGCATTCGCAAAAACCTTTTCCTTGATATGAACCCATTTCACAGAAAAAATTTCCCTTGAAATGAAGCAATAAGTTACAAGCTCAAATGGTTTGTGTACTTTACCCACCCCTAGGTTCAGACATTTAGAAACACATGCTATGAAAATGCTCACTTTTAGGTGTGGAAAGAAACAACATGACAGTATCATCAATCATATAAGGTAACAAGTTCGATTCAATACCCACAAAGCAAAAAATAATAAAATATTTCCTGAACTTTCCTTACCTGCCAACTCAATCAGTGATTCCAACACCATGGCAGCGAAAATGGGATTTCATGTGCTGGAGATGATATTCAACAACCACAGGAGACGGTAAGAAGAGTCTTTACCTGCTGGATTTGACAATTAATGCAATATGCAGTTTTGATTTTTGAATACCCATTCTTACCCCATCCTGTCCCTTGCCCCCCAAATAAAACAACTCAATATATAGGCATCAAGCATACAGGTATCTTTACTGATTAAACCAATTTATTCGCTGGAGTATGTACAAAAAAGGTGCCACTTACTCATCACGAAAAATCTTTAATTGGATAAGATATAGAAACAAAGTTATCTGAGATTCCTAATTATATTTGGTTTCTAACTCCTACGAAAGAAACTCGTGTCAGGTTGTGATTCGACTTCACAGTTCATATGACTTGATTAGGACATTTGCACCAAAAATAAATAAATAAAGATTAGGTCGCCACCTAGGCTAGCAGTTTGGCTTGAGCATTGACTGTGGTAAGAGATAAGTACAGCCTACTAAGGATTTCATTCTATCAGAAACAAGATTTTTAGAACAATAAAAAAATGAAAATCACTTCAATTAAAAAAATGTTTCACTGAAGTTGTTGATTTTTCTAATTTTGGTAACCAAACCAATCTAATAGTTTAAGTAAAACGAATTGAACCTACAAAAGGAGGTTCAATTTTTTGGCTTAGTCGTTATCACTTGCACCAAATCAACTAATAATACTATTTAAAGCCAAATTTATTGGACATGCCAGTTGTCATTTTAATGTGCCTGCAGATAAATGATTGAAAAAGAATTTCAACAAATAAAAAAAAGTTAGCAAAACAAATTTAATGTATAAATCTAGTGTTAGCTTAATATCTCTTTGCACACCACCATACTTCCAAATTGATGCATGAATACCTTCCAGTCTCCAGATGTCGATAGCATACATCCACCCGATGACAGAAGCGGAAAGTTCAAGTTTCGAGCGACGTCTTAAAAAACACATAACAATTATCATTGGCAGGGAAATAAATTAAAGTTATGTTAGGATAAAAAGGATAATAATAATAATAATAATAATAATAATAATAATAATAATAATAATAATAATAATAAAATGACATAGAATGAAGTAAAACAGCAAGTTCATCAGAAAAGTTCAAACAAAACTAAAGAGAGAAATTATTAGCATCAGGCCATCAGTTCCCTGAAAACAAAAAATAAGTCCCAAAACCATTCCATTTAGAAGCAAACTGTCACTGAGAAAGAGTAGCACCATTAGAACCAACTTCCCAACTGCAGTAGCAAATCAACTGAATTTGGGTAAGGGTCTCTGCAATTGTAACAATAGCACAGCAATAGTAAAGATGTGAGTCTGAAACTTCCAACAAGTTGAAGTCATAAGCAACACGAAAGAAAATAGGCTGACAAGAGCTCCAAGAAACCTCATCCTGCCAAAGATTATGATCATGAACAAGAAAACAGCTTAGATAAAGCAAGAATACTCCATGTTACAGTATAAAAGGTGGAAACTATTGAAATATAGAGATGAGATCAAAAATCTCGCTGCTTTTGTTGGTGTCTAAATATTGTCACCAACTCACTTGGCCAATAATACTTCATAATGATGAGAGGGATTCATAATTTATAAGAATCAAAATATCTAGTTTTCCATTGAGCAAATAACTTCTCTAAAATGTGCAATGTAATACTATATCACAAAATTTTTCTGTGCTTCTTCTTCTTTTTTCCAATATAAACAATAGTACTGTATTTTGCATATACTATCCATCTTTTATTTTTTTCCAGATTAGTAAAAAAAGAAAAAGAAAGTAAAACTTACTAAAAATTCTCTAAATTCTCCAAATTCTATTGATTGAACACCATTGACCAACATTTCGCGGAGATGTGAGCAATTGCATGAAGTCATTGTTAAAATTCAAACATTTATGACATATATATACATATACAACAAATATGCTTTTTTTTCAAAATAGCATCAAGTATAAATAGTTGATCATCCATTATCCAGACTGCAACAAAATTCCCTTCCTAGAAATGAGTTATTAGAATTAACAATTACAAGTTTACAACCCAACTTAAGCTATGCTAGAATAACTTATCAAAAAATAAAAGTTATGCTAGAGTAGATGGAAATACAACCATCCAAAAAGAAAAATAAAAAGAGATAAATGTACAAGCAGATAAAAGTAAGCTCCATTTATATCCAAAAAGAAAAATAAAAAAATAAATATATAATCAAAACTTGGAGAGATCAGATTGCCAACTGAGCAATCTATGCTTTCTTGTCCAAATATCAACTAAGCATATGCTAACAACAACTAGGTAAATATTACAAATAAGATGAAGAAATATTGAACAGTATGATTAAACTAATTATCATATTAAAATTTCATAGGATTTCTCATATCTGATTCTTTTCAATTGATCTGCATTTACTTTACAATTGTTTTTAACCCAGCTTTAATGCCTCACAGAAAGGCTTGTCTTGTTTGGAGAATGGAAAAAAATAAATTGTAGAGAGACTACTCTATTGCATATTACTCATTTGAGTTGGGGGAAAAAAAATGTAGAAGCTTTGTGGTTTACTGGTTTTCCCTTTACAACATTGCAGATGGCTTGAATAAAATATTGTATAAAAAATTCAAAACTTGACCAACTAAAGACCCAATAGGGGCCCCATATTGCGGGAGTTGGGTAGGGGGTTTACAAGAACATTTAGCATACTCACATTTGAATACAATGCTATTGCCAGTGAACCGTTTCATTTCATCTCAGCCATGAACTTCTCATACTCCGGGTCTGAACCATAAGTACTCTGCTGGTGTTGCTCTGCAGATGGGACAGGTGGGGGCATTGGTGGGTTTGCAGCCCATGGAGCACTTGCAAAACTCTGTTGGTTGACCAAGATTGAGCCACAGCAGGAGGCGGAGGATTCACTGCATAATAAGAAGCATAACCCATTGAAGATGGAGGATAAGTTGGTTGTGAGTTTGGTGGCATTCCAGCTGGCGAGTTGCCATAAATATTATTAGATACAGATGTGTTATTCTGAGGTTGCACTCCAGCAGAGTAACTCTGTTGGGATTCACCAGAAGGCAAGTTCTGAGTTGTGGCACCAGAGGCAGCTGCTTGTGTCACTTGGGGATAGTGTACAGCATAAGGGGGCATGGGTTGACTTTGGAAAGAGGTATACATGTTTGATCCGGGAGGAGGGGAGGGGGGGGGGGCAGCATAAGGAGGAGGAGGAGGAGGAGCCCCCAGGAGGAGGAGGCCCCATGTAACTGCCAGGTGGTGCACTCCCAAGAGGACCACCTGATTGCATTTGTTGAGATGGGTATCCCCAAATCCTTGGCTAGGACCAGGGTAAGCAGGAACAGGTGGAGCCGGAGGTCCAGGGGTACAACAGGTTGGGGTGGTTTTCCTGCAACTCGTGACTGCAATTACTCTTCCATCCAGTCGATGACCATTCATGCTAGCTGTAGCCTGATTGGCTTGAGCAACATCAGAATACTTAACAAAACCATAACCTTTACTCAGTCCAGTCACTCTATCTTTGATAACCTTGGCCATTACTATATCTCCAAAAGGTTGAAACAATCTAATCAGTTCATCATCTTCAAGAGTAGGCGGCAAATAACCAATATACAGATTTGTATCATCAATTTCTTTTCCAATCTTAGCTACATTGCTTCCCAGTCCTGGATGTAATGTGCTCCCAGTACTTCCGGCAGTGTTACTTCCAGTCCATGGGGGATTGCTTCCAGAATTATTGGAACCCATAATAGCCAATGGTGTGCTTTGGTTAGTAAGAGATTCTGGGACAGTCCCACCTAACTCTGCCAGGAAATTCTGGTACTCATCATCCATTTTCTTCCCAGCTGTTCCTTTCATAGGGCAATCAATAGTTGGATGTCCACCATCACCACAGTTCTTACATAGGACATCACTCTTGAAAGTCGACATTCGAGAGGGGCACGCGTACTGCCTGTGCCCAGGCTCACCACAGAGCCTACAAAACTCATCATCCCTAATCGTTCCATTCAAAGCAGCAAGTTCCCGAAGCTGCTGCCGCTTATGTTCATTTAAACCTTCATCAACTGGCTGCAAAAGCTTCTCTACCATCCCCGCAGCAGCATCAAGTGCCTCCTGACTGTCTGCTTCCACCAAAACATGCAAATCCTCATTTTCTGATGGGTCAAATTTCAAATCCTCTTCTGTCCAAACCTACCTTCTTTCACTGACCCTTTACCCCTGATCACAATTTTGCTCCAGTCTCCTTTTCCATCCTCTTTTTGCGTATTCCCTCTGGGTCCAATTATAAGTCCGATAAAATTATAACCCGGGTATTCTTTCATGGGTATATACAACTTCTTATAAAGCTTTGGAGGTCTATAATCTGCAGGCGGTTTAAATGCAGGATTCCGCTTTTATAATCTGAGCAATTATCTCTTGCCTCTCTCGATTAAGCCTCTCACGAGCACGATACTCTCTAGTATTAATCCTAATTCCCATGTTATCGTACACAGGTTCCGGAGAAGGCGACCTAGCACCTTCAGGCCGGTCATCTAATTGCAATCCAGCTTGTAATATTCGACTAATCTCAAGAAGTCTAGCATTTAGAGCTTGAATTTCAGGGTCCATATCCATACCTTGAGTGTAGTCCTTCATGAAATCAGGAAGCTGAAACACCGGTTTAGGCTCGTCATCAGCCCACCGCGACTTCCTCTTCTTGGTCTCACCACCGTTAGAGTCCGCCGGAGGGTCCCACCGGCTGCGTCGACGCCTACGGCTCGTGGTTTCATCTTCTCCGGCGGAATTGTTTTCCTTGTCTGTGCCACCATTCTCGGACAATAGCTGCACCTGCACCTGATTCGGTAGTTGCTGATTCTGATCGGAGTTTTGGTCTTCGGGTGGAGGTATGTTCGAATCAGGTGCTAGGGTTGGTTGATCTGAGGACGGAGGAGGAGGAGGATCGAGGGGAGAGTGAGAAAGGAGGGCTTCCGAGGATTGGAAGCAGGGAGGAAGGGGATGATAAGGTGGGGGCTCGGAAGCTAGGGTTTCGGAGGGTACAGATTCTACAGAATCCATGGAATGAATTATTAAGATTGAATTTTCAAGAGGGTTTTATTTTATAGTCGGAGTGGAGGTCAGAGGGTCACGCACCGTAAGCGTGTGTTTATTCTCCAAATCTTTGACGAGAAAGGAATTTACCTACCTACCTACCAAAAATAAATAGCCATATTTATATTTGCAGTCCAGATTTTTGTCCTCCTCCTTTTATTTTTTTATTTTTTTTGATAAGATATTTCAAATCGAATTTATATTGCTATGTCTTATGTCTAGTATTGGATTTTGAAAAGGAAAATGAAAAACACAAACTTTTTGTGATGGCAGATGAAATATTTTTTGTCTTTCTATTTATATTCATCATGTAATAATACTTAAATGAGCAGTGACATGATAATAAATTTATATCATATTTTCATTGATATATACTCTTAAATTTAATTTATTGTTTTTACTTACTAAAAAAGATGAGGACATTGTGTATATTATATTTTTATTCAACTAATAATAGAAATGAAACTCTTTTTGTTTTTGAAACAAAAAGAATTAGGGCTCCCTATCCAATTCTAAAACTAGAGGCTAGAAGGACCATATTTATTATTATAGGGAAAAAAGAATAGATGAAAGATTAAAACTTGTTTTAAAATATATACAACCCTGAGAAAGTTTCTTAAAATTCACCTCTGATATTTTCCATACCGCACAAAACCTCAACATACAACTTCTTGTAAGAAAACATGCTGCTCTCACACTCAGTTGTTCACTTTTCCTTTGTCCATATTCACACTATTTGACAAGCCCCTACCGCTTTCTTCAAAGCACTCAATACAGCAATCATAAGCAGTATTGTCACAATCTTCTTCGAAGCCAGCATCCGGAGGTTCACCCTCATACCATGCCCCCTCATGAACTTCACTGCTGCCCCAACTAATGAAATAAGCCAAGCACCAATTGAGCACAGCACCAGTTTCATTGTTTCTGAAGGTCCACAAACATTACCGGCATCACCAGAAACCTCGACATAAGACCAAGCAGGACCTTCATGACTCGTTTCCCTATGACTAAGGCCAAGACTCTTGTTCAACCAATTGGAAAAAGTGACAAGCAGCTTTGCAAGCCATTCAATCTCATCATTGGAGATTGGTCGCTTCATCCAGTCTCCCTTGTATTTTATATCAGTTCGCCTGCTGCTGCCCACCATTCTAGGCCTAAATATATCATCACGTGGATGCTGATTTTCTCTTGCCTCTGCACTGACAGGCAGAGTCTTCACAGTAGAGTTACCGAATAAGCATCCCATCTGGGCTTTCAGAGAATCTAAACAGCGCAGATTGTGGGCTAGAATATCTCCCGAAACAGCTTGCAGCTCTGACTCGGCACGCATCACAAAGAGCTGCATTAACAAAAATGGCCAGCCTGAGTAACTGTGACATAGAACCACACACACAGCTTTGTTTTGTTTTCTTTTTGATAGGTAGCAAATCATATATAGTAAAATTATTAAATCCAAATGCTGGAAAGATAGAAAAGATTATCAACAAACCAGTAGCAGTTGTTGTCCGCCTTCATCACCATCGCTGAATAATTGCAAATCTTTGTTCCAATTATCATGCAAGAATGAGCCATCAGCATCACTCTCACACAGGCCATCCTCCCAATCCTTATACAGCCAAAGCACAAAAGAAATATAAATATATCTCAAGGATTTATTGTTTTTTTTTTATTTTTATACTTTTACCAAATAGACAAACAGACCAACAGTATGATACTTTAAGCTATTAGATAAACCGGCACAAGGGACACATGGTAGTTAGACCAGAAAATCAAACACAAAAGTCATGGGCATAAGAAAACCTTCAAGAGACGTGAATATATAAAATTAACAGCTGAAATTTTGCATCTCAATTTCAGCAGATAATAGTATTTTCTTTAGTAAGTAAACTATATAAAAGTATTCCAAGAAGCAACGAAAGTAGGCAGTATATTTATAGGATCATAGGAAAAAATGAAAAAGAAAATTAAAACAAAGACCACTTTCAAAACGCGAATTTAATTATCCATAAATTAGAGAGAATGTTTCTTCTTTCCACTATTTTAGACAAAGAATGTGAACTGAACCAACACATGAGAAATAAAATAATTTAAAGCACGTCTTTGAAAGATCACCGAAAAGAAAAAATGTTGTTAATATCTCCTGTTATTATTTTATAAGAACAGACCGGTAAACTTGTCACATGAGGTATGTGTTTCACTACATGAATTATATGGGGCATATGAGGATGTATAGATGTTGAGATACCTGCAATTGTTCTCTGATCGATGGAACAAATCTATACAAGTTATTAAGCATCGATTTAGATGAGCCAGAGGGCTTAGAATGGAAGACAGTGTCTACATTCTTAATGAGATCAATCAGCTCTTTGGATGATGTCAATACGTTTAAGACCTGCATAAGAAAAGGAATACAACAAACATAAATAACAGGGGGGGCAAAAACTACCATGAACTATTAGGATAGAATTATATTCAACTTCAATAGATATAAGAGTAATATTCGAGATCCAAAAACAACAGATATAGGACTGAATAGCAAAGCGTCAAGTTTTTCACAACTAATCACATCAGTATCTTTCGATCAAAGTTGAATTATCACAAGCAACTTAATACAAGAAGTGATGTACTACCGGATCGTGGATCTAATCGATGTGTTTCCTACTCAAATACATCTCCCCAAAATTATGCATTGCAAACTATTTATCCATATTACTTCAAACACAAAATTATCTTCCTATAAAATACAAATGCATGCAGCCAGCTTCTTTATAAAAAGAGTAATGAGGCAAAAAAAGGCTGATATATACAAGAATGTGTTTGTGAAGGCAATTTACTCAAGTCGCCTAAATAGTTAACACACGTATATTGTTTACATATATATATTTTTATCAGCACCCAGATAGGCAACAACGTGATGATCTACCAAAACAAGTTATTTCTAACTAGCCTTAAACACCAAGCCAAAAAAACTATTCTAAAGGTTCATTTTTGTTCCATGGAAAATTGATGGAAAAAATGCCTCCTTAATAAGATAAGTAACTTCCAGTTGATCCCTGGTAACTGAAGCACAATAAAATTTAAAGGAAAAATAGTTCTTACTAAAAATAAAATCTAATGATTGCACACATTTTGAAACATCTTAAACCAAAATCAAACAGTCTATTAGCTCCAACAAACACGTTTTGTAACTGGCATTAACCTCCATACTTAATCGACTACAATAAAGTTCGCAACTGATTCACCTTATATAGATCTGCGACAACTCAAAATGCTTAGTCAGCTTGATCGCTAAATACAATATCCAATTCCACAAATAGATTGTAACATACTAATACAAGTATAAACCATTTATTCCACAAAAGTAGTTCCCTCAAAATTCTACCAAGTTCTCCAACAACTCCTGTATT
Organism: Panax quinquefolius; assembly: GCA_020205615.1. Taxonomy (NCBI): domain Eukaryota; kingdom Viridiplantae; phylum Streptophyta; class Magnoliopsida; order Apiales; family Araliaceae; genus Panax; species Panax quinquefolius. The sequence goes on along the minus strand of CM035167.1, from coordinate 3,423,993 downwards.
TCTAATAGTGCTTGATAGGCCAGAACAGTGAACCAAGTCCATTTGTAAAATGGTTGCCGCAACTTTGTACAGTATAATTAAATTTCACCAAGGTATCCAGCACTATAGTCAATGTAAATTTGTGTAGGGTTTGTATTTTGAAGCACTTAATCTGCAAAATTCTTACCACCAAATTGAGGAAAATATGCAGTAGTCTACCTTCAACTATTTTTGATGCACCATCTTCTAAGGTTACAAATTCATGAACGAAAAAGTGACAACATCAACTCAACATTAATAGACTGCATCTTGTTATAACCCACAAACTTATTCTTAGAATGCTAATGCCAATTAGCATCTACATAATATATCATCAAGAGAGAAACAGAGCAGTAACTTGCACATGAATAAAAGTAAAAATAGTTCAAAGATTAGCAGACTTGATAAATTTTACCACATGGACCAGTGATAAATTCAAATTGAAAGTCACAAGTGAACAATATTCTAGGAACCCAAACTAAATCTCCTACTTCATTGGAAACAATTGATCCAGGCTTGCTAAAACAATCTGGTATATGTTATGAAACCTCTCAATCATCTAGAGCAAGTTACTCTTTATTCATATTACGAATAACAGTGCTAGGAAATCCAATAAACAGCAAAATGATGAGCAGGAAGCCAAACCTTGGATACCATCTGGACTATAACTTCTGTGTCTGTATGGATGAATTTGTGAGCAAATCCGAAGAAATGCATAACCAAGGAACTATAAAACAGATAGTTGATCAGCACAAAGCCTTGCCAGGAAGTTGAATATCTACATGATAGAGACTGTGTGTCCTCCTTCTTAGTATCGTTACTTGATATCCCCACATTTGCATCAAGCCCAGCAAAATCTTCCAAGCTTATGGTCCAAGGTTCTATGTAGTTAATCCAAAGGGAAAACACTTGTGATGCATTCTTAATAGAAGTCTCCATCGGGCAAAATATCAATGTCCTCAATATAAATCTATATAATGGCCTCTGAATACATGAGTTCCAAGAACCAACAGAGTAAAAACCCACATCCCTCGACTTAACAACATCAACTGAGCCCGATACTCGCCACCGAGGGCTCTCAGTAGATTCAACTTTCTCTGATCCATCAGCACACGCTCTTGAACTTAAATTCAGATACTTGACAAATATGTTCACAATCTCACCCAGCCCAGTTGTAGGCGGAGTTTCACCCAAAACTGAACGGAAAGGGAAATTCACGCCAAATGACTTGCACACATTCACAGGAAATGGCGAGAAATCATTGTCAACTAACCAGAAATGAATTAATGTATAAACCAAAAACTCAGCATGCTCAAGAACCGAAGCATCACAACCAGACGAATAGTGCAGTAATGAACTACGGTATGGTTGATGAGCAGTTAAATCAGAAACAGGTACAAATGCATGTAAATATGCATAAAGAATCTGTATATACAAACTACATCCATTTTTCTGCTCTCTTCCACGCTTAGTGTTGTTCGCAAAAACCGGAATGGAATAAGCCCAATTCTCCAACCTAAATCTCCTTTTTCGCCTAACCTCGACTGCATCACAATTTTCACTATTCCCTTTACAAACAGGATAATATGCAAACCAGAACACGTAATATTCAAAAACATTCAATTGAACTTGATACAAAGAACCACCCTTATTTGAAACTCTACCTTTAAACAAGGGACAGAAATCAGCCAAAACGCGGCAATCTCGCTCACTTTGAAGCATAAACCGAACCCATTCCGGTAACCTTTCAATTGGAAAAACGTATTTAACCAGAGAAAGACTATCAACGGCGGAAATTGAAGACATCAGGACACCATTTGGGGATAGGAGAGAGAAAACCCTAGCAGCCAGCTCCGAATCATTGGATGCCGTAACCACATCGATCCAACCGTTGGGTAAATTGGGTTTTCGAGAGGGAGAATCGTCGAAACCAAAGATTTTGCAAATTAGGGTTGGGAAAGTGATGGAGAAGAACCATCGGTTTTGGTCCGGTGTGCGCTTGTGGAGGAAGGACTCGATTGCGGTGCAAGCTGCGGAGATTTGCGGCGGCGATGAGGCGGCTAAGATGGTGGCGGCGAGGTCGGTGGATTTGGTCTGAGAGTCCGTAGCGTAGGTGTGAGATAGCATTTTAGAGAGAGAGACTGTGCGGAAACTGCAGTGATATATGTATATATAGATACAGAAATATGTAAATATAGAGAGGGAGGGAGAGAGAATCGGCGTGTGGGCAAAAATGGGAATATTGTTAGGGCACAGAAAGAGTGGAAGAGATATAGATGGTTTTTGAAGTTTTAAATAGGGAAGGATGTAAATGGCGCCTTTTAATGCTCAACACTGAATAACGTTTAGACGAAGAATCAGCTGAGTCTGGAATGTGCGTACGTGGCGGCGGGGATGACATTGTGGTAGTGGGTCCCATTGGAATGATCCTGCGGCCCCTGGTGGGTTGGAAAGCTCCGTCATGGTAATCTTATGGAGCATCGATATTTGATTACGCCAAAAATTAGAATAATAGAAAATAAATATTTTTTTTCTTAATCCTATTCCTCCTTTTTTTACATAAAATCTTAATTTTTTTAATGGACAAGTAACTTACTAAATCGGGATAATATCTATAAATCCTAATGAATATCTTGTTCTAATAGACCTAAACAAAAAGGCAATTAATATATATATTTAATGATATTTTTATAATTATTTAAATAATACATTTATTGTTCTCATAATATTACTTGTCAAATTTATGTTAAGTGAGTTTAATTACTTTCTAGTGTTGAATGTAGGTCTATTTTATCACTGTGGGACTTGTAAAAATTATTATTAATGTAGTCTAAACATGTAAATTGATATTTTCACAATAATTTTTGATATTTTCACAACAAATGTCGTTATGAATGTATAACGACGGTAAAAATCGTCGCTATAGTATCTATGGCGACTGTTTTGTTGTGAAAATATTATTTTTTATTATGAATTTATCAATTTCCTTCAAATAATTACCTTTGTTATGTCGTTCAACTTAAAAAACACACTAGAAATTTAGAAAAATTCTCAAAATTCAAGTACTTGTCCTTGTCAGAAGCTGAGCCGCAATTTTGCGACAACCCTAAATGGCCGAACAACACAAATATAACTACATCTTAAAACCAAGAAAGAGAAAAAATCAAAGTTTGGAACCTATTGGCATTACGCCAATGCCTATTCTTTTATTGTTTGTAATCACGTATTCGAGTTTATCTTTAAAATAAGTACGAGGTTATATAACTAAGGTAAGTTTTGTCCTAAATTATTCCTATTTCCTCCCTTGATTTCTTCCTAGACCACGTAAGGTTTAAGTGTAATAGTATAATTTCCTGAAAAAAGAGAGAAAGATAACCCAATATTATGAAAAAAAATAAATGAGATGATTTAGCAAAAAAATAAAAATATTATGAATTTGAAAACGATAAAATGAGATGAATATACCAGAATGTTTTGGGCTGTCTAGATTTTAAACATGAATGGCCCAATAAATCACCAAGCCATATCTAAACCAAAGTTTGGTAGTACTTATTATTGATTTGGGCTCTATGATGTGAAATTTAGTGAGTCCTCAATACATAACGGGCCTTTTTCCTATCACAGATAAAAGTTAGGGTCTTTTACATAAATATACAACAATTAGAAAGTAATTACATCATTAGTGCATCAACAAAATAATTATAAAAAGAGTGTAATTAGAACCTATATTACAAAAATAGTACAATTCACATTAATAAGGAACCTAAAATCAAGGAGAAATAACTGCCAGTAAGTCCAATAACCCAAACAAAACAAATTACTTGTACATCCGAAACCATAAAAATAAAACCCGATGTATTACAAATTTTTCATTTCTTAACGAAGAGAGAGCCGCTATTGTAATCTGGTGCGAGCCACCTCAAGTTGAAACATTCATCTTCGAATATTACAGTGGACTCGCAAAGAAAATATTAGTCAAACTGCAATAACTGGATATAGAAGCATATGGCTATTTGTTCGAAAATTCCAATTCTAATTTCATGTTCAAAAGAATATAAGAACACTACATAGGAAAGAGAGAGATAAGAGAGTGATGCGTAATGTAATATTGATAATCAAACCTTCGTACCAAGGTCACCAAACTTTTATAGTAAGGTAACTAAACATTTATACCAATGTAACCAATCTACCTCCACACCTATAGTATGAATTGGTTACCTTGATCTGAAAGTTTGACAACCAACTACATAAAAGTTTGGCTACTAACTGCATCATATTGAAAATAAATTAGTAACATAATAACACTAAATTGGTTACCTTGGTATATATGAATTTTTGGCTACCAACTGCACTATGAAAAAATGCAGGTGTGGATGTGGATTGATTAACTTGGTACGAAAGTTTTGTTCCATTGGTATGAAGATTTGGTTACCTTGATGTGAATGTTTGGTTACCAACTACACTATATTTTAATAAATCGGTTATAATATCTTCTGCATAGAAAAATAGAAAACAATTTCAGCAGCAAAGCAAATACTAGATAGAGAGAGTAGTAGTAGTAATAAAAGGCTGCACTTTTCCGCTGTTTCCCACCTCTTTGAATCTCTTTTTATCTTTCTCTCTCTTCCTTCACACGCAGATTCAAGCATTTTTCATGTTTGTATTCATTTTACTCCATTTACCAGCGGACGCCTCAGTCCACACTGCCCCAAGTTTAATCAAAAATGCATAAGCACCTCCACGGAAGGCGTCGTCCCCGTTACGGCGCCCACCTCTGCGCCTTGATCGCCACCGCCCTCCTCCTCCTTCTCTCCGATCCCGATGTCCTCAAATCAGCAATCGGATCCGACGATCGGATCGACGAAGCTGACGACGATGGCCTTTCGGGAGGAGTCCGATCCGTCTAAGGTTTCTAACGAGGACGAGATTCTCCGCGGGGTATAGTTTGAAGAAGAGGATAATAACGATCAGTCACATAGAAGATGAATAAAAATGAAAGAGAAACATGAACAGAGTTGTGAGTGTTTGAATTTATTTGAATAAGAAAATAATAATTAACTGGAATGGATAAAGGAGATAATCGTGCGCCACGATTAAAGGATACCCAAATGTATTAATTTTATAAATAAATATGAGAAATGTAATATTTTTGTAATTATTTTATAAGTGCACTATTGTTGTAATTATTTTTAAAAATATAATAGAAAATGTAATTATTCCTTCTTTAAAAGTTAGAGATCAAATATAATTATTCATCTGTCTAAACAAATTTTTACGTGGGTAGAAATAATCCATACCCCAACAGCCAAGAAGAAGTATAAATCTTACTCTTTTTCCGGTAGCTTTAAAAATAAAGGTTCCTCAAACGTCTCTCTCTCTTTTTTTTGCTAATTTGGGGAGGGGCTAGAAGAAAGTCTACTGACCAAAGGCGATTGGGTTCACAAGTGCTTTTTAATTTGTATATATGTGAGAGGGGAGGGTAATGGTTATGGAATCGGGTTGGGGTGGTCCAGTGCACTTATTAACCGATACCGTCCGGTACCTTTGTGTATTTTCAATCAAAAATATATATATTTTTTATAATTTTTTGTTCAAACTTGTTTCTATTATTTTTATTTATTATTCTTAAAATTGTGATTAATATATATATATATATATATATATATATATATATATATATATATGGTATAATCTTAGGATAGACACAGCGATATAGTTAGTTAACCGTTGGGTCAAACTATATTAACTAGAACCAAATGTGTTGGTTAACCATTTTTATTTATTCAGTCGGTTAAAGTTTGGACCCATATTTATTCAGTCGATTATAATTACAACCTTAACCATTTTTCACCCATATTTATATAACACTTTTAATTTAAAGCTGTGCTTTATTTCCTAATTTATTTCTCCGTCATGTTATATCATTATCGATACACCCCACTACCCCACCCCACCCCACCCCACCCCACCCACCCACTCCTCCCCCCCATTCCAACCTCACCCACCACCCACCCCACCCACCCCACCCACCCACCCCACCCCCCACCTACCCCTACCCACCCACCCCCACGCCCACCACCTCACACCACCCTACCCCCACCCCCACCCCTACCCTACTCCTCACCCCACCCCACCCACCTGCCCCTCACCTCCCACCTCACCACCCTCACCTTACCTTACTCCACCATACCCTCTTCCTCCACCCCACCCATCCTTACATACTACCTACCTACCCCTATTTCACCCACCCACCCTACTACTTTACTTTTTACTTTTCCACCCACCCCACCCCCAAAAAAAATAATGTGTACACCACTCATATATTTTTTTTGGGAAAGCATGTTGCGTGTTGGGTGTGGGTGTGGGTGTGGGGGGGGGGTGGGGGGTGGGGTAAGGTGGGTGGGGTATACATAATCGCTTAATATTATTTTTTTGGGAGGGAGTGTTGGGTGGGTGCGTGAAATGTGTAGGTAGGTGGAATGGAGTGGAGTGGAGTGGGGTGGGTGAGGTGGGGTGGTGAAATGGGGTGGGGTGGTGTATATATAATCGCTTAATATTTTTTTTTTTTTGGAGAGAGTGGTGGGGAGTGAGTGAAGTGGGGTGGGGTGGGGTGGGGTGGGGTGTGGGTGGGTGTGTGGTGTATTTTTTTTGGGTGGAGGTGGGGGAGTGGAGTGGGGGTAAGGGTTGTATATATAATTACATAATATTATTATTTTTTTGTTTGATTTGGTTGGGTTGGGTTGGGTTGGGTTGGGTTGGGTTGGGGTGGGATGGGGGTAAAGGGTATATACATAATCACATAATATTATTTTTTTAGTGGAGTGGGGTGGGGTGGGGTGGGGTGGGGGGTGTGGCGCCCCAAAAATTAGGTATCGTCACCCATCTTGGGTCGCCACTTACATGGTATGTAATTTAAATCTGACTTACTAATATAATTGTAAATGTGCAATCTGACATAAACTGTGAGTTTGAATACAAATATTGTCTACTAGATATTATACAAACTCAAAAGGAGTCCTCATTACAATTATTATCACACTATTTCACGAGAATAGTGAGGACTACTAATCTTATCCTCCGGACCATTACTCCGCTCCCCGACTCGTCCCAAATTTATATTCTCATTTCAAGAAATAAAGAAAGAAAGGGTGAGCTCAACTAGCCCAATGAAAAATATTATGACTAAGATAATGCGAGAATAAATTATCAATAGTCTTCAACAATGTTAAACCGATAAAATACAATGAGACAAACCAGTTTAAGCTGCGGTGAATATCTGATCCATTAAAAGAGTCAGTAGAAAATAAAGTCTACTATCTTTTAGGTTTGAAAAGGTTTTCATCAATTTTTATCACTAATGTGGCGCCCCAAATAGGTATACATCACCTATTACGAGTTGTCGATACATGATGCGAAACAACTACAACTTTATTATTACAACGATAAAAGCGTGAGTTTGAATACAAATATTATCTTCAGATAATATCTATACTCAAATAAATCCTCATCACATTTATTGATACATTATTTTACAAAAATGGTGAGGACTACTAAACAATCCTTTCTAAAACCTTTATTCCATTTTTGCACTAAGTATTTCTTTATATTCTACCTCTGAGAAGAAAAATGGAACAAAAAGGAAAAGGTGAGCTCAACTAGCCCGATAAAGAATATTATGACTAAGATAATATACAACAAATTACCGTTAGTCTTGACGAGGAAAAATCTAATAGAATCTGATAGACAACAAATTTTAAATCAATATTAGCAATGAAAAATAATAATTCATTAGAAGAGTTAAGTAGAGAATGCAAACTACTTTATCTTACATGTATGAATTTAAAAGTTCATCGTCTATCTTTTATCCCCTGTAACATCAATCGATATACATCTGGAATCAAATATTCATCTTTGCTACTGAGCCGAAAATATTCATCGAGTTGGTCGTGTTCATCTAAACACTGTTCATCTTTGCCTTTCTGACCGAAAGATATTCTTGAAATTCATTCATCTTTTACTTCTGGGCAAAGATATTCCATAATATCATCATTTAAGGCCAAGATGATGAAAATATTTTTAAAAAAGCGAATCCGGTGAAACAAAATGACGAGGATTAAGGATTAAGGATTAAGTACTTTGTTTTATCCATGTTCAAAATACCTCAAAAATAATCGTAGTGGTGTAAAATTCAAGAATGATCAAAATATGGATCTGATCAAAGCTAGTATCGAGAATAGATATTTTGGACAAAAAAGAAGAAATTTTATTTTTAAATTGAATAGTCTTGGTAGTATCGTGAATAGTCTTGGTATCGTGAATAATAACTTCGACACTTTAAAAGATAGAAATTTCCCAAAAAAAAATCTTCACGCTTCATGAATAGTACTTTCGTGAATAGTAACTTTCATGAATAGTAACTCATGAATAGTAATTCATGAATAATGTAACCCAAACGTGAAAAGTTCAAATTTGATAAAAAGTTCAACCAATATTTGACATAATGATATTGAAGAAATAATATCATTTGAGAAGAAAATAACATCCTTACCTCGAAAGATTAGTACTTCAGGCGGAATCTACGGGTATAGTCTTTGAAGAACTTACACCATCTAACAATACTCAAAGTATACTCACGAGAATCAACTCGATATATCGAGAGAAATAGAGAAACTTGGGTTTACATTTGTGATTTTCAATTCTAACCTAAGCACTTATTTATAGGAAATTGCTTAGAACACCAAAGCAGAAAATTGAATATAATATTAATATATTTTCATATTTTCTTTAGCCCTATGAACAATTTGAAATTTTACGCTTTGGTGATTAGCGATTTCACATAAATAAATTTAAATTAGAATTGAAAATCACCAACTTGAAGTTTTCTCTATATATGGCGTATTCTTGTCGAGTATTTTGATATTTTTCTGTCTAAAATATATATCTGCAATGTCAGTGCGAGTTTCAAATTTTTGTATCTTATGTCGATTTTTCGATTTGATTATATTTCTTCTGATCAATATTTGAAAATAATTTTTTTTATTATTACTATTAATATGTGATAGATAAATAATTTACAATAAATTATTCTACTATTATATCACAATAATTTGTTGTATATTATCTTGGTCGTAATATTCTTTCTTTGGGCTAGTTGAGCTCACCTTTTCCTTTTTGTTCCATTTTTCTTCTCAATGAGAATATAAGCGATGCAGTCGAGTCGGTTATGGAATGAAGGTTTTAGAAAGAATTGTTTAGTAGTCCTCACCATTTTGTAAAATAATATATCAATAAATGTGATGAGGATTTATTTGAGTATAGATATTATGCAGAAGATAATATTTGTATTCAAACTCACGATTTCTTGTTGTAATAATAAAGTTGTAGTTGTTTACATGCAGTATTGACAACTCGGAATGGGTGATGTATACTATTTTGGGGCGTCACAAAAATACTTTTCTTCTTTCTACTATAGTTTATCTCTCTAGAGTTTGATTGAATTAAATGAAATAATGAAGGAATGAAACTTTACTATTTATAGAAAAAAAGCGAGGGTGGGCTCTTGGTGTTAGAAGAATTCGAAATGACTCTTGGTAATATTGAAGAGACAATTCTTATTTCTTGAAGGGTAATTAACCATTGGAACAACTGAAGAAAGCGATTAACTCTTGGTAATATTGAAGGAACAACTCTACTATTTACTGAAGGGGTAATTACTATTGGCGAAGGTAATTCTTATTGAAGAAGGTAATTCTTATTGACGAAGGTAAATACTATCGACGAAGGTAATTACTATTCCTGAAAGGTAATTACTATTCACAAAGGTAATTCTTTATTGCGAAGGTAAATACTATTGTGAGATGTAATTACTATTCACAAAGGTAATTATTATTGGCGAAGGTAAATACTTATTGTGAAGGTAATTACTATTCACAAAGGTAATTCTATTCACAAAAGTAATTACTATTGTGAAGGTAAATACTATTGTGAAGGTAATTACTATTCACAAAGGTAATTCTTATTCAAATGTAATTCTTATTGTGAAGGACTCTTAGATGATGACATATATGCCCCCATAAAATAATCAAACTTACCACAAACGTCTACATAATTTCTTTTTATATCATCGAGGATTGAATAAATATTACCACAAATCATTTTATTTTAATCAACACATATTTAATCTTTCGATAATTATTAATCATTTATAACTTGTAAATCTCGATTAATAATTTAATACTATAACATATTATCTGAGATGATCTTGTGACAATAATTGAATCGATAATATAAGAGATATGATCACAACAATTCTTTGTGGCAATAATTGAGCGTAGGTGAGTGACTTCTCACGTAAGCACGATAATCAATCTGGTAGTGTCTTCTTATGCGACCACGGCGTATTCTTGTACTTTTCTTAAGGGTGATTCAGCGGTTTTAACGGTAACACTCTCTGCGTTATTATTTTTATAGAAAGATAATTTTGTCGTTTTCTAGCTACGACAATACTTGGTTGTGAGGGTCCAATTAATGATTGGTAGTCGTCGAATATTCCCAAACAAAAAGAATATTCCGAATAAACGAATATTTTATAACAACTTTAACTTACTTTGCAAAATTTATAAATATTACCTATAACTATAACGTTATATCAAATTTATTCCATAATATTCAAAAATAATATTTAAAAAATTAAATGCTTTATTTATAAAAGCTGGGGTCTTACATAAAGGGTATATACAAATCGGTAGCCCATGGAACCCATAACTCATATGATATTAAAATGGTTAATATGGTTTTTAACCATAACCAATATAGTTCCAACCCACATTATCCATATTAAAATGGTTAATATGATTTTGGTTCTTAAATGAAACCAATAGCATATTTTGAAAACCAAAAGCAAATACTATATGTATATTTTATCGGGGCCTGTCTTGAGCGATCTGGGTCATTAGTGCACCCGACGCCCCCCAATTTTATGGAATCTACCTAGCTATATATTAGTATAAACAATAGGTATATATTTGTCTAGTTTGGTTTCTCTATCTCAAAATAGGTCTATTTTTATGGATCCTCATTTGCTGTCATGGACAAAAACATCATCATTAATTATGCCAAAACAATTTAATAACTAAATGTCTCATCCACTATTCATTTATCAAAATCTTTGAATAGTCTCTATTGTGATTTCTGCACTTGTGGCTGTTACAGATATATATAGAGAAAAA
>CM035167.1:1876730-2146685 GCA_020205615.1 Panax quinquefolius | reverse complement strand
TACAACCTCCTCCTTATGAAATTTCGTCCTCGAAATCGACGTGACGTACTCTGGTGGTTCGAAAAGGTGAGGATACCTCGCTTTCATTTCCGCTTTCCAATTCCTGTGTCATTTCCTCTATAGCATGATTCCTCCACAAAACTTTAATCAGGTATGACCTTTCATACAGCAGGACACGCTCCTTCCTATCCAAGATCTTGATAGTACCTCCTCTACACGCTAAGTCTTCTATTATCTCGTCCGGGTTCTAACTCAATAACGTGGTTCGGGTCTCTCACATATTTTAAGTACGAGATATGTGAAACACATTATGAACACGAGACATACCTTGAGGTAACGCAAGTCTATAAAGCTACATTTCCTACTCGGTCAAGAATTTGAAATGGACCAATAAATCGTGGATCGAGCTTTCTCTCTTCCCCAAATCTTGTAACTCCCTTCCACGGAGCAACTCGCAACAATACATGATCCCCTACATTAAATTCCACGCCCTTTCAATGAAGATCCGCATAACTCTTTTGTCGATCTTGTGCCGCTTCAGATACGCTTGGTCGAATCATTTGGATCTTTTCAGAATCATATCGCATTTAACTCCGGGTCCCAATAATGTTGCTTCACCCACCTCATCCCAAACATATTGGAGAACGTACATTTTCGGCCCATATAATGCTTCAATGGAGCCCACACCTATACTTCGCTCGATAACTGTTGTTGTAGGAGAATTCCACCAATGGTAAATACTTATCCCAACTACCCTTGAAGTCAGGACACGTAGTCTTAATAGATCTTCAAGAGTTTGAATAGTCCTTCGATTGTCCGTCTGCTTTGGGGGGATGGTATGTCAACTAAATCGCAAATCCGCGCCCATAGCTTTTTTGCAAGCTAACCCAAAATCTTCAAGTAAATCTTGGGTCACGATCCAAACTATGGATACTGTGCATGCCATGCAACCTCACGTATCTCATTTACGCATATACCAAAGCAAGACGCTCATGGAATAAGTCTCCCAGACGGCAAGAAATGAGCAGACTTGGTTAATCTATCAACAATAACCCAAATAAGATTGATGCCTTGAGAAACCGTAGAAGACCCGTAACTAAATCCATGGTAATGTGTTCACTTCCATTCTGGAATCTCAAGTGGTTGCAACGGACCCTTAGGTACTTAGATGTCCGCCTTTACACGCTGGCAAGTTAAACACATCGAGATAAACTTTGCAATCTCTCTCTTCATATTATTCCACCAAAATGTATGTCAAGATCACGATACATTTTAAGATTTCCAGATGGATTGCAAATGGTGTATTGTGTGCCTCCATCATAATCTTGTACTTCAAATCGTAGTCGTTAGAACACAAAGTCTAGAGTGGACTCAAGTATTCCTTCTTCATCAATTCTCGCCCTAATAGCTCCTTCTTGTACTTTCTTCTTCATACGCATCGCCTCCGGCCTGCGGTGGCTTGAGCAACCTTAACTTTTTCTATTAAAGTCATTCTACGCGTAGATGCTTGACATCATCACACCTGCTCCTCGCATATGATCTTTCACTCAACGCGCCCACCTACCACGTTCGCTTTACCGTGATGGTATTGAATAGTGTGGTCGTAGTCTTTTCAATAGCTCGAGCCAACGTCGCCGGCCAGATGTTGAGTCTCTTTTTGAGTGAAGAAATATTTAAGGCTTTTATGGTCCGAATATATCTCCACTTTCTCCCATATAGATAAGTGCCTCCATATTTTTTTAAAAACGATCGCCGCTAACTCTAGATCATGAGTAGGATAATTCCTCTCATACTCTTTTAAGTTGTCGCGAGGCATAAAGCTATGACTTTCCCACGTGTGATGAGAACACATCCTAACCCTTTTGCTCAAGCATCGTCAGAGATAACAAATCCATCCCAACCAGATGGTATTGTTAGAACAGTGCCAAATAAGTCTCCTCTTAAGCTCTTGGAAACTTTTTCGCATTCTTCGCTCCAAACTAATTTCAGATCCTTCGAAGTTAATGAGTTAATGGAGTAAGCGATTCGAGAAAACCCTTCACTTAATCTCCGATAATAACCAAATAAGCCCAAAAAGCTACGCAGACTTCATCACCACCGACTTCTTTGGTTGTTCTAACTTCAGATTGCTTCAATCTTCACGGATCAACAGATACTCCATGTTTTGACACCACATGCCCAAGAAAGGCTACTCTCGCCGTAACTCAGATTTCTTCAATTTGGCATATAGTTGGTTTTCACGAAGTTTTTCGAGTACCAAATTTAAATGGTGCTCATGATCTTCACGACTTTTGGAATATATAAGGATGTCATCAATAAAGACAACAACGAATCGATCCAAATATTCTTTGAATACTTGGCTCATCATATCCATGAAAGCCGCAGAGCATTAGTTAGTCCGAAAGACATGACTAAGAATTCATAATGCCCATACCGAAGTTTCAAGGCGCCTTTGAATATCCTCGCTTTTAATCTTCAATTGATGATATCCGTAATCTAAGATCGATTTTTGAAAAGAATTGTGCCCCTCAGAATCGGGTCAAACAAGTCATCAATACGAGGTAGAGGATACCTATTCTTGATGGTGACATGGTTCAATTCTGAGATAGTCAATACAAAGTCGCATATACCCCGCTTCTTCTTCTTTACAAATAAAACAGAGCACCCCAAGGAGATGTACTAGACGAATGAAACCGATGTCCAACAATTCCTCGTAGTTGGACCTTTAACTCCCAAGTTCAATAGAGCCATTCGATATGGGGTTTTAGAAATGGGCTTTGTACTGTGTTCAAGATCAATAAAGAATTCAACTTCACGCTCGGGGGTAGACCGGAAGTTCTTCAGAAATACGCCAGAAAGTCAATAACAACAGGAATATTATTCAAATTTGACGTGTCTTTATTCAAATCCATAACATGGGCTAAGAAAGCTTGACATCCGCTTTTCAATAAACGAATAGCTTTATGATTAGATATACGACAAATGATTGATTTTAATGGTTTAGTTGCTTGAATTGCATAACAAAGTTGGTTAGGAATATGAAAACTAACAACCTTATTTAAAACAATCAATTTTGGCATGATGAGTAGTTAACCTTAAAATCACATCAAAAGCAAATATCTCTATAGAAATAAGGTTAACGTGTAATGTGATAGTGCCAACTTGAATCAAGCAAGATTTCTAAACAACGGATGTAATGAAAGTTTCTCCCTAACTGAGTTCCATAAATAGGTCAAAGTCTAATTTCTCCGTAGTCAAGTTCAAACGTTGAGCACATGCAAGAGAGATAAAAGAATGGGTAGAACTGCAGATTCTAAGTAAGGTATAAACTTCGCAAGAATTTATAATTAACTAACCCAGTTAACTTCGCTCGAGTTCCTCGCATTTTTGACCTGGTCACGACAAACGCACTTCCGTGAATCGTTGACTTTGACTTTTTTCGGGACATCCTTTTGAGTCACCATTCCCACTGGACTGGTTTCGATATCGTATAATCTCGAGCGATATGTCCTTCTTTTCTACAATTATAGCATACCTTAAACTGTTAGGGCAGTTTGGACCGATATGTCCCTCTTTCCCAGATTTATAACATATGACCGGTGGTCGTTCTCCTCCCTTAGAACCGATTGTTACGCAGATCGTCGTCTTCACATAGTCGTTGTTAAATCTCCTTTTTAAAATCTCCTCCCGACTCGCTTTTCTTCTTTTTTTCATGACCATGATTACCACAATGAGTGGTTACCATTTTCGTCCGTCTGCTTTCTTTCTTCGCTAGTTATCATTATTCGCTGGATCGCATATCTCTGCACGATCCTCGGTTATGGTCCTCTCATTGACTGCAGTACTCGTTATCTCGCCTAATAATTGAGCCTCTGTTTACAACATCCGAATAAAGAGAAAGTTTATGAGAAATGAGATATCGACGACGTGGGTTTCAAACCTCTAAGAAACATCCGCGCTACACGCTCCTCATTCTCCACCAAATGAGGTGCAAAACCGGATAACTCCGCGAACTTCGCCTCAGATCGGGACACCGCCATGTTATTCGCTTCATCTTATAAACTCCACTTCCTTCATACGAGCTAACACTTTCGTGAAAGTATTTGTCATTAAATAGTTTCAAACGCCTCCCAAGACACGCCGAGTCTTGGTACGGATGGGTACGCTTACTGCACTCCCACCGAAGAGTGCTCGCTTCGCCACGCGGAACATAAAGTAGCGAATGGAACCTTCGTTTCCTCCGCATCCCAAGACATCGAATATCTTGGTAATTTGCTTAACCCATGTTTCCGCCTATGATCGGATCTCGCTTTCCCTTAAATTCGGTGGTCCCAACTTTGAATCGCTTGTTGTGACAACCCGTGAATTGCTATCATTTCTCCTCAGATTTTGAACACGAGTCTCCTCGTCTCGATTTTGCATGAATCGCAAAAACTTCTAAACATCCCCTCGCTCATCATCTCGCTCAATGGTGTTGTTCATGTGAGGAACATTGCCACTGCACAGACGCTCTCCTCGCACTGGTAAGTACAGCATCTCCACGGCCTCATTTACTCCATCTGTTAATATTCTCACGACATTCTCAAAATACCGTCATAAAACAAGGGTTAATTAAGGAAATCAATATATCACATAATATCCCTATATAACTTGACCAACTAACAAATAAGCTTAGTAGGACACTTAGCAAGGATTTACTCTGCCTCTCCTCCTAGTTCTATTCCCGATCTCCGCCAGAGATCATATCCCTAAGCTCGATACCAACCGTGGCGACCCCAAAATAGGTCCATTCCATCCAACCCATTCTCGAGTCGCCAATACATGGTACGTAAACAACTACAACTTTATTATTACAACATAGAAACTCGAGTTTAAATACAAATATTATCTTCTAATAATATTTATACTCAAATAAATCCTCATCACATTTATTGATACATTATTTTACAAAAATGGTGAGGACTACTAAACAATCCTTTCTAAAACCTTCATTTCCATACCCGACTGCAGACTCGCTTATATTCTCGCCTCCCCGAGAAGAATGGAACAAAAAGGAAAAGGTGAGCTCAACTAGCCCAAAGAAGAATATTATGACTAAGATAATATACAACAAATTATCGTTAGTCTTCAACAGGAAAAATCGATAGTAATACAATAGACAACAAGTTTCAGATCAATATTTCTAATGAAATAATAATTCATAGAAGAGTTACGTAGAGAATGAAATCTACTATAATCTATGAATTTAACAAATCCATCATCAATATTTTATCCTCGTAACATCAATCAATATTCATCTCAAATCAAATATTCATCTTTCGCACCACAGCCAAAGATATTCATCAATCGGCCATGTTCATCTCAACACTGCTCATCTTTGCACTAAAGGCCAAAGATATTCATCAAGAGGTCATGTTCATTTAAACACTGCTCATCTTTGCACTTCTGTGCCAAAGATATTCTTCAGAATCATTCATCTTGCAGACTACAAAAGCCAAAGATATTCAATAATATCATCATTTAAGACCGAGGATGATGAAAAATATTTTTAAAGAACGAATCCAATTGAAACAAAATGACAAGGATTAAGGATTAAGGATTCAGTATTTTGTTTTATCCATGTCCAACAATACCTCAAAAATAATCATAGTGGTGTAAAATTCAAGAATGATCAAAAACATGGATACAATCAAAGCTAGTATCCGAATAGATATTTTGGACTTAAAAGAAGAAATTTTATTTTTCGATGAATAAAGAGGTCAGATACGTGAATAGTCCCGATACGTGAATAAGAAACTCGACACCAAAAGATAGAAATTCCACAAAAAAACATTTTCACGCTTCATGAATAGTAATTTCGTGAATAAGAATCGTGAATAGTAACTCATGAATAGTAACTCGTGAATAGTAACTCATGAATAAGTAACCCGACTTGAAAAAGTTCCAAATTTGATAAAACTTGGATCAATATTTCAAAGATAATGATATTCAAGAAATAATATCATTAAAAAAAATAATATCCCTTACCTCAAAGAATCAAGATTTCTAAGGAAAGGCTCAAGTGATGTTGAATGAAACTTCAGATCTTGAACAAAGAACTCTCAAAGTATCTAAATACTCACAAAATACGCCAATAATATAGAGAGAAGAGAGAAAACTTTGTTTAGCGTGTGATTTTCAATTCTAACTTAGCCCTCTATTTATAGAAAATGTTAGTCCACCAAGCAGATTTTGACCAAGCTACCGATGGCTTTTACTCGCTACTATTGCCACCCACCACATTTGAAATAAAATTCAAAGCACATTTCTTCATCAACCACAAGTGGGGCCCACCAATTCTAGAATTTTCCACCAAAATCATTTATAACCTAATTTCGAATCACCACCTCTTAAAATTCATAACAAATCATTCGCTCATTTTTAACGGTTCAAAATTTGTGGACATATACTCAACTTATGTATGTATAACATACCCAAAAATTACCACAATCCAACAATTGGATTAAAAATTATAACCCCATAATATATCTCAAAACCCCGATTTAATTTTTAATACCTCCAATCCGATAAAATACCGATAAAACACCTCAACATTAATTTCTTCATTTATAACCACATAAATAAATCCATCATTTATATCCACATAAAATAAATACTTTTTATCATATGAATCAATAATTAATTATTCACAAATAATATTACGTAATCACAATTATGACAACCAGTAGCTCCTCCAGAAAGAGGGGCTTCCGATAAGGATTTCTCCTCATCATGGCGCCGCAATTAGATGACCAAACCTCTCCTCGACAGAACTTTCTAGACATTGCCAATAATGCTATCTAATAATATTATTCAAATAATATGAATTATTGATCCGATAATGGAGATAATCGTAGTTGACAATTATCGAACAACAATAATATAAAATATCAACGCAAAGAATTATTGAATCAATAAAATAAAATATTGAATAAGAACTACCGTGAAAATTATTGAGTAAAGGCCTTTCACGTAAGGATCAATAATTCAACAACACTTTGCAATACCGTGCTATCATCAGCAAAACCACGCAGACATCGTATTTTAACCACCGGGTATTCCAACAAGATTACCCAGAATAACTACGCCTGCTATTTTTAACTAACTTATATTTGTCGCTTTCTTCATCCAATCGCTTTCCGTTATGGGGCTCACACATGGCTGTGCGTCGCACAAATATTCCCGACAAAGATTTAATATTCCACCACCAAACGAATATTCCCGACAAAAATGAATATTTTATAACCACTTGCTTATTTTGAAATATTCATGATTTAACCCTTAACTATCCACATTAATCAAATCAACCCTTACTATTTCAAAATAATAAATAAAGGAAATTCCTTTTATTTAAAAAAATTTTGGGGTCTTACACCATACCTTTAATTTCACTAATAAACTATCTCGCTATATTCTCGCCTCCGAGAAGAAAAATGGAACAAAAAGGAAAAGGGTGAGCTCAACTAGCCCAAGAAGAATATTACGACTAAGATAATATACAACAAATTACCGTTAGTCTTCAACAGGAAAAAATCTAATAGAATACAATAGACAACAAATTTTAAATCAATATTCAAGAATGAAATAATAATTCATTGTAAGAGTTAAGTAGAATGCAAACTACTATCTTACATGTATGAATTTAAAAGTTCATCATCTATCTTTTATCCCCTGTAACATCAATCAATATACATCCGAATCAAATATTCATCTTTGCACACACAGCCAAAGATATTCATCAATTCGTCATGTTCATCTAAACACTGCTCATCTTTGCACTACTGCCAAAGATATTCTTCGAAATCATTCATCTTTGACTCACTGTGCCAAAGATATTCAATAATATCATCATTTAAGACCGAGGATGATGAAAATATTTTTAAAGAAACGAATCCAAAGGAAACAAAATGACAAGGATTAAGGATTAAGGATTCAGACTTTGTTTTATCCATGTTCAAAAATACCTCAAAAATAATCATAGTGGTGTAAAATTCAAGAATGATCAAAACATGGATACAATCAAAGCTAGTATCCGTAATAGATATTTTGGACAAAAAGAAGAAATTTTATTTTTCTATGAATAAGGTCGATACGTGAATAGTGCCAGACACGTGAATAAGAATCTCGACACCAAAAGATAGAAATTTCCCCCAAAAACATCTTCACGCTTCATTTAATAGTACTCGTGAATAAGAATCGTGAATAAGAATCATTAATAAGAACTCGTGAATAGTAACTCATGAATAGTAAAACTCATGAATAAACCCCGACATGGAAAAAGTTCCAAATTTGATAAAAGTTTCAACCAATATTTCAAAGATAATGATATCAAGAAATAATATCATTCGAGAAGAAAATAACATCCCTTACCTCAAAGATTAAGACTTCTAATTAAATAATGGGTATAAGTCAAGGAACTTCAAGACCGCCTAACAATACTCAAAAGTATACTCACAAGAATACGCTCAATATATCGAGAGAGAAATAGAGAGAAACTTGGGTTTCGGTGTGTTTTCAATTCTAACCCAAGACCCTATTTATAGAAAATCGCTAGAACACCAAAGTAGTAAAATTGAATATAATATTAATATATTTTTTCACATTTTCTTTTAGCCCACTTTAGACAACTGATCTCAGCCCATTTGAATCACATGTGAGGCCAACTTAGTTGCAAAAAAACGTTTTTCTCAAAATAATTAACTAAAACTCCCAAAATTAATTATTTCAAACTTCTAACTTCAATAATTCATAATAAATAGCCCTTTTATCAAAAAATTCAAATCTCGCAAGTTTTTATAGAAAATTCAATTTCTACAACTTTATAGAAGAAAGTTTTTCCAAATTCCAAATGTAAATTGACCAAATCCACAAACCAGGCGATTTTACAAAGCTATAATCAAATTTCACCAATAAATGGGGTCCACCGACATGTTTAATATGTTTTAAATATTTATTGCAACAAAAAATACTCTTCCTCCTCAGATACTCATATATCCCACATTCGTTGTAAAAAATATCACCATTATTATATTATTATAATATAATAATATATTTAAATAAATTATTTTATCGTAAAAAGATAAAATTTCAATTTTCAACAATTGTCACATTAAAATTTTCTCCATCTATATCCACATAAAATCAATATTTTCCTTATCATATGAATCAATAATTAATTATTCACAAATAATATTACAAAATCACAATATCGACAACCAGTGCAGCTCCTGTGAAAGAGGGGCTTTCCAATAAGAATTTCTCTTCATCGGCGCCAAGCAATTAGGTGACCAAACCTCTCCTGTACATGTAACTTTCTAGACATTGCCAATAATGTTATCTAATAATATTATTCAGATAATATGAATTATTGCTTCGATAATGAAAAATACCGTGTAATGACAATTAATGAAACAACAAAGAATATAAAATATCAACGCATCAATTATTAAATCAATAAAATAATTAATAAAGAATTATCGTAACCATTATCGAGAAGTGCCTTCACGTAAGAATCAATAATTGGTGTAATACCGTGCTATCGTGTGTTTTAACCCATTTAGTATTTTAACAAAGATAATAAAGTGAATAACTACACCGCTATTTTTAAACAACTTATATTTGTCGCTTTCTTCATCCAATCGCTTCCGTTATGGGGCCCACACACGGTCGCTACCGTCGTGCATTTAATATTCCCCGACAGCATTTAATATTCCACGACCAAATGAATATTCCCGACAACAATGAATATTTTATAACCACTTGCTTATTTTGAAATATTTGCATATTTTACCCCTAACTATCCACATTAATCAAATCAACCTTCTTTATGATTTCAAAAATAGGTATACATCACCCATTCGAGTACACAATACACGTGGTAAAGGAAACAACTACAACTTTATTATTACAACAAGAAACTGTGAGTTTGAATACAAATATTATCTTACAGACAATATCTATACTCAAATAAATCTCTCATCACATTTATTGATACATTATTTTACAAAAAAACTCTCTGGTGACTTGGAGAATACTAAACAAAAAAGGAAAAGGTGAACCTTCATTCCATATTATGACTAAGACTTATACAACAAATTATCATTAGTCTTCGAGAAGAAAATCTAATTGAACAAAAAAGGAAAAGGGTAGCCTCAACTAATAATTCATTAGAAGAGTTAGAAAGAATATTATGATCTAAGATAATATACAACAAATCTTTTATCATTAGTCATCAACAGAATAAAATCTAATAGAATCAATAGACAACAAATATTTTAAATCAATATTCGCTAAAATAATAATTCATCTTTAGAAGAGTTAAGAAGATATTGCAAATCATACAATCTTCTATGTATGAATTTAAAAGTTATCAATAATATCTTTTATCCTGAGGAGAACATCAATCAATATAGCGAATCGAATCAAATAAGATTCAGGATTAAGTACTACAAAAGCCAAAGATATCTCTCAAATTAATCAAAGTTCATAAAAACACTGCTCATCGAAACATGGATAAAGGGCCAAGATATTCTTGAGACCCCAACTTATTATTAATGAAATTTAATTTTCTATTTATTATTTTGAAATAGTAAGGGTTGATTTGATTAATGTGGATAGTTAGGGTAAAATACGCAAATATTTCAAAATAAGCAAGTGGTTATAAAATATTCATTGTTTGGAATATTCGCTTGGTCGTGGAATATTCAGATCGCTTGGGAATATTCGCACGACGACTGCCGTTAAAAGCCCATGTGTGGGCCCCATAACGGAAAAGTTTATCGATGAAGAAAACGACAAATATAAGTTGTTTAAAAATAACTACAGAAGTTGTTATCAAGTATCACCGTTAAAATACCTCTGGGTAAAAAAACACAAGTTAAAACACAAATAAAGATACCAGTATCGCACCAATTATTCGATTCTTACGTAAGAAGGCACTACTCAATAATGGTTACAGAATTATCGCTCAAAGATTTTATCGAGTTAATAATTGTCATATTGATATTTTATATCATCGTTGTTTCAATAATTGTCATTACACAAGATTTTTCATTATCAAGCAATAATTCATATTATCCTAATAATATTATTAGATAACATTATTGGCAATGTCTAGAAAGTTCGTCTAAGGAGAGGTTTGGTCACCTAATCGCGCCGCCAAGAAGAGAGAAATTTTATCGAAAGCCCCTCTTCCGGGAACCGCCTCGTCACAATATTGTGATTCTCGTAATATTATTTGTGAATAATTAATTATTGATTCATATGATGAGGAAAATATTGATTTTATGTGGATATAGATGGAGAAAATTTTTAATGTGACAATTGTTGAAAATTGAAATTTTATCTTTTTCTCGATAAAATAATTCATTTAAATATATTATTATATTTTAATAATATAATAATGGTGATATTTTTACAACTAATGTGGGATATATGAGTATACGAGGAGGAAGAGTATTTTTGTTGCAATAAATGTTTAAAAACATGTTAAACATGCTCATGGACCCCATTTATCGATCAAATTTGATTATAAATGTAAAATCGCCTCGCTTGTGGATTTTTGGCCAATTTCTATTTGGAATTTGAAAAAACTTTTTTCGCAAAGTTGTAGAGAATTGAATTTCCTATAAAAACTCGCGAGATTCGAATTTTCTGATGAAAGGGCTATTTATTATGAATTATTGAAGTTCAAGTTCAAATAATCGATTTTTGAAGTTTAAATTATTTAAATTAAGAAAACGTTTTTTTTCATTAAAGGTGGGTCTATGTATGTGATGTAAATGCTGAATTCAGATCCTTAAAAGTGCATGATAGAAATTTTTAATATATATATATTAATATTTTATTAAATTTTCGCTTTGTGTTCTAAGCATTTTCCTATAAATAGGTGCTTAGGTTAGAATTGAAAATCACACCGTAAATCAAGTTTTCTCTCTATATTATCGAGTTTATTCTTGTGAGTATTTTGAGTATACTTTGAGTATTGTTATATACGGCAAGTTCAAGTCATAGACTATATCCTGTTTCAAATTTGTAAGTACCGATCTTTCGAGGTAAGTGGATATTATTTTTTTCAAATGATATTATTTCTTCAATATCATTATGTCAAATATTGATTGAACTTTTTATCAAATTTGGAACTTTTTCATGCTCTGGGTTTTATTCAAGTTACTATTTTGAGTTACTATTCACGAAGTTACTATTCACGAAGTTACTATTCACGAAGTTTATTATTCAGTAGTACTATTTCGTGAAGATGTTTTTTTTGTGGAATTTCTATCTTTTGGTGTCTGAGTTACTATTCACGATTAAGACTACGATACAAGACTATTCACGATACTACAAGACTATTCAATAAAAATAAAATTTCTTCTTTCGTCTAAAATATCTATTCGGATACTAGCTTGATCAGATCCATGTTTTGATCATTCTCGAATTTTACACCACTATGATTATTTTTGAGGTATTTTGGACATGGATAAAACAAAGTACTAATCCTTAATCCTTAATCCTGTCATTTTGTTTCACCGGATTCGCTTTTTAAAAAATATTTTTCATCATCCTCGCCTTAAATGATGATATTATTGAATATCTTTGGCCCAGAGTGCAAAAAGATGAATGATTTCAAGAATATTGAAGAATGAATGATTTCAAGTCTTTAGCCCAAAAAAAAAGATGAACAGTGTTTAAATGAATACTTAACTAATCGATGAATATCTTTCGGCCTCAGAGTAGTAAAAGATGAATATTTGATTCCAGATGTATATCGATTGATGTTACAGGATAAAAGATAGACGATGAACTTTTAAATTCATACATGTAAGATAGTAGTTTGCATTCTCTACTTAACTCTTCTAATGAATTATTATTTCACATGTAATATTGATTTAAAATTTGTTGCCTATCAGATTCTATTAGATTTTTTCCTCGTCAAGACTAACGATAATTTGTCAGATATTATCTTAGTCATAATATTCTTTATCGAAAGCTAGTGAGCTCACCCTTTTCCTTTTTGTTCCATTTTTTTCTCGTGGAGGCTAGAATATAAATGAAAGTATTTAGCCTGGGTATGGAATGAAGGTTCTAGAGAGTTGTTTAGTAGTCCCTCACCATTTTGTAAAATAATGTATCAATAAATGTGATGAGGATTTATTTGAGTATAGATATTGTCTGTAAGATAATATTTGTATTCAAACTCACGCTTTTACCGTTGTAATAATAAAGTGTAGAAGTTTCGCATTCACGATCGACAACTCGTAATGGGTGATGTATACCTATTTTGGGGCGCCACAGCTTGGTATCGTAGCTTAGGATATGATCTCCATGAGATCGGGAATAGAACCAGAGGGAGAGACGAGTAAATCCTTCGCTAAAGTGTGTCCTACCTAAGCTTATTTTTGTTAGTTGGTCAAGATATAGGATATTATGTGATATATTGATTTCTTAATTAACCCTTGTTTTACGACAAAGATTTGAGAATGTCGATCGAGAATATTAACAATGGAAATGAGACCGTGGAGACGCCTCAGACTCACCAACGAGGAGAACGCAACAGTCGGCAATGTTCCTCCCGTGAACAACACCATCGAAAGCGATGATGAACGAGGGATGTTTAGAAGCTTTTTTTATAGCTCATGCAAAATCGCACGAGGAGACTCGTGTTCAAAATATGTGAGGAAATGATAGCAATTCACTGTTGTCACAAATGCAAGCTCAAAGAGTCGGGACCACTGTAATTTAAGGGAAAGCCGATCCGATCACGGCGAAACACGGGTCAAGCAAATTACCAAGATATTCGATGTCTGGGATGCACGAGAGAATGAAGGTTCCATTCGCCACCTTTATGTTCCGTATGAAGGCGTATCATCGGTGGGAGTCTGTGAAGTTGCACTCCATCCAAACCAAGACTCAAAGATGTCTCTGGGAGACGCTTTCAGAACTATTTAATGACAAATACTTTCCCGAAAGTGTTCGGCTATATGAAGGAAGTGGAGTTCATCGATAGAACAAAACAACAACGATTTGTCTCAAAGACGAGGCAAAGTTTGCAGAGTTATCCGTGTTCAGACCTCATTTGGTGGAGAATGAGGAACGATGACGCGGATGTTTCTTAGAGGTTTCAAACCCAAGATACGCCAAGATCTCATTTCTCATAAATTTTCTCTCTATTCGATGTTGTAAAATGTGGCTCAATTATTAGAGCGAGATAACGAGTATGTTCAACCGAGGGACCACAACCAGATCGCACTCGTAGATATAGTAGCCAATGTAATAATGATAACCAAATGAGAAAGAAAACAGACGACGGACAAAATGGTAACCACTCCGGTGGTAATCATGGCCATGAAGTAAGAAGCGAGTCAGAGGAGATTTTAAAAGAGGAGATTTAACAACGACTATGTGAAGACGACAAAGGTCAGCAAAGAATCGGTTCTAAGTGGAGGAGAACCACCACCCATTATATGCTATAAATGCGGAAAGAGGGACATATCACCAAACCGCCCCACAACAGCTCAAGGTATGCTATAATTGTGGAAAGGAAGGACATATCGCCGAGATCAGACAGAGAATAAACCTAGTTCAATGGGGACGTGACTCAAAAGATCGTCCGTAAAAGTCAAAGTCAACGATTCCGGAAGAGCGCTTTGTCAGGATCGGTCAAAATGCGAGAACCCAAACGAGGTGATCACGGTAAGCTATTTATAAATTCTCGCTAAGTTTATAATTTTACTGATAACCGGCATACCCATTCATTTATCTCTCCCGCATGTGCTCAACGCTTAAACTCGACCGAGAAATTAGACTTTGACCTATCTCGTGGAAACTCCGCTAGAGAAACTTTCATCACATCCAATCGCTTATAAATCTTGTTTGATTCAAGTGGCACCATCACCTTACCCGTTGACCTTATCTCTTTAAAGATACTTGCTTTTGATGTGATTTTAGGATTGATCGTTAACTACTCATCATGCCAAAATTGATTGTTTTCGTAAGGGTGTTAGTTTTCATATTCCTAACCAACCCGTTCAGATTTAATTCAAGCAACTAAACCATTAAAATCAATCACCGCCATATCTAATCATAAAGCTATTCGCTTATTGAAAAACGGATGTCAAGCTTTCTTAGCCCATGTTATGGATTTGAATAAAGACACGCCAAATTTGAATAATATTCCGTTGTTATCGATTTTCCCGACGATTTCAAGAACTTCCCTGGCCTACCCCCGTAACGTGAAGTCAATTCTTTATCGATCTCGAACCCGCACAAAGCCCATTTCTAAAACCCCATATCGAATGGCTCCTATTGAACTTCAGAGTTAAAGGTCCAACTACGTGAATTGTTGGACATCGGCTTCATCTGGCCCCAAGACATCTCCTCGGGGTGCCCTGCTTTATTCAGAAAGAAGAAAGACGGAGTATGCGATTTTGTATCGACTATCGGAATCGAACCATGTCACCATCAAGAATATAGTATCCTCACCTCGATTGATGACTTGTTCGACCAACAGCAAGGGCACAATTTTTTTCAAAAATCGATCTTCGCTCGATATCATCACCAAGATTAGAATCGAGGATATTCCAAAGACCGCCTTCGTAACTCCCAGATGGGCATTATGAATTTTTAGTCATGTCTTTCTGATCGACTAATAATGCCCCGCGCTTTCATGGATATGATGAACCGAGTATTCAAGGAATATTTGATGGCTTTGTTGTTGTTTTTATTGATGACATCCTCATATATTCCAAAAGTCGTGAAGATCATGAGCACCATTTGAAGTCGGTACTCCAAAGGCTTCGTGAAAACAAACTATATGCCAAATTGAAGAAATGCGAAGTTCGCTTCGAGGAAGTAGCATTCTTGGGCACGTGGTGTCAAAACATGGAGTATCCGCTGATCCCGCCAAGATCAAGCAATACAAAGTTGGGAGCAACCAAGTTCATGATCAAGCACGTAGTTTTTTGGGCTTAGCCGGTTATTATCTGAGATTCGTGGAAGGGTTTTCTAATCGCTACTCCATTAACTCAAATTTAACTCCTAAGGATACAAAATTCGCTTGGAGCTAAGAACGCGAGAAGAGTTTCCAAGAGCTTAAGAGGAGACTTATTTCTAAGACTGTTTCTAACAATACCATCCGTTCGGATGGATTTGTTATCTACATGCCGATGCTTCGTGCAAAGGGTTAGGATGTGTTCTCATGCAACGGGAAAGTCATAGCCTATGCCTCGCGACAACTTAAAGAGTATGAGAGGAATTATCCTACTCATGATCTAGAGTGGCAAAGCAATGCTTTTGCGCTTAAAGATATGGAGGCACTATCTATATGGGGAGAAAGTGGAGA
Organism: Panax quinquefolius; assembly: GCA_020205615.1. NCBI lineage: Eukaryota > Viridiplantae > Streptophyta > Magnoliopsida > Apiales > Araliaceae > Panax > Panax quinquefolius. The sequence goes on along the minus strand of CM035167.1, from coordinate 2,130,307 downwards.
TATATTCGCACCATAAAAGCCTTAAATATTTCTTCACTCAAAAAGAACTCAACACGCAAGCAACGACGCTGGCTCGAGCTATTGAAAGACTACGCACCACACTATTCAATACCATCCCGAAAAGTTTAACGTGGTAGCCGACGCATGAGTAGAAGATCATATGCGGAACGAAAAGCGATGATGTCAAGTATATACGACAGAGCCAACTTTAATAGAAAAGTTAAGGTCGCTTTCAAGCCACCGAACCTTGAGTCGATGCGTATGAAGAAGAAAGTACAAGAAGGAGCTATTCCTAAGCTTAGAATTGATGAAGAAGGAATACTTCGAGTCCACTCTAGACTTTCAGGTTCCTAACGACTGATTTGAAGTACAAGATTATGATGGAGGCACACAATACACCATTTGCAATCCATCTCGAAGTACTAAATGTATCGTGATCTTCTACATACATTTTGGTGGAACAATACGAAGAGAGAGATTGCAAAGTTTATCTCAATGTGTTTAACTTGTCAACGTAAAGGCGAGCATCTAGTACCTAAGGGTCCGCTGCAGAACCACTTGAGATTCAAATGGAAGTGGGAACACATTACCATGGATTTTCGTTAGTCTTCCTACGGCTTTCAAGGCATCAATGCTATTTGGGTTATTGTTGATAGATTAACCAAGTCCGCTCATTTTTTGCCGACACGGAGACTTATTCCTCGAACGCCTTGCTAGTATGACGTGAATGAGATTGTGAGGTTGCATGGCATGCCCAGATCCATAGTTTCGGATCGTGACCCAAGATTCACTTCAAGATTTTGGGTTAGCTTGCAAAAAGCTACGGGCACGGATTTATGCGATTTAGTTCTAAGATACCATCCTCAAACGGGACGACAATCGAGAGGACTATTCAAACTCTTCAAGATCTATTAAGACTCGTGGTCCTAGACTTCAAGGGCGCTTGGGATAAGTATTTACCATGGTGGAATTCTCCTACAACAACAGCTTATCGTGCAAGTATAGTGTGGCTCCATTCAAGCATTATATGGATTAAAATGTCGCTTCCAATATGTTGGGATGAGGTGGGTGAAGCAACATTGTTGGGACCCGAAAGTTAGACGTATGATCACCTAAAAGATCCAAATGATTCGACAACGATACAAACCAAGACAAGATCGACAAAAGAGTTATGCGGATCTTCATCGAAAGGACGTGGAATTTAGTGTAGGGATCATGATTGTCATGAAGTTGCTTCCATGGAAGGGAGTTACAAGATTCGGGGAAGAGAGGAAAGCTCAATCCACGATTTATCGTCCATTTCAAATTCTCGACCGAGTAGAAATGTAGCCTATATAGACTCGCTAAGCATTCGAAAGTATGTCTCGTGTTCATAATGTGTTTCATATATCCATTTTTCAGAATATGTGAAAGACCCCAACCACGTTATAGAAGTTAGAAACCGGACGAGATAGCCAAGACTTAACGATGAGGAGGTACCGCCAAGATTTTGGATAGAAGGAGCATGTCCCACGCCAAGAAAGGTCATACCACAAGTTAAAGTTTTGTGGAGGAATCATGCTATAGAGGAAATGACCGGGAATTGGAAACGGAAATGAAAGCGAGGTATCCTCACCTTTCAAACACTGTGTACGACGACGCCAATTTCGAGGACTTAAATTTCATAAGGAGGGAGGTCAGAAGACCCCAACTTATTATTAATGAAATTTAATTTTCTATTTATTATTTTGAAATAAGTAAGGGTTGATTTGATTAATGTGGATAGTTAGGGTAAAATACGCAAATATTTCAAAATAAGCAAGTGGTTATAAAATATTCATCATTGTTTGGGAATATTCGCGTTGGTCGTGGAATATTCAGATCGCTTTGGGAATATTCGCATTTACTGGCAGCAGCCCATGTGTGGGCCCCATAACGGAAAGCGATCGATGAAGAAAACGACAAATATAAGTTGTTTAAAAATAACTACAGAAGTTGTTACAAGTAATATCGTTAAAATACCTGTGGTTAAAAACACAGAAGATACCAGAACGCATTGCACCAATTATTGATTCTTACGTAAGAAGGCACTACTCAATAATGGTTACAAGAATTATCGCTCAAAGATTTTATCGATCGTTAATAATTGTCATATTGATATTTTATATTGTCGTTGTTTCAATAATTGTCATTACACAAGATTTTTCATTATCGAAGCAATAATTCATATTATCTCAATAATATTATTAGATAACATTATTGGCAATGTCTAGAAAGTTCGCTCTAAGGAGAGGTTTGGTCACCTATCATGCTACCAAGAAGAAGAAATTTTATCGAAAGCCCCTCTTCCTGAACCGCCTCGTCACAATATCAGGATTCTCAGAATATTATTTGTGAATAATTAATTATTGATTCATATGATGATGAGGAAAATATTGATTTTATGTGGATATAGATGGAGAAAATTTTAATGTGACAATTGTTGAAAATTGAAATTTTATCTTTTTCTCGATAAAATAATTATTTAAATATATTATTATATTTTAATAATATAATAATGGTGATATTTTTACAACTAATGTGGGATATATGAGTATACGAGGAGGAAGAGTATTTTTGTTGCAATAAATGTTTAAAACATGTTAAACATGCTCATGGACCCCATTTATCGATCAAATTTGATGATTATACCAGTAAAATCGCCCGCTTGTGGATTTTTGGCCAATTTCTATTTGGAATTTGGAAAAACTTTCTTCTCGCAAAGTTGTAGAGAATTGAATTTCCTATAAAAACTCGCATGAGATTCGAATTTTTCTGATAAAAGGGCTATTTATTATGAATTATTGAAGTTCAAGTTCAAATAATCGATTTTTGGAAGTTTTAAATTATTTAAATTAAGAAAAACGTTTTTTTTATTTTTTCTAGGTGGGTCTACACATGTGATTTAAATGCTGAATTCAGATCTAAAAAGGTGGGCGAGAAATTTTATATATATATATTATTATTTTATTAAATTTTTCGCTTTTTGTGTTCTAAGATTTTCCTATAAATAGGTGCTTAGGTTAGAATTGAAAATCACACCGTAAATCAAGTTTTCTCTCTATATTATCGAGTTTATTCTTGTGAGTATTTTGAGTATACTTTGAGTATTGTTATATAACTGCAAGTTCCAAGTCAAGACTATATCCTGTGTTTCAACTGTAAGTATCGATCTTTCGAGGTAAGTGGATATTATTTTTTTTTCAAATGATATTATTTCTTCAATATCATTATGTCAAATATCGATCTCAAGTTTTTATCAAATTTGGAACTTTTTCATTTGGTTGTTATTCATGAGTTACTATTCACGAGTTACTATTCACGAAGTTACTATTCATGACTAGTTACTATTCACGAGTTACTATTCACGAGTACTATTCATTAAGCGTGAAGATGTTTTTTGTGGAATTTCTATCTTTTGGTGTCTGAGTTATTATATTCACGATACTCAAGACTATTCACGATCTAAGACTATTCACGATAAAACTATTCAATCTAAAAATAAAATTTTTTTTTGTCGTCAAAATATCTATTCGGATACTAGCTTCGATCAGATCCATGTTTTGATCATTCTCAATTTTACACCACTATGATTATTTTTGAGGTATTTTTGGACATGGATAAAACAAAGTACTTAATCCTTAATCCTTAATCCTTGTCATTTTGTTTCATCGATTCGCTTTTTTAAAAAATATTTTCATCATCCTCGCCTTAAATGATGATATTATTGAATATCTTTGGCCTCAGAAGCAAAGATGAATGATTTTCAAGAATATCTTCGGCCAGTAGCAAAAAGAAAAAGATGAACAGTGTGTTTAATGAATACGATAATCGATGAATATCTTCGATGAATATCTTTCAGAAAGTGCAAAGATGAATATTTGATTCCGTATATATATCGATTGATGTTACAGGATAAAAGATAGACGATGAACTTTTAAATTCATACATGTAAGATAGTAGTTTGCATTCTCTACTTAACTCTTCTAATGAATTATTATTTCACCGCATAATATTGATTTAAAATTTGTTGTCTATCAGATTCTATTAGATTTTTTCCTCGTGAAGACTAACGATAATTTGTCAGATATTATCTTAGTCATAATATTCTTTATCGAAGCTAGTTGAGCTCACCCTTTTCCTTTTTGTTCCATTTTTTTTTTCTCGTGAGGCTAGAATATACCATTTTTGTAAAATAAGTATCAATTAGCCTGAGGTATGGAATGAAGGTTTTAGAGAGTTGTTTAGTAGTCCTCACCATTTTTGTAAAATAATGTATCAATAAATGTGATGAGGATTTATTTGAGTATAGATATTGTCTGTAAGATAATATTTGTATTCAAACTCACAGCTTTTATCGTTGTAATAATAAAGTTGTAGTTGTTTCGCATCATGTATCGACAACTCGTAATGGGTGATGTATACCTATTTTTTATTGAAATAACTGACGGAAGTTTTACCGTTGATACCGCTGAACTACTCGGTAGTAAAAGTACAAGAATACGTGTGGTCGCATAAGAAACATTACCAGATTGATTATCGATGCTTATGTGAAGTCACCAATTTGATTCCATTATCACGATTAATAATATGAATTATTATAAGCGATAATGACGCTTTTGTTTTATTCAGATTATTAACGTAATAAAATGCGAAACATCTTTTATATAAAATAGAATACTTTATTAAAGTTATTCTATAAAAATATATATATTATTTTATTATATATAGTATTGCATAGTGTTTTTTGCATAAGTGTTTTGTGATAAGTATTGCAGATAAGTGTTTGCATAGTAAAATGTTTTTATATAAATAGAATATATTATATTTTATTTAAAAGATTTTTCTTTAAATATGGACCGTCCGATTAAAGTAAATCAATCTGGACCGCTCATGGATTAGTTACTATGCATTCCATTTTCCTATAAATAAGCTCATTCCTTTATTATTTTCACTTAATTCATTGAAACTCTAGAGAGAGAGAAATTATAGAGAGAAGTTATAGAGAAAATTATAGAAAGAAGAAGAGTATTCCGCTACTTCACTACTTCTATATTCATATTTTTTTTACTGTAAGGGTGTTATTCTTTTCTTCTTGAAGAGAACTTCGTTATTCCATTCACTATTATTTCGTTGAATAACTCGTAAAAGTGGCATACCCTATACATAACTCAGATACGCCAGATACCCTATACTTTGGTGAAATCCTTATGTTATTCCATCGCTTATTATTCATTGAATAACTCCGTATACGCTAATTTACCCTATACTTGGTGACATTCTTCTATTATTCTCATTGGAACATCCTCGCTCATGTGTTTTACACCGGACCGGTTCCGCTCTTTATTATTATTCTCATTGAACATCCTGCTCTGCGTGTGTTTTACACCGGACCGGTTCCGCTCTTTATCATTCTCGTTGAATATCCTATCTGTGTTTTACACCGGATCCGGTTCCATCTTTATTATTCTCGTTGGAACATCCCGCTTGCCGGTGAATTTCACCGACCGGTTCCGTTATTATTATTCTCGTTGAATAACTCGCCTATTCAAGCACCGCATGCATGGTGATTTCTTTTGTTATTCCATTCTTTATTATACCCGGTTGGTTAAAACTTTGACTTCTATACTCCATGAAATTAGTAGAATATCCTCGATATTTGCGTTTCATCCAAAGATCTTTTCACGGAAATATTCTTCCGATCATTCTTGAATTTTACTCTACTTAAACAAAGATTATGTTGACAATTTGGACGTTAATAATTCATGGATTAAATAATTCTTGAACTTGTTTTATTGAATTATTATGTCATTGTCATCATCCTCATGTTATATTATGTTATCTTCGCTTACGCACGCATAGATGAACTTAGTATGATTATGACCGTGGATCATTCTAAGATAATCACGACTTGATATAAATGATGTGACAAAAGTCCTCGGTGGCTTTCTGTAATGCGTTGATGGATAGTTTTTGGTATGATTATGACTGTGGGTGATTCTAAGATAGTCATGACCATTGATAATTTGATGAAAATCCTCGACCGTGGTATAGTGGATAATTAGATGTGGTGGTTTATTTATTGTCGAGTCTCAAATGATAAAAATTGATGAAAACCTTTAAAACCTAAAAGATAGTAGATTTTATTCTCTACTTGACTCTTTTAATGGATTCTTATTATTCCTACCGCAGCTTAAACTGGGTTGTCTATTGTATTTTATCGTTTAACATCGTTGAAGGCTAATGATAATTTATTTCGCATTATCTTAGTCATAATATTTCATCGGGCTAGTTGAGCTCACACCTTTTTCTTTCACCGTTTCTTCGTGAAATGAGAACATAGCCGGGACTTAGTCTGGGAACTAAGTAATGGTCCAGAGGATAAGATTAGTAGTCCTCACTATTTCGTGAAATAGTGTGATAATAGTTGTAATGAGGACTCCTTTGAGTTTGATAATATCTAGTAGACAATATTTGTATTCAATCTCACGCTTATGTCGTCGATTGTATACGGCGCTTATATTAAGTAAGTTGTATTTGAATTTATGTACCATATAAGTGGCGACCCAAGATGGGTGACGATACCTAATTTTGGGGCGCCACGGTTGGTATCGAGCTATAAGTGTGAAGAGCCCAAGAGAGCCTCGCCGGTGACTTCGTTGATGGGGAATGCAACCGGACTCTCGTAGGGGGGCCTGTCTTTTCGAGTGGGTGATGAGTATTACCAATGTGAGGTCTTGACACGAGTTGGTGTCCAGAGTCACAGTTAGTATCGAGCTAGTGGATATGATCCCTGGTGAGATGTGAGATAAGAACTAGGAGGGGAGAGACGGGAATTCCTTCGCTAGTATGACCTACCTAAATTTATTTGGTATTTAATTGGTCTCTACGTAGTATAGGGATAATATGTGATATGTTAATTAACCCTTGTTTTGTGATGTTGTTTGAGAATGATATCCCAAAATGCCGAGATAAGCAATGAAGCACATGAGAGTGTTGATTCATTTCAAACAAAAGGTAACCACCAACAATACGATAATAATCATCGGTGGCAACGGCTATCGTAACAATGTTAACCATCGTGGGGAAATTATCATGCTAAGAATGGTAACCACTTCGGTGGTAATCACTGTCGGGGCCAAAATAATAAGAATGGACATTTCAAGAAAAGGAGATTCAACAATGATGGAAAGACGTCAAGACCAAAGACTTGTTGTTAAGGAAGGAGAAGGACCACCTATTGTATGCTTCAAATGTGAGGAGAGAGGACACATTAGTCCGAATCTGCGCCATGCCGTCCCAAAGCATGTTATAATTGTGGAAGAGAAGGCCACTTAGCTCGATTTTTTGTCGTTGCCATCAAGACGAATTCAACTAGGGACGGAGGCACCAAAGGTCATCCCTGACAAACCAAAGTTTAGTAGTTTAAGAGAGCGTTTTTTTTTCTCGTGACGAGGAACCCGAATAAAATTATCACGGGTAAGTTAATCATAAGCTCTCGCTAAGTCTATACAAGTGTAAGATACCGTTCTACCCACTCTTTTATTTCACCTAGTTGTGTCAACGTTTAAATTTGACTCAGAAGAAGTTAAACTTTGACTTATGGGTTTGAAACTTCGTTAGTAGGAGCCTTCGTTATCGCTACTATTTTTAAATCTTGTTGATTCAAATAAACATTTTCACGCTACTCGTCGATCTTATCTTTTGAAAATACTTGCCTTTGATGTGATTTTTAGGAATCAATTGGTTAGCTAATCATCATGCTTTTCGTAAGGTTGTTAAATTTTTATATTCATAACCAACCCGTTATATACTAATTCAAAGTAACCAAACCCTAAAGTTAATCACCGTTATATCAATCCATAAGTAAAGAGTCCGAACCTTTCGTTGTTGACTTCCTTGTGTGGAATGCACCAAGCCGGACTTTTCAGTAGGCGACATCGTGAATGAAGATGGCAAGTTTATAGGTATCATTGTGAGGTGTTATCTCAGGTTAAGGGATGAAGTCACAGTCAGTATCAATGTGACGTACTATCCAAGTCTTGGATGAGAGTAATGCTTTTGAATGATATTTCTATCATTAATAAATTTCTTGACGTATTCTTGAAGATTTCTAGCCTACCCTAGAGCGTGAAATCGAATTTTGTATTGACCCAAAGATAAAAACCCATTTCTTAAACCCTCAAATATTTCTTCAACTAAATGAACAGCTTTACGTGGTTTATGATGAAAGTCATAATAAAAGCATTGGAATAATGAAAATCATGGGTATTCGTGGTATTAGTAAGTTTTATGATGAGTTATGTTGGTTGGTATGTGAAAACATGAAAGTTTCTTAGAAATCACAAAGAGTTGAAAATCGATTTTGGTGAAAAACGTAATATGAAATTCAATTGACCATATCTCCTATTATATTTTGAATTTTTGAGTGTGGTCAAGTCCTAGAGTTAGATCTATGAGTTACCTAACTAATCCAAGTGGAATTACTGGAAAAGGTGTTGTAGATTTTTGTGTGGACTGATTTTAGCAAAGGAGGCCAAAGCTGTAAATTTCGAAAATGCTATCGCCCAGAAACTTTAAGGGCTATTTCGGCCACTTAAATTATGAGAAAAATTCTGGCCTTTTGGGACATGAAAGTATATGGTATAAAGTACCTCCTTTCCAAAAATGAGCTCATTCTCGACTTAAAATGAGCAAGTTATGACTATTTCAATATTTAGGTTTTTCCGATTTAAAAACGCTATAAACCAAGTTCTATAACTCTGGATGACCATGAAATTTAAACTGGAAGCTCACGTTAACATGTGTAAGGTCCTGCCAAGATTTGGGAATTTTGGAGTTAAACTTGAGGTAGCTAATTTCTTAAGGAATTAAGTGGAAATTGATTTTTGAAAAATAGTAAATGAATTTTAAAATTCGAGAAAAATATATTTTCATTATGGGACTATATTATGATAAATCCCAGAAAAGAAATATAATATTTTTGGGACTGATTTGGTATTTTCATGAAAATAGTTTAGTTACTTAACATATGAGTTAAATATGTTATGTGAAGTAACAAAGTTGAAAATAGGATTTTATGGCTAAATAATCCTATATAGAGTATATGCATATTTTTTTGATGAGGGATTTGATAATTGGTGATGATATTTTATGAGTATGGCATTTTGAATGATTAAATGCATTATATGGTAAAGCGTAAACAATTGAGATAAATTGTTTATAAATTTAAGAAGTGATTAAAATATTATTATAATATTAATGTTATTAGATTATGAGATTATTAAGTGATTGATAACATGGGGATATTCTTGAATCCTGGATAAATTATATTATAAATGTTTAATATTTATCCTTTATCTCATTTGATTGATTCTTTATATCATTATCCTCATGTTTATATTATGTTGAAAGTCATCTCGGGCTCAGAAGTAGTGATAGATGGACTTGGTATGATTATGACGAGGATTGTTCTAAGATAATCATAACAGAATTGAAAACACAATTATCTTCGTCAGTAGTAGTGCATGGATAATTTGTGGTCGTGATACTAATGAATACACAATTATCTTTCGTCAGTAGTGCATGGATAATTTGTGGTCGTGATACTTAATGAAAACACAATTATCTTTCGTAGTAGTGCATGGATAATTTGTGGTCGTGATACTAATGAATACACAATTATCTTTGGCCGTAGTGCATGGATAATTTGTGGTCGTGATATTAATGAATACACAATTATCTTTGGCCGTAGTGCATGGATAATTTGTGGTCGTGATATTAATGAATACACGATTATCTTTTTGGCCGTAGAAAGTATGGATAATTCGTGGTCGTGATACTTAATGAATACACAATTATCTTTCGTCAGTAGTGCATGGATAATTTGTGGTCGTGATATTAATGAATACACAATTATCTTTGGCCGTAGTAGTGCATGGATAATTGTGGTCGTGATACTAATGAATACACGATTATCTTCGCCGTAGTAGTGCATGGATAATTCGTGGTCGTGATACTAATGAATACACAATTATCTTCGCCAGTAGTGCATGGATAATAATTGTTCGTGATACTTAATGAATACACAATTATCTTTTGGCAGTAGTGCATGGATAATTTGTGGTCGTGATCTTAATGAATACACAATTATCTTTGGTAGTAGTACATGGATAATTTGTGGTGCGATAATCTTAATGAATACACGATTATCTTTGGTAGTAGTGCATGGATAATTCGTGGTCGTGATACTAATGAATATCCTTGGCACAGTAGTGCGGGGATGATTCGATGATATGGATTAATTATTGAAATTTGAGTCTCAAAGAATGAAATATTAATTCATGGATGTGGTAAAAGTTATCTTTGGCCCTGTAGTGCAAAGATGAATTGTTAATGAATATCTTTAGGCCGGATTGCAAAAATGAATTTAATGTTTTCAACGATAAAGGTATTCAAGGTATCCTCACCTCTTTATCATATCAGTATCGCATTCTAATTTCGAGGGCTTAAATTCCATAAGGAGGGAGATTGTGAGACCCCGTGATTTTATCAATAAAGATTTAAATTTTGTCAAAATAATTTTTAATATTATGGTGTGAATTTGAGATAATATTATAGTTGTGGGTAGTATTTATAAATTTTGCAAAGTATGCAAGTGGTTATATTATATTCGATTGGTCTGGAAATATTCGGTTTAGCGGGGAATATTCAGACAACTACTCAATCATTGGTGGACCCCATAATGTAATTATTGTTTGATCGAGAAAACGACAAAAATATTTTATTGAAATAACGACGGAAGTTTTACCGATTGATCTTGTTGAACTACTCCAGTAGTAAAAGTACAAAGAATACGTGTGGTTGCATAAGAAGCACACCAGATTGATTATCGATGCTTATATGAGAAGTCACCAATTTGATTCCATTATCATCGATTAATAATATGAATTATTATAAGCGATAATGACGCTTTTGTTTTATTCAGTATTATTAACGTAATAAAACGTAAACATCTTTTATATAAAATAGAATACTTTATTAAAGTTATTCTATAAATAGAATATATTATATTTTATTACGCATAGTATTGCATAGTGTTTTTTATAGTGTTTTGCATAGTATTGCATAGTGTTTGCATAGTAAAATATTTTTATATAAATAGAATATATTATATTTTATTTAAAAGATTTTTCTTTAAATATGGACCGCCGATTAAAGTAAATCAATCTAGACTGCTCATGGATTAGTTACTACGCATTCCATTTTCCTATAAATAAGCTCATTCCTTCATTATTTTCATTTAATTCATTGAAACTCTGTAGAGAGAAATTATAGAGAGGTTTATAGTAGAGAAAATTATAGAAAGAAGAAGAGTATTCGCTACTTCACTACTTCTATATTCGGTTCTTTTTACTAGTAAGGGTGTTATTCTTTCTTCGAAGAGAACTTCGTTATTCCATTCATTATTATTCGTTGAATAACTCGTAAAAGTGGTATACCCTATACATAACTCAGACACGCAGATACCCTATACTTGGTGAAATCCTTATGTTATTCCATTGCTTATTATTCATTGGAATAACTCAGATAATGCCATTTATCCTATACTTGGTGACATTCTTCTATTATTTCATTGGAACATCCCGTTCATGTGTTTTTACAGGACCGGTTAAAATTTTTATTATTATTCTCATTGGAACATCCTGTCATGTGTGTTTTACAAGGACTGGTTCCGCTCTTTATCATTACGTTGGAATATCCTATCTCGTGTGTTTTACACCGGATCCGTTCCATCTTTATTATTCTCGTTGGAACATCCCGTCGGTGTGAATTTCACCTGACCTGGTTCCGTTATTATTATTCTGTTGGAATAACCTGTCTATGCAAAGTACCGCATGCATGGTGATTTCTTTTGTTATTCCATTCTTTATTATACCCAGTTGGTTAAAACTTTGACTTCTATACTCCATGAAATTAGTAGAATATCCTTGATATTTGAGTTTCATCCAAAGATCTTTCACGGAAATATTCTTCCGATCATTCTTGAATTTTACTCACTAAACAAAGATTATGTCGACAATTTGGACGTTAATAATTCATGGATTAAATAATTCTTGAACTTGTTTTATTGAATTATTATGTCATTGTCATCATCCTCATGTTATATTATGTTATCTTTCGCTTACGCATAGATAGATGAACTTAGTATGATTATGACCATGGATCATTCGGTATAATCACGACTTGATATAAATGATGTGACAAAAGTCCCGGTGTATTCTGAATGCGTTGATGGATAGTTTTTGGTATGATTATGACCGGGGGTGATTCGGTATATAGTCATGACCATTGATAATTTGATGAAAATCCTTGATCGCGGGTATGTGGATAATTAGATGTGGTGGTTTATTTATTGTTCGAGTCTCAAATGATAAAAATTGATGAAAACCTTTAAAACCTAAAAGATAGTAGACTTTATTCTCTACTGACTCTTTTAATGGATTGCTTATTCGCCGCAGCTTAAACCGGTTGTCTATTGTATTTTATCGGTTTAACATCGTTGAAGGCTAATGATAATTTATTCGCATTATCTTAGTCATAATATTTCATCGGGCTAGTTGAGCTCACCCTTTCTTTCACCGCTTCTCTTCAGAAATGAGAACATACCGGGATTTAGAGTCGGGGAACGTAAGTAATGGTCCAGAGGATAGCATTAGTAGTCCTCACTATTCGTGAAATAGTGTGATAATAGTTGTAATGAGGACTCCTTTTGAGTTTGTATAATATCTAGTAGACAATATTTGTATTCAATCTCACGCTTTATGTCGTATTGTATACACATGCGCTTATATTAGTAAGTTGTATTTGAATTTATGTACCATATAAGTGGCGACCCAAGATGGGTGACGATACCTAATTTTGGGGCGTCACACTTGTTTTTTACATGATTTGAGAATGTCAATTGAGAATATTAACAATGGAAATGAGACCGTGGAGACGCCTTTGACTCACCAACGAGGAGAACGTGCCACAGTGGCAATATTCCTCCCGTGAACAACACCATTGAAGCGAGATGATGAACGAGGGATGTTTAGAAGTTTTTTGCGCATACAAAAATCGAGACGAGGAGACTCGTGTTCAAAATACAGGAGGAAATGATAGCAATTCACGGGTTGTCATGACGGCAAGCGAGTTCAAAGAAGTTGGGACCACCGAATTTAAGGGAAAGCGAGATCCGATCATAAGTAAACATGGGTCAAGCAAATTACCAAGATATTCGATGTCTTGGGATGCACGGAGGAACAGAAGGTTCCATTCGCCACTTTTATGTTAAAGTGGCGAAGTAGAAGACTCTTTGGTGGGAGTCGTGAAGCGTACTCCATCCGGCCGACTTCAAAGCATGTCTTGGGAGGCGTTTGAAGCTATTTAATGACAAATACTTTCACGAAAGTGTTCGTCGTATGAAGGAAGTGGAGTTCATCAGATTGGAACAAAACAACATGGCGGTGTCTCGAAGACGAGGCAAAGTTTGTAGAGTTTGCCAGCTGTGGCACGTTCTCCTCGTTAGTGAGTATGAGCGTCTCCACGGCCTAATTTCCATGTAAATATTCTCGGTCGACATTCTCAAACATTTGTCATAAAACAAGGGTTAATTAAGGAAATCAATATATCACATAATATCCCCTATATAATCGATTCAACTAAAAAAATAAGCTTAGGTAGGACACTTTAGCGAAGGATTTACTCGTCTCTCCCTCCTAGTTCTATTCCCCGATCTCCTTGGAGATCATATCCCTAAGCTCGATACCAAACCGCGCGCCCCAAAATAGGTATACATCACCCATTCCGAGTTGTCAATACATAGTACATGTAAACAACTACAACTTTATTATTACAACAAGAAAGCTGTGAGTTTGAATACAAATATTATCTTCAGACAATATCTATACTCAAATAAATCCTCATCACATTTATTGATACATTATTTTACAAAATGGTGAGGACTACTAAACAACTCTCTCTAGAACCTTCATTCCATACCCCGACTTGTACTCTTATATTCTCGCCTCCGAGAAGAAAATTGGAAACAAAAGGAAAAGGGTGAGCTCAACTAGCCCAAGTAAAGAATATTATGACTAAGATAATATACAACAAATTATCATTAGTCTTCAACGAGGAAAAATCTAATAGAATACAATAGACAACAAATTTTAAATCAATATTACATAATGAAATAATAATTCATTAGAAGAGTTAAGTAGAGAATGCCAACTACTATCTTCTATGTATGAATTTAAAAGTTCATCGCTCATCTTTTATCCCCTGTAACATCAATCAATATATATACGGAATCAAATATTCATCTTTGCACTCTGAGCCAAAGATATTCATCGATTGGTCATGTTCATCTAACACACTGTTTATCTTTGCACTCTGGGCCAAAGATATTCTTCAGAAATCATTCATCTTTGACCTACGGGCCAAAGATATTCAATAATATCATCATTTAAGATCGAGGATGATGAAAAATATTTTAAAGAAGCGAATCCGGTGAAACAAAATGACAAGGATTAAGGATTAAGGATTAGTACTTTGTTTTATCCATGTTCAAAAATACCTCAAAAATAATCATAGTGGTGTAAAATTCAAGAATGATCAAAAACATGGATACAATCAAAGCTAGTATCCGAATAGATATTTTGGACGAAAAGAAGAATTTTCATTTTCTATGAATAGTCAGATATCGTGAATAGTGCAGGTATACGTGAATAAGTAACTCACACACAAAAGATAGAAATTTCCCAAAAAAACATCTTCACGCTTCATGAATAGTACTCGTGAATAGTAACTCATGAATAGTAACTCATGAATAGTAACTTCGTGAATGAATAGTAACTCATGAATAAGTAACCCCGACATGAAAAAGTTCCAAATTTGATAACAAGTTCCAAACAATATTTCAAAGATAATGATATTGAAGAAATAATATCATTTGAGAAGAAAATAACATCCTTACCTCGAAAGATTAGATTTACTAATTTGGAAATCTGGGTATAGTCTTTGAAGGAACTTGCAACCGTCTAACAATACTCAAAGTATACTCAAAATACTCACAAGAATACGCTTCGATAATATAGAGAAAACTTGAGTTTCAGTGTGATTTTCAATTCTAACCTAAGCACCCTATTTATAGGAAAATGCTTAGAACACCAAAGCAGAAAATTTAATAAAATATTAATATATATTATAAATTTCCTTAGCCCATCTTTGAAGATCTGATTTTAGCAATTAATAACACATGTTAGCCCACTTAAATGCAAAAAAAACGTTTTTCTTTAAAATAATAATTAAAACTTCGAAAAATCAATTATTTCGGAGCTTCGGAACTTCAATAATTCACAATAAATAGACCTTTTATCAGAAAATTCGAATCTCGCGAGTTTTTATAGAAAATTCAATTCTCTACAACTTTACAGAAGAAAGTTTTTCCGAATTCCAAACAAAAATTGAACGAAATCCACAAACGAGCAATTTTACAAGCTATAATCAAATTTCAGTCAATAAATGGGGTCCACCGACATGTTTTGTGACCCCCCAAAATAGGTCCATTCCATCCAACCCATTCTGAGTCGCCAAATACATGGTACAGAAATAACTACAACTTTATTATTACAACATATAAACTTTGAGTTTAAATACAGATATTGCCATCTAGACAATGTAACGTATACGTGAATAGTAACTCCTACACCAAAAGATAGAAATTCCACAAAAAAACATCTTCACGCTTCATGAATAGTACTCGTGAATAGTAACTCATGAATAGTAACTCGTGAATAGTAACTCATGAATAGTAACCTCGACATGAAAAAGTTCCAAATTTGATAAAAAGTTCCAACCAATATTTTAGCATAATGATATTGAAGAAATAATATCATTTGAGAAGAAAATAACATCCCTTACCTCGAAAGACAAAGATTTCTAGTTGAAACAGGATATAAAGGCTATGACTTGAACTTGCATCAGATATAGCAATACTCAAAGTATACTCAAAATACTCACAAGAATACGCTCGATAATATAGAGAGAAAACTTGATTTTCGATGTAATTTTCAATTCTAACCCAAGCACCTATTTATAGGAAAACGCTTAGAAACACCAAAGCAGAAAATTTAATATAATAATAATATATTATATATATATTCCACGCTCAACCAAGACTCCTGAAATCAGCATGTTTACAACACATGGGGGCCAACCAAAACAATAAAAACGTTTTTGTTGATATAAATAATTAAAACTTCCAAAAATCAATTATTTTGAACTTGGAACTTCAATAATTCATAATAAATAGCCCTTTCATCAGAAAATTCGAATCTCATGAGTTTTTATAGGAAATTCAATTCTCTACAACTTTCTGAAGAAAGTTTTCCAAATTCCAAACAGAAATTGACCGAAATCCTCAAGCAGGCGATTTTACAATTATAATCAAATTTCGATCAAGAAATGGGGTCCACCAGACACACAAAACATGTGTTAATCATTTAATGCAACAAAAATACTCTTCCTCCTCATATACTCATAAATCCCACATTCATTGTAAAAATATCACCGTTAATATATTATTAAAATAATATATTTAAATGAATTATTTTATCGAAAAAGATAAAATATTAATTTTCAACAATTGTCATTTTAAAATTTTTCTCCATCTATATCCACATAAAATCAATATTTTCCTCATCATATGAATCAATAATTAATTATTCACAAATAATATTACTGTAATCACAATATTGACAACGAGGCGCAGTTCCAGGAAAGAGGGGCTTTCCAATAAGGATCTCTCACTCTTGCACGCAATTAGGTGACCAAACCTCTCCTTAAGCAGAACTTTCTAGACATTGCCAATAATGTTATCTAATAATATTATTCGAGATAATATGAATTATTGCTTCGATAATGAAAAAATATCGTGTAATGACAATTATTGAAACAAAAGAATATAAAATATCAACGCAGCAATTATTAAATCAATAAAATTGAGCGATAATTCTTTGTAACAATTATTGAGTAGTGCCTTCTTCACGTAAGAATTAACAATTGGTGCAATATATCGTGTCTTCTCGTGTTTTAACCAAGGGTATTTTAACAAAGATTAATTGGTAATATTACGTAGTTATTTTTAAACCACTTATTTTTGTCGCTTTTTCTTCATCCAATCGCTTTTTCGTTATGGGGCCCACACATGGCGCTGGCTGTGCATCGAATATTCCCCACAGCGATCTGAATATTCCACGACCAAACGAATATTCCCAAACAACAATGAATATTTTATAACCACTTGCTTATTTTGAAGTATTTCACAGTATTTTACCCTAACTATCCACATTAATCACATCAACCCTTACTATTTCAAAATAATAAATAGAAAATTAAATTTCATTAATAATAAGTTAGGGTCTTACAACCTCCCTCCTTATGAAATTTCGTCCTCGAAATTGGACGACGTACTGGTGTTTGAAAAGGTGAGGATACCTCGCTTTCATTTCGATTTCCAATTCCTGTGTCATTTCTATATAGCATGGTTTCTCCACAAAACATTAACTTGTGGTATAAACCCCAGTACATAGGACATGTTCTTTCCTCTACAAGATCTTGACAGTACCTCCTCAAATGCGTTAAGTCTTGACTATCTCGTCCGGTTCTAACTCAATGACATGGTTCGGGTCGTCCACATATTTACGTAACATTGATACGTGAAAAACGTTATGAACACGCGTCATACTTGGCGGTAAAACGAGTCTATAGGCCACAGTTCCTATTCGATCGAGAATTTCTAATGGATTAATAAATCGAAGGTTTAAGCTTTCCTCACCTCACCGATTCTCGCTTTTGAAATAACAACTTCTTGCACTTCCTTCTTCAAATTCATCAGCTCCGGTGTGTAGCTTGAACAGCTTTAACTTTATCGATTAAAATCGATTATACTCGTATATCATCACGTGGGTACCTAGAGTTTTCATCTCCATCTCTATTATTTGTAAATTATACGAAATGAGTCTTTGACAATATCGTACTCGTACTTGTATACGATCTTCTACTCAACACGTCAGCTACCACGTTCGCTTTTCTAGGATGGCATGGTCAGAACATGTGCTGAAATAAGTCTCCTCTTGAGTTCTTCGAAGCTCTTCCCACATTCCTTGCTCCATTCGAATTTTGTATCTCTACGAGTCAGTTGCGTTAATGGAATAGCAATTCGAGAATATCCTTCAACGAATCTCTGATAATAACCAACTAAGCCTGAAAGCTACGATTTCGATTACCGACTTAGGTTGTTCTCAAGCGTGACTCATATCCCAACCTTGGATAAGACGTTACAATGACACCTATCGGTTTACTATCGCATACGAATATGGTGTCCCCATGGAGAGTCGGCTTCGGTGCATTCCACAAAGGAAATCACCAGATAAAGGCTCGGTACCAAATTCTATAGTTGAATTTTAACTCGAAGTTCAATAGAGCCATTCGATATGAGATTTTAGAAATGAGTTTTGTCACGGGTTCAAAGTCGATACAAAATTTAATATCGCTTTGGGAGTAAGCCAAGAAATTCTTCAGGAAATACGTCAGGAAAAATCAATAACAACAGGAATATTATTCAAATCTGACGTGTCTTTATTCAAATCCATAACATGGACTAAGAAAACTTGACATCCATAATAAACGAATGACTTCATGGCTTGATATGAAAATGTTTGATTACCATGGTTTGATTGCTTGAATTCGAATAACAGGTTGCTTAGGAATATGAAAACTAACAACCTTACGAAAGAAATCAATTTCGGCATGATGAGTAGTTAACCTTAAAATCACATCAAAAGCAAATATCTCTATAGAAATAAGGTTAACAAGTAATGTGATAGTGCCAACCTGAATCAAGCAAGATTTCTATACAACGGATGTAATGAAAGTTTCTCCTAACGGAGTCTCCATAAATAGGTCAAAGTCTAATTTCTCCGTAGTCAAGTTCAAACGTTGAGCGCAAGCAAGAGAGATAAAAGAATGGGTAGAACCGGTATCTAGTAAGGTACAAACTTCGCAAGAATTTATAATTAACTAACTCGTGCTAACTTCGTTCGAGTTCCTCGCATTTTGACCGGTCACGACAAACGCTCTTCCAGGAATCGTTGACTTTGACTTTTCTGTATCCGCCTCTAGTGCCAACGTCCCAACTGGACATGATTTTTTTATAGGACAAAATCGAAGCTATGTGACCATCTTTTCCACAACTAAAACATACCTTGGAAGGCTTTGAACAGTTTGACCTTATATGTCCCTCTCTCGCGATCTCAGTAGATCTGGCGGCGATCGTTCTCTTCCCTAGAATTTGTTGATGGTGTCGATCTTTGCCGCCGACGTCTTCCGTCATCGTTAAATCTTCTCTTTTTAGATTGGACATCTCTTTCCATAATATCAACGCAGCGTCGTATGCTTTTTACCCATGCATCACTCATTCTCACTCGTTCGATTATTTCTTCTTCCATTTCAGATTCCGACTTTTATCATCTTATACTACCGCCAAAGAGTGTTTTCATTCAAGTATCACATATCGGGTAACACAAGCTTGAATCATTGCATCCTTTTGCTCCACGACCGCTCGCAATTCTCAAATTTCGCTCTTCTAACTCATGAATACGATTTTACAATTCTACATTTTGATCATAAAATACCTCTAATAAACTCTCTTTGTGTACCTCTTCTTCCTCTTCTTCCTCACTCTCATTTGTTACCTTTGCGATTATCTCAAAGGTAACTATCAATTCTTCACTCACCACATGGATATCTCTAATTCCTTCTTCACCGACATCACATTATCCTCGGTTGGCGATTAGAGGTGTCTCCACGATCTCATTCACTCCATTGTTAACGCTTCGCAGCCCATTCTTAAAAACTATCATAAAACAAGGGTTAATTAAGGAAATCAATATATCACATAATATCCCTATATACTAACCAACAAATAAGCTTAGGTAGGACACACTAGCGAAGGATTTACTCGCTCTCCCTCCTAGTTCTATTCCCCGATCTCCGCCAGAGATCATATCCTAAGCTACGATACCAACGGTGGACGCCCCAAAATAGGTCCATTCCATCCAACCCATTACGAGTCGCCAAATACATGGTACGTAAATAACTACAACTTTATTATTACAACATATAAACTTTGAGTTTAAATACGAGATATTGCCATCTAGACAATATCCACACGCAAATAAATCCCCATCATAATTATTGATACATTATTTTACAAAATGGTGAGGACTACTAAACAACTCTCTCTGTAACCTTCATTCCATGGCATTCGAGACTAGTACTGCTACATTCTCGCCTCCCCGAGAAGAAAAATGGAACAACAAGGAAAAGGGTGAGCTCAACTAGCCCAAATAAAGAATATTTGACTAAGATAATATACAACAAATTATCGTTAGTCTCCAACAGGGAAAAATCTAATAGAATACAATAGACAACAAATTTTAAATCAATATTCGCAGCGGAAATAATAATTCATTAGAAGAGTTAAGTAGAGAATGCAAACTACTATCTTCTATGTATGAATTTAAAAGTTCGTCATCTATCTTTTATCCCTGTAACATCAATCAACATACATCTGGAATCAAATATTCATCTTTGCACTACAGGCCAAAGATATTCATCAGTTGGTCATGTTCATCTAAACACCTGTTCATCTTTGCACTACGGGCCAAAGATATTCTTTAGAAATCATTCATCTTTGCACTACAGGCCAAAGATATTCAATAATATCATCATTTAAGACTGAGGATGATGAAAAATATTTTTAAAGAAACGAATCCAGTGAAACAAAATGACAAGGATTAAGGATTAAGGATTCGTACTTTGTTTTATCCATGTCCAACAATACCTCAAAAATAATCATAGTGGTGTAAAATTCAAGAATGATCAAAACATGGATACAATCAAAGCTAGTATCCAGAATAGATATTTTAGACGAAAAGAAAAATTTTCATTTTTCGATTGAATAAGGCGTATTCGTGAATAGTGTAGTATACGTGAATAGTCTTAGTATCGTGAATAGTAACTCCGACACCAAAAGATAGAAATTCCACAAAAAAACATCTTCACGCTTCATGAATAAGAATGTGAATAAGAACTCGTGAATAGTAACTTCATGAATAGTAACTCGTGAATAGTAACTCATGAATAAGTAACCCCCGACATGAAAAAGTTCCAAATTTGATAAAAAGTTTCAACCAATATTTCAAAGATAATGATATTGAAGAAATAATATCATTTGAGAAGAAAATAACATCCCTTACCTCGAAAAAGACAAGATTTCTAGTTAAAACAGGATATAGGCTATGACTTGAACTTGCACCAGTATAGCAATACTCAAAGTATACTCAAAATACTCACAAGAATACGCTCGATAATATAGAGAGAGAAAACTTGAGTTTTCGGTGTGATTTTCAATTCTAACCTAAAGACCCTATTTATAGGAAAATCTTTAGAACACCAAAGTTAGTAAAATTTAATATAATAATAATATATTATATATATATTCCTCACGAAAACCAAGACTCTGAAAGCAGCATGTTTACAACACATGGAGGGCCAACCAAAACAATAAAAACGTTTTTGTTGATATAAATAATTAAAACTTCCAAAAATCAATTATTTTGAACTTTGAACTTCAATAATTCATAATAAATAGCCCTTTCATCAGAAAAATTGAATCTCGCTAGTTTTTATAGGAAATTCAATTTCTACAACTTTACGAGAAGAAAGTTTTTCCAAATTCCAAATAGAAATTGACCAAATCCTCAAACGCAGGCGATTTTACGTTTTATAATCAAATTTCGATCAAGAAATGGGGTCCACCGGCACACACAAAACATGTGTTAATCATTTAATGCAACAAAAATACTCTTCCTCCTCATATACTCATATATCCCACATTCATTGTAAAAATATCACCGTTAATATATTATTAAAATAATATATTTAAATGAATTATTTTATCAGAAAAAGAAAAAAATATTAATTTCAACAAATGTCCTTTTAAAAATTTTCTCCATCTATATCCACATAAAATCAATATTTTCCTCATCATATGAATCAATAATTAATTATTCACAAATAATATTACAGAATCACAATAATGACAAGGCGCAGGTTCTGCGAGAAGAGGGGCTTTCCAATAAGGATCTCTCCTTACTGGCACGCAATTAGGTGACCAAACCTCTCCTTAGACAGAACTTTCTAGACATTGCCAATAATATTATCTAATAATATTATTCAGATAATATGAATTATTGCTTCGATAATAGAAAATACGTGTAATGACAATTATCAAAACAACAATGAATATAAAATATCAACGCACGCGACAATTATTAAATCAATAAAATCTTGAATAAGAATTATCGTAACAATTATTGAGTAGTGCCTTCACGTAAGAATCAACAATTGGTGCAATATCGTCGTGTCT
This sequence comes from Panax quinquefolius, assembly GCA_020205615.1. NCBI lineage: Eukaryota > Viridiplantae > Streptophyta > Magnoliopsida > Apiales > Araliaceae > Panax > Panax quinquefolius. The sequence continues at coordinate 2,107,752 of CM035167.1, read as the reverse complement.
TCTTGTGTTTTAACCACGGGTATTTTAATAAAGATGATACTTGGTATAACTACTGTAGTTATTTTTAAACCACTTATTTTTATCGTTTTCTTCATCCAATCGCTTTTCGTTATGGGGCCCACACATGGTCACGGCTGCAGGTGCACGAATATTCCCCGACAAGATCTGAATATTCCACGACCAAACGAATATTCCCCGACAACCTTTGAATATTTTATAACCACTTGCTTATTTTGAAGTATTTGCGTATTTTACCCCTAACTATCCACATTAATCACATCAACCCTTACTATTTCAAAATAATAAATAGAGAAAATTAAATTTCATTAATAATAAGTTAGGGTCTTACAACCTCCCCTCCTTATGAAATTTCGTCCTCGAAATTGACGTACGTACCTGGTGTTTCGAAAAGGTGAGGATACCTCGCTTTCATTTCCGTTTCCAATTCCCAGGTCATTTCCTCTATAGCATGGTTTCTCCACAAAACTTTAACTTGTGGTATAACCTCGGTACATAGGACATGTTCTTTCCTCTACAAGATCTTGACAGGTACCTCCTCGCACGTTAAGTCTTGGCTATCTCGTCCTGGGTTCTAACTCAATGACATGGTTCGGGTCGTCCACATATTTACGTAACATCGACACGTGAAAAGCGTTATGAACACGCGTCATACTTGGCGGTAAAAGCGAGTCTATAGGCCACGGTTCCTATTCGATCGAGAATTTCAAATGGATTAATAAATCGAAGGTTTAAGCTTTCCTCACCTCACCGATTCTCGCTTTTGAAATAACAACTTCTTTGCACCTCCTTCTTCAAATTCATCGACTCGGTGTGTAGCTTGAGCGACTTTAACTTTATCGATTAAAATCGATTATACTCAGTATATCATCACGTGGGTACCTAGAGTTTTCATCTCCATCTCTATTATTTGTAAATTATACGAAATGAGTCTTTGACAATATCGTACTTCGACTTGTATCGATGATCTTCTACTCAACACGTCAACTACCACGTTCGCTTTACAGGATGGCATGGTCGAACATGTCTTTGAAATAAGTCTCCTCTTGAGTTCTTGAAGCTCTTCCCACATTCCTTGCTCCATTCAATTTTGTATCTCTACGAGTCGATTGCGTTAATGGAATAGCAATTCGAGAATATCCTTCAACGAATCTCCGATAATAACCAACTAAGCTTAGAAAGCTACGTATTTCGATTCTGAGCTTAGGTTGTTCTCAATCGTGACTCATATCCCAACCTTGGATAAGACGTTACAATGACACCTATCGGTTCTTATCGCATCTAATATGGTGTCCCCTATGGAGAGTGCGGCTTTGCATGCACAAAGGAAATCACCGGATAAAGGCTCGGTACCAAATTTATAGTTGAATTTTAACTCTCGAAGTTCAATAGAGCCATTCGATATGAGATTTTAGAAATGAGTTTTTGTCTAGGGTTCAAAGTCGATACAAAATTTAATATCGAGCTTTGGGAGTAAGCCAAGAAATTCTTCAGAAATACGTCGGGAAAAATCAATAACAATGTGAGGAATATTTCAAATCGACGTGTCTTTATTCAAATCCAAAACATGGACTAAGAAAACTTGACATCCGTAATAAACGAATGACTTCATGGCTTGATATGAAAATGTTTGATTACCATGGTTTGATTGCTTGAATTCGAATAACAGGTTGCTTAGGAATATGAAAACTAACAACCTTACGAAAGAAATCAATTTCGGCATGATGAGTAGTTAACCTTAAAATCACATCAAAAGCAAATATCTCTATAGAAATAAGGTTAACAAGTAATGTGATAGTGCCAACCTGAATCAAGCAAGATTTCTATACAACGGATGTAATGAAAGTTTCTCCTAACGGAGTCTCCATAAATAAAGTCAAAGTCTAATTTCTCCGTAGTCAAGTTCAAACGTTGTAGCGCAAAGTAAAGAGAGATAAAAGAATGGGTAGAACCGGTATCTAGTAAGGTATAAACTTCGCAAGATTTTATAATTAACTAACTCGTGCTAACTTCGTTCGAGTTCCTCGCATTTTGACCGGTCACGACAAACGCTCTTCCAGGAATCGTTGACTTTGACTTTTCTGTATCCGCCTCTAGTGCCAACGTCCCAACTGGACTTGATTTCGCTATAGGACAAAATTGAGCTATGTGACCATCTTTTCCACAACTAAAACATACCTTGGAAGGCTTTGAACAGTTTGACCTTATATGTCCCTCCTCTCCGCATCGTAGCATCTAACCGGCGATCGTTCTCTTCCCCTAGAATTTGTTGATGGTGTCGATGGCTGCTTGCCGACGTCTTCCGTCATTGTTAAATCTTCTCTTTTTAGATTGGACATCTCTTTCCATAATATCAACGCGTCGTGCGGCTTTTACCCATGCATCACTCATTCTCACTCGTTCAGTTATTTCTTCTTCCAGCTCAGATTCCAGCTTTATCATCTTATACTCTGCCAAAGAGTGTTTCTGTTCAAGCATCACATATCGGGTAACACAAGCTTGAATCATTGCATCCTTTTGCTCCACGACTGCCTGCAATTCTTCAGCCTGCTCTTCTAACTCATGAATACGATATTGCAATTCTATATTTTGATCATAAAATACCTCTAATAAACTCTCTTCAGGTACATCTTCTTCCTCTTCTTCCTCACTCTCAGCTGTTACATTTGCGACTATCTCGGGTGCAACTATCAATTCTTCACTCACCACATGGATATCTCTAATTCCTTCTTCGCCTGACATCACATTATCCTGGTTGGCGATTAGAGGTGTCTCCACGATCTCATTCACTCCATTGTTAACGTTCTCGTGACCATTCTTAAAAACTATCATAAAACAAGGGTTAATTAAGGAAATCAATATATCACATAATATCCCTATATACTAACCAACAAATAAGCTTAGGTAGGACACACTAGCGAAGGATTTACTCGTCTCTCCCCTCCTAGTTCTATTCCCCGATCTCCATGGAGATCGTATCCTTAAGCTCGATACCAAGTTGACGCCCCAAAATTGGTCCATTCCATCCAACCCATTCTCGAGTCGCCAAATACATGGTATGCGAAATAACTACAACTTTATTATTACAACATATAAACTTTGAGTTTAAATACAGATATTGCCATCTAGACAATATCCACACGCAAATAAATCCCCATCATAATTATTGATACATTATTTTACAAAAATGGTGAGGACTACTAAACAACTCTCTCTAGAACCTTCATTCTATACCCAAACTAGTACTCGCTACATTCTCGCCTCCCGAGAAGAAAAATGGAACAACAAGGAAAAGGGTGAGCTCAACTAGCCCGATAAAAGAATATTATGACTAAGATAATATACAACAAATTATCGTTAGTCTCCAACAGGGAAAAATCTAATAGAATACAATAGACAACAAATTTTAAATCAATATTCGCAATGGAAATAATAATTCATTAGAAGAGTTAAGTAGAGAATGCAAACTACTATCTTCTATGTATGAATTTAAAAGTTCATCATCTATCTTTTATCCCCAGTAACATCAATCAACATACATCGGAATCAAATATTCATCTTTGCACTACTGGGCCAAAGATATTCATCATTAGTCATGTTCATCTAAACACATTCATCTTTGCATCACGGCCAAAGATATTCTTGAAATCATTCATCTTTGCTTACTATGTGCCAAAGATATTCAATAATATCATCATTTAAGACCGAGGATGATGAAAATATTTTTAAAGAAACGAATCCAGGTGAAACAAAATGACAAGGATTAAGGATTAAGGATTCGTACTTTGTTTTATCCATGTCCAACAATACCTCAAAAATAATCATAGTGGTGTAAAATTCAAGAATGATCAAAACATGGATACAATCAAAGCTAGTATCCGTAATAGATATTTTAGGCGAAAGAAAAATTTTCATTTTTTGATTGAATAAGTCCAGTGATTCGTGAATAGTGTCGTATACGTGAATAGTGCCGAGTATCGTGAATAGTAACTCGACACCAAAAGATAGAAATTCCACAAAAAAACATCTTCACGCTTCATGAATAGTAGACGTGAATAGTAACTCGTGAATAGTAACTCATGAATAGTAACTCGTGAATAGTAACTCATGAATAGTAACCCCCACATGAAAAAGTTCCAAATTTGATAAAAAGTTCCAACCAATATTTCAAAGATAATGATATTGAAGAAATAATATCATTTGAGAAGAAAATAACATCCCTTACCTCGAAAGACAAGACTTCTAGTTGAAACAATGGGATATAAGCTATGACTTGAACTTGCAATCAGTATAGCAATACTCAAAGTATACTCAAAATACTCACAAGAATACGCTTTCGATAATATAGAGAGAAAACTTGGGTTTTCGGTGTGATTTTCAATTCTAACCCCAAGACCCTATTTATAGGAAAACTTTAGAACACCAAAGCGAAAAATTTAATATAATAATAATATATTATATATATATTCCTACGCCCAACCAAGACTCCTGAAATCAGCATGTTTACAACACATGGGGGCCAACCAAAACAATAAAAATGTTTTTGTTGATATAAATAATTAAAACTTCCAAAATCAATTATTTTGAGCTTGAAACTTCAATAATTCATAATAAATAGCCCTTTCATCAGAAAATTCGAATCTCTCGAGTTTTTATAGGAAATTCAATTCTCTACAACTTTACAGAAGAAAGTTTTTCCAAATTCCAAACAGAAATTGACCGAAATCCTCAAACCAGGCGATTTTACAAATTTATAATCAAATTTCGGTCAAGAAATGGGGTCCACCAAACACACAAAACATGTGTTAATCATTTAATGCAACAAAAATACTCTTCCTCCTCATATACTCATATATCCCACATTCATTGTAAAAATATCACCGTTAATATATTATTAAAATAATATATTTAAATGAATTATTTTATCAGAAAAAGATAAAATATTAATTTTCAACAATTGTCATTTTAAAATTTTCTCCATCTATATCCACATAAAATCAATATTTTCCTCATCATATGAATCAATAATTAATTATTCACAAATAATATTACAAAATCGCAATATCGACAACCTGGGCGGTTCAGGAAAGAGGGACTTTCCAATAAGGATCTCTCTCATCGGCACGCAATTAGGTGACCAAACCTCTCCTTAGAATGTAACTTTCTAGACATTGCCAATAATGTTATCTAATAATATTATTCGGATAATATGAATTATTGCTTCGATAATGAAAAATACGTGTAATGACAATTATTGAAACAACAATGAATATAAAATATCAACGCAAAGAATTATTAAATCAATAAAATATTGAGCGAGAATTATCGTAACAATTATTGAGTAAGTGCCTTCTTCACGTAAGAATCAACAATTGGTGCAATACTGCCGGTGCATCTTGTGTGTTTTAACCACGGGTTTTTAACAAAGATAATGCTTGATAGAATAACTCTACCAATTATTTTTAAACCACTTATTTTTGTCGTTTTTCTTCATCCAATCGCTTTAAGTTATGGGGCCCACACATGGTCTGGCCGCGTCATCACGAATATTCCCCGACAAAGATTGAATATTCCACGACCAAACGAATATTCCCAAACAACAATGAATATTTTATAACCACTTGCTTATTTTGAAGTATTTGCGTATTTTACCCTAACTATCCACATTAATCACATCAACCCTTACTATTTCAAAATAATAAATAGAGAAAATTAAATTTCATTAATAATAAGTTGGGGTCTTACATGTTTAACATGTTTTAAACATTTATTGCAACAAAAATACTCTTCCTCCTCGTATACTCATATATCCCACATTCGTTGTAAAAATATCACCATTATTATATTATTAAAATATAATAATATATTTAAATGAATTATTTTATCGGGAAAAAGATAAAATTTCAATTTTCAACAATTGTCACATTAAAATTTTCTCCATCTATATCCACATAAAATCAATATTTTCCTCATCATATGAATCAATAATTAATTATTCACAAATAATATTTCAAAATCACAATATTAACAACCGGCGGTTCCGGGAAGGAAGGGCTTTCCAATAAAAATTTCTCCTTCTTGGCGCCAGCAATTAGGTGACCAAACCTCTCCTTAGAGCGTAACTTTCTAGACATTGCCAATAATGTTATCTAATAATATTATTAGGATAATATGAATTATTGTTTCGATAATGAAAAATATCGTGTAATGACAATTATTGAAACAACAAACAATATAAAATATCAACGCAAAGAATCAATAAAATCTCTGATAAGTAATTACAGTAACCATTATTGAGTAGTGCCTTCTTACGTAAGAATCAATAATTGGTGCAATACTGGTGCTTCTTGTGTTTTAACCAATTTAAGTATTTTAACAAGATTAATCTTGAATAACAACTTCTGTTGTTATTTTTAAACAACTTATATTTGTCGTTTTCTTCATCCAATCGCTTTCGGTTATGGAGCCCTAAAGATCGTGTATTGTAAATACGAATATTCCACGACCAAACGAATATTCCCGACAACAATGAATATTTTATAACCACTTGCTTATTTTGAAATATTTTTGCGTATTTTACCCCTAACTATCCACATTAATCAAATCAACCCTTACTATTTCAAAATAATCAATAGAGAAAATTAAATTTCATTAATAATAAGTTGGGGTCTTACACTTACTATTTCAAAATAATAAATAGAGAAAATTAAATTTCATTAATAATAAGTTGGGGTCTTACACCATATGTATTATATAGACTTATTAATAATAATAAATCGTAATATAATAATAATGCAAGAATATAGATTTTGGGGGATGGTGAAGTTTTAATATAAAGATATATCCTTGGTTGAAATTAACAGCTAGGCCCGTGGTGCTCGGATGGTCATATGATGGGTGTATGGAGTTTGAGGTTGCGAGTTCGAATCTGTTTAGCAGCGAATTGCTTGAATAAAGTCATTTTTTTCAATTTTTATTATCGGTAGTGACAAGTCGTATTAATTCGGCTATTTTTTCAATTTTTTTATGGCAATAGTGTATCTTTTATCTTAAGTAGGCATTTTAATATTATTTTAATGCGGTCATATCAATTGTCATTCTAGTAGGAATTTATTTTATTATTTTAATGTCGGTAGTATGTCAGCTGGACCGGTAGGCCTTTATTTTATTATTTTAATGCATTTTAATGTCTTTGAGTCATTACATATAATGGAGAAATGAAAAAAAAAAGGTAAAGTTAAAACAAGCTCTTCCGGCCGGATTATTTTAATAATAAATAATCATTTTTTATTATTTTAAATCATTTTAATGTGCTGAGTCATTACATATAAGGAAGAAATGAAAAAAAAAAAAAAAGGTTAAGTTTAAGACAAGTTCTTAAGTAGGATTATTTTAATAATAAATAATCATTTTTATAACTATCTTGACAAGTTAATTTTACGTGGGCCTCCTTATTAAAATAGAATAGGAATGAGAGTAAATAATTATGCACAACAAACCGTGTCTTGCTTATCAAATAGAAAAGTTAATCATGACCATCTATTCAATTTATCAACGATCCAAAAAGGGTGGTGTTAACGATCTACTCAGCTTAATGGTTGCTATGGAAGGATATATATATATATATATATATATATATATATCTATAATATAAAGGAGAAGAGAGAGAAAATAGACAAACGTCCAATCCAAATCCACGCTACTTACTCTCTTATTACTCCCATTTCAAATTTTAAACCCTTTATCTCTCCTCTCTCCTTTACACACAGAAATGAGAGATAACACGAGCTTGAAAAACAAAAACAAAACACGAAAGAGAAACGCGAAGCGAAGAAGTTGAAGAGAGAGAGAAACACGATCTAAGACCTTCTTCGCTCTCTCTTCCGCTGGCTTCTTCTATCTCTCTATGTTCTCCTCTTCCGCGGCACCTTCTATCTCTCTCTCTGTTCTTATCTAAATCTCTTATCCTCTCAACTCCCCTAAATCTTGATCTCTCATACCCACCCTAATTGGGTTCACTGAAAAAGCAGAAATGTAAGAAGTCGAAGATCTAAGACTCCTCTTGGCTCTCTCTTCCTCGGCTTTTGATCGACTTCCTACGGACGAGATTTCGATACCCACCCACCAAATTTAATCTGGTCCAATAATCCTTATCTTGGTATTTCTTCCTCGGCACCTTATCTTGGTTTTCTTCAATTTCGGTTTGGTTTCTTACAAAATGTATGAAATTGGGTTTATTGGGTTTAGCTTTATTGGTTTCTTCAATTGTCCGAGGGTTTAGTTTTATTGGGTTTATGGGGTTCTTTATTTGGTTTTTTCTTTTTTAGTGTTCCTTTTGATTGGTTTGATATTTACAATTGTGTTTCTTGGTTAAATTGATCGAAGATTAATTTAGTCTTGGGCTTCCTTGAGAATATAAGTTTCATCTCTAAGTGAGACATTTAACGAGTCCCAGGTTATAAATTTTTAGGCTTATCATTTCGGGGTTCTTTTATTATTCATCCGTTAGTTTTTTATTTGTTTGTGTCGTTGTTATCAATTGTTATTTTTACCACTCTGTATTATCTCTTTTTTTTTTTTTCTAAACTATGTTAGGCTTGAGTTTGTTATCAATCTTTCTTCTTTTTCGTACAATTTGGTTGGTATAACTAATTGGTTTATGGATTTTGTTCATTCATTTTAAGCGCCATCTTTATTTGATGAATCTTGCATTTTCATGACAGTTCTTTGGTTATTTAGCAACATTCCATTTATAATCTTTTTGCCTTCCATTTAAGTTGTAGTCTCATGCTTACATACAACATAAACTAAATGCGTCCATATTGTTGACATGGTAATTTGACTTGTAAGCGTATCCCATCTAATGAGAGCTCAAGGTGCGATGAATGTTAAATTTTGTTTTATTCATGGAAGGAGATAGGTGTCACCATCCCTAAACCAAGAAGTGAAGGGCCTATGATTGTGATTATATGATTGTGAAAAATTTTGGATTCTATGTTTTGGATTCTACGTTATTAACACGTTTTTATGCCATAATATATATCTATATGTCAATTTATTCATATTGAAGTTATTGAAGTTATTCATATTTATTCATATTGAAGTTATTGTGAAAAATTTATCATGATTTTGGGATAAGAGGAGCAAAGTATAGATGTATGATGTATAAAGTGCATTTTTGGTACTTTTGAGTGCGCTTTTGCAATTCAATTTTTAAAAAGTCGATTGGTGAAAATCACAAAATATAGTGAACTTAGGTTCCGCTTTCAAGAGCTATTTCAAGAACTATAGAGCTTTTTTAACCATGTATAAGTTGACATTTTTTTTTGTACTAAATATAAGTTGACAATTTTTTATTTTTAACAATTTACATTAATGGTGTTAATCCTCACGATTCGATGATAATAGTAATTCTTTATATGGTTTATATTGGTCTTTGAAAATGCTGCGTATGCCGAATCGCCAGATGCGATGCTTAATTCGACCATGTATTTGGCATAGAATCACTAATCACTTACTTCTAACATTTGGTTTATTTCTTTTCGTCATCCAAGGTCATTCATTAATGCAATCTTGTGACGAGTCACATTGGGGATAAGACACTTCTCATTCGCGGTGTAATTGGATTCGATTCCGAGATAATCACACATTAGAAGCCACATTGCACGCCCGAACTCCCATTTTATATATGTAAGCATTACAAATATGAACATCTTATTTTCTTAGAACTCGTGGTTTTTGTCTTTTCTTTTTCTTAATGCTTTACCATTTTATCTTATTAAACATCTAAAATTTGGAAGTTGAATTAGCTACTCTCAAGATTTGGTTATCTTTCGGACATTACTTCACGGGACTTGTAGATCACTTTGGCTTGGCTTTTCTCACAGTGCAATTGTCTATTTTTCACAAGATCTACCAAAAGGCATGTTCACATTTCATCTCTTGGTTGGATCGTTTATGTGGCATTCAACCCGTCTCGAAAAACTATGCTTTTATCTAAGTTGTCGAGAACCTAAAATGTTAATACTTATTTCGATAAATTTATCCTTGATTGTCATGTTTATTTCCTTGATTTGTTTGTTGTTGAATGCTTGATTGTTCTACAACACATAATGCGATTAAATATACATTTTAGAAACAAAGTGGTGTTTGTTTATTGGTCTCAATTTTGGACGCCCGAATATTTATAGAATGCTAGATACCACCTCTAAAATTACATGCACGCTATTTACATGATAAAAATGATATTAAAGTATGTATGATTCAAAATTAAGCTCGCTTCATTTGTTTTGTTGGTCCTGCCCCAAATTTCCGTTTTTTAAAGCAAGAGTAATGAATAAAAAAATAAAGATGTATATTATATAAATTTGCCCCCTTACTGTTGGGAATTATTTTACAACTCCCCCCTCCCCAAATTTTGGTACAAATTTATATGTTCCCCCACTAGGTTGAGTCCTTACTCCACCCCCTGCTTTTATATAATTTACTTATACTTAAATGAGCATTGACATTCAATGTTGGGATACCTTTTATGTTATACCAGCAAACATGTGATATGGCCAACCTAAGCAAAGTGCTCATCCAATGTGGTCCAGTCCTCCAAATAGGCCATTTCGTGTCACTTCAAGTGTTTATAGTGTTTTCACGCTGATAATGTAGCCCAAATAGTGATGCTAATTTTTAAATCATAGTTATTACTCATTAGGAGGCACATGAAAGTGAGAGGAATGTGATTCCCAGAAATGTTTTGGTATCGAATTGAATTCATCTGAATACTGAATTCCTCCACTTTCATGTGCCTCCTAATGAGTAATAACTGTGATTTATTATCTTGACTTATTAATCTGGGAATCACATTATCCGTTATGTTATGTTAGGTTGATTGGCTCCAAATACTTAAACCTTATCACATAGATTCCTATGTGATAATGATATTAAAAGTTTGAATATATTACTTGTTATAGAACTCTACAAAATTGAGCTATAATCATAAATTTCTTTACATTAGCAAGGTCAGTGAGACGAAAATATGAAATTAAATATTTATTTATTTTTGTAAAAGTTATTTTTATTTATTTCGGGATCAAGGCTTAGAATTGATTGTTGGAAATTGATATTTTACATGATTTTTTAATATTTCTACATAAAAAATGTCTCTAGATGTGCTTTATTGATCTCTTGCCGCTGCTAGAACACCTCTCCTCTTCTCTTAGCTTGTGGCACGAAGCCGCTGATGCCGAGTCGGCTCCTGTGCCGCTAGCTATGCCTTGCTTGGCCCCCGGCACGGTGGCGGTTCCGTAGCGGGAGAAATTGTTGGAATTATGTGAACCCAAACAGGAAAGAAAGGAAGGAATGGTGTGTTTACTGCATTAAGCATCACATCTGCTACAATTCTAAAACCAAATATTATGGAAATAATTTAGCATTCATAACAAGAGCAGCCAAATCTTTTAGTCCTATAGAATACACGAGTGAGTAGCTTTATAAATAAGAGAAAATCAAAGATATTATCACCGACAGCAGTTTATTCAAGGTTCCAAACTCGACAACAACTAAATAGTGTGTGTTTGAGCTCCTTGTTTTATCGTTTTCTGCCGTTCCTAAGCCATATTGCAACACAGCCAAGTAAATGAAAGCATTTAGAGAAAAAGAAAATGTGAGATACACAAACAAGACCGCCCAGTCTTAGAATTTTGACAGCTTTAACAAACAAGATGTCACAGATAAAAAGCCAAACCATCACGCAGCAACCTGAGCAAAAAGCCGCTTGCGAATCTGCAATGACATGAATACATGGAAAGTGTAAAAGCACGGACATACATAAAAAAGAAAATATTCAGCAACGTAAAGACGACGGATGCAGCATGGTCAGGCATTACTTAAAGATGTATTACTCACTAAATCAAAGATAGGGCACTTCAAATTATATGGATAACTAATTAGGGTATAATTACATGTGAAGAAAAGGCTAAAGGGTCAGAAATAAAAATTTAACGAAAAGAGGAAAAATAAGCATAAAGTTGACAGAAATACCTCGGGAAGTTTATTGCGATACGCAACATCCAGTCTAGCATCAAGGGTGTTTTCAATTACAATTTTTCCATCTCGAGAAGCCATCACGATACCTCCAGAGCTAGGAACACGAGGAAAAAAGATTTTAAGAGTTAGTTTAACCAGTCTTCTAATAACTAACTGGCAGTCTGGAAAGCCAGAATCTGTTGGCCAAAAAGACAACATGAAAGAATAAACTAGCCATAGGCAATTAATTAGCTGAGTATGTATGTCTATATATATACCAGGAAGGACCATGAACATGGTGATGGGAAGAAGCTGGTGGAAGGTGAACGCTATCAATAATAACCTCAGGTTCGTGAACATTTGCTTTCTTTGCATATTCCTCCTTTGCTGAACTCAAAACAGACTCCAGTAACTTCACTTCATCTTTTCGACAACGCAATAACACAGCAGGTTCTTTTAGTCTAAGTAAACACTGCAATATACATACAACTGAGTATCAGTATTTTGATAACCAAATTTTAATCATAAATGGATCAGAAAATCTTTAAGCACGTCCTGTTTAATTTGCACCAGTTCATTCTACTTTTCCACAGTTTTAGAGCACAAACTCCAACATCAAGAGTAAACCCATCATAAAATTAATGTTATCAAAAGATAATGAAAGAAACTAGAGGACAAAATATGACTCGAGGTTTATCAGGTAAAATTCAATATATTGTGAAAATTAAATTTCTCGTGTCACATATTCATGATGACTTGATTATTCTAAGGCTAACTGGTTTCTGAAGTTATTCAAACTTCTGACATTCCCTTTCACCTTCTTTCATATTTGTATGGTAGCAAAGACCTAACATTTGTTAACCACATATAATAGATTATCCTACAAGCATATTGAAATTCAACAAGCGGAGAAAGACGGCCCAAATATAATACTCCTCCATTCCAAAATGTAACATCATTATTGACTTTTTAAAGCAACGTAAGACATTTTCAAACTCAAAATTGACACGAGTTTCTTAATTTTAGTCGATACAATGATGAATATTGTAAACTATCTAACAAGTACTCCCTCCGTCCCAGGATAAAAGTCCTTATTACTATTTTGAGTTGTCCCATGTTAAATGTCCACTTTCTTTTAATAACCAAACTTTTACACATTTTTTCCTATTATGCTCGTAGCATTAAATATCTTATACTTTTCTTATTCTAATTCTCTCTCCATATTTAATGGCATTATTATGGGCAATTTTGTCATTTTATTCCTCTTCTTAATATGCGTGAAAAGTCCACCAGGACTTTTATCCTGGGACGGAAGGAGTATTATTCATTATAATACTTATTGTTTCAAAAATCTTAATGAATCATTTCAATTTTAAGTTTGAAAATGTCTTATTTTGACTTTCAAAAGTCAATAATGGTCTTAAATTTTGGAACGGAGGGAGTAATTTACAACAGAAGTAGCTCAAAAATCACTCCTTTCTTTTTCTAAATTGTTGTGGCAAGTCGAATCACGTTTCTTAAAATGATTGCAGGGAAAAATACAGTGAGGTTTTACTACCTGGATGACGAGAGCTTTCACAAGTCCTTGATAATCATGGTGGTGAGATAAGTTGTGGTTGCTCACGTTTAAAAGCTCCTTTGATGCTGCCTCCTTCATGGAGCCAACCAAGTCATCCTGAGCTTGAAGAACTTTGAGCCGAGAAGCATTGAGCTGCATAGAATACTCACTGCAACATACCAATATAAACAAATTTAATGTGTAATTGAACACTGTAACACTATGTCTTCCAACATTCAAATTCTCTAGGAAGTGATCCAAGCATGGATTTCCTAATTCAAAAGGCTCATTTAAATGGTGCTAGAATTCCAATACAAGAAGGAAAGGCAAGACAATAAGCGGTATTCATCAAACTCCAAAACCAATTAATAGTAGATGTTGACCAGAAAATATGTGGAAGCTGACAGAAAAAATGTTCGGGAGCACAGTATATGTTTAATCGAAACCATAGACACCTCATCCTTTGAAGGTGTGAATCTAGCGATGAAATTACAATGATAACCATCATAAAAAATCTTATTAAGATGAGAAAAACAGCATAGATAGTTTCTTGAAGTCAACAAAATTCAATATGTGACAAAGCACGGATTATATTAATAAATCCTGGAGGGGACTCCAAAGCAAGCTCTGATGCTCCAATAAAGGTTAATACGTGCTTGCATTAAAGTTCAACTATCGTTCCATTACTTAAATAATAGCTCCCTCTCATGGAAAATGTTAAATATGGGATTCATTTTCAGCCTACCCCAACTAGTTGGGATAAAAGGCATTGTTGAGTGTAGTTTAGCAGGCATAATTTAGAAAGTAGGCATGAGCTGCAAATTGGATTAAAAGATTGGGGATTTCTCATTTCTTGCGACCTTAGCAATTTAGAAGAATGTTAAAAACCCAGGAGGGGATGTCGTTGGCCACCAAAACAGATAATTAGTTAATCTGTACATGCTATGTTCCAGCTGGACCAATAGGGTTCTTAGAGGTAACCCAATTCTGTTGAAACAGAATTGCTTGGATTCTGTAGCTTGCACAGAGGGAGAGAGAGATAATTCCAAGCCTCTAGTATATACAGGCTTTGATTGTAATAGCTTGGCATCAAAGATGAAAAGACGGATTAAACTTTATTTCTGTTTCTTTCCTTTAAGTTTTCTGTTTCTTTCATATTTCTGTTTCCACCATTCAAGGGTTGAGAGAAGCTATCAGTGGATTTACATAAGATATTGTACCAATTACTGAAATTTGATGGTGAAGGCAAAATCTGAAGGAGAAACTCCATCTAGTTGAGATATGTACATACCCACTCCAGAGAAAATATTAATAGCTCAACTAAATATCAATATATACTTAACAAATTTTAATAAAGCATCAATTTTCTTTCTTTCTTTTCTGGACCAGAACCATATAATATAGTACCAATTTGTGTCATGCTTGATCAAAATATCTATATATAAACAATTAATACAAAAAATACAAGCTTGGTGAATCACATACATCTTTTCCGAACTTCAACTTGCTTCTCTTTGCGCTCATATTCTTGTCTGATCTTCTTCTTCTCTGCTTCCACTATCTGTAACTTCTCAATGTTGAATTCCTACAACAATCACAGTATATAAGTGGGTATAAACTGATAATTTTAAGAGATTTTAAAAATGATAATTAGGCATATTGAATTTTTACCTCTTCAGCGGAGACTGAGATCTCGTTGGCCTTCTCTTGGGCTTCTTGGCGGATGAATTGGACCATCTGCTGGATCTGCCTGGAGACATCTGCATCATTCATTTTCGGATCTCAATTTGGGGAACTAGGCAACAGTTGATATATGTGATCTCTTTCCCACAGGTCACAAGCTTCTTCTTCGATCGTGAATGAACTGGTAGACGTGGAGGAGAGATACACTGTGTTTTTATACGATCTTTCCGTTCAATTGTCGAGTCGGATATTTTCATATTTCTCCACACATTTTAAAAAATTACACAAGGAACCTGTTAGTTGTACTTATTACTTACAAAGTCCCCAATTTTTCCTGACTCTAACAATTAACTACCCCACAAAATGACTTTTACACTCTGTTTCTAAGTTGGGGAAAAGAATAAAAAACTTAATTCATAATAGAGAATACAAACTTAATTTTTTTTATGTTATTACTCAATTTATAAAGAAAAAAGAAAACAAAACTTGAGTTTCATATTTAAATTACTAAGTTGCCTTTTATATTAGTTTTATTATGTTTATAATTTAGAGGATATAATAAAAAAATGATCTTATATTATTTAGTTTTCCTTTCAACCATATTTGGACCAAAAAAGATTGATAAAAAAAGTGATAAGTTTTCGTCTAATAAATTATTTTTCTGTTTATTAAAAAACTCAGTAAATAACAATTTTACTGGTTCTACTCTTAGGACAAAAGATGATTAGGACAAAAGATGATGGTCAAATAAGTTAGAAGTTATATCTGCAAGTAGAAAATGCCTTTTGGGATTCTTAAGCTTGGAAATAAATTAGTAATTTAAGAAAAATCTTTAAACTCATTAGATGCCTTCTAGACTTCTAGTGCTCTTAGGCTGAAGGGTTTTATTTTTATTTTTTGAAGTGCTAAATGTTAGGGGTATAAATGACCTTTTTCCCACTAATCTCTTTTCCAAACTAAAAGTTTGGAATCTTATATTCGAAATATGTTATTTTTGTATTATGATCCACCAATCTCTTTGCAAAACTAAAAGTCGATCTTTTGGATAATATGTTCGAAAACTTTTACGTTTGTATCATGATAGTTGGCTCTTTTTATTAAGGATAAGAAATTCAATAATAATCATATCCAATGATAGTTATATATCATTCTCATATTATTACTTCTACAAACAAATTGAATTATTCCCAAATATTTTGTTCGAGTTTGATATCTTGTCGAGTTGAGTTCGCATATAATTGTATGTTTGATTGAAACATATTCACGAACCATGTGGTTCGGTTCGGTTCGGTTCGTCTGTATTTACGAACAACTTATATTCGGTTCGAGAAGTTTGAGTTCAAAATCAATTCGAATAGTTCAATTTCTTACATGTAAAATTTATTAATCGACTTGGAAATTAGAAATATAATCAGTCGACATATTTCATCAAAAATGTTCGCGAATTTGATAACGTTCATGAACAAGCATGTGTTAACGAACTGTTTATGTTGGCGAACTCGATTATGTTCGACTATGTTTGTGAACTCAATCATATTCACAAACAACTAGCGATCGAAGTAGCACATGAATGTTGGTTCAATCATGTTACTTGAACATGTTCAAGTTTGACTAAGTTCGGTTCAAGTTCGAAAAAGTTCGGATTGATTCGCTTCGTTTGTAGGCCTATTACTATTATTATATCTAACTTATAAAGCCACTCTCGAGCCGAGTGAATTTGTGTCATTTTTTTTCTCTCTTTTACTTGTACAATTTTAATTATTATTAGTTTCGTTCTAAAATTAGAGATATTTTTTGATTTTTTAAAGTCAAACTATAAAATCCTAAAACTCAAAATTGATATAATTTCGTTCAAGTTTTGGAAACAACAAATATAATAATTAGTATTACTTTATAGTTAGTTTACAACTGTTATATTTATTTGTATTAAAACTATTTAACTTCATATCAATTTTAAATTTTAAATTTCACGAATTGACTCAAAAAGTCAAAATGTATCTTTAATTTTGGAACATATATAATATTATTTTATCATTTTTAATTTAAGTTTTTTATACATTTTATTTAATTTTCTAAATTTATAAAATATTTATTTTATTCCATATACTTTATAGATGCAACACGTGTGCGGTGTGGCGTCAAGTGCCAGTATATATAACATATACTCCCTCCATTTCTATACGTAGGTCGTTTTAGACTTTTTTTGTTATTCTTAATTATTTATCGTTTGTGGTTATTTAGGAGAATTGATCACTATTTTTCCCAAATTACCCTTATTACTCTACCTAATTTTTTGATCAATAAGTAAGGTAAAGAGTATTATAGACAATTGATAAATATAATTAATGTTTTTCAATTATTTTCTTAATTTTTATGCACATGTCTAAAACGATCTAGTAACAACGTAGGGAGTATATACAAGTGGACATTCACTAACAACAGGCCCAGTCAGAACTAGGGGTGAGCATTCGGTTATAACCGAACCGAATTGTCTATTCGGTTATAACCGAAAACCGAAATATCGACAAAACAACTATCCAGAAATGCTTAGCTTAGAATTTTAGAATCTTAGAATTACAAGATACATGATTGGTAATTCGGATAATAACCGAATAGACATTTGATATTAATAATTAATAATTAATAATTAATTTTCCTATAATTAATAATTAATAATTATTTTTTTAAAATATTACAATTAATAATTAATAATTAATAATTATTTTTTAATTAATATTACAATTCGGTTATTAGGATATACGAATAATCTGTTTTTGAAAAAAGGGCAAAACCGAATATTGAATAATAATTGGATATAACAAAATTAGAAAAAACAGCGGCAGAAATAATTGATTAAAATGGTTGGTTCGGTTCGATAATTCGGTTTTAACCGAATTGTGCTCACTCCTAGTCAGAACCTCAAATGGACCAACTAACTTCAATGAACGTTGACATTAATCCTTATTATATTCACGTGGTCAACCAAATTTCAGCTTATAGTTCTGTTTTAGGGGCCCAAGTATACAATAACCACATGACATGAGGTGGCATGCTATATGGACCCGAATTGCCTCCAATTATGGGCCCATAGTAAAACTCATGGCCCGCTCAAAGCCATATGCTGCTGCTGACACAAACTCAACTACCCCACTTGATCCCGAATTTAATTCCAAATCCAAGTGTCACTCTATTTATTTTATCATGCACACGGGTCACCTGACGTGTCTTCTGTCCGCGCTCTCTGTCAAATTCTTTGTTACCAAATTGCTCAAGAGCCAAATGCAATGCTGCAATGAGAGCTAGCTAGATTACGGTATGTAATATATATATATATATATATATATATATATATATATGTTTATATATATATATATATATATAATATAAAGGAGAAGTTAGAGAGAGAAAATAAATAAACGTCCAATCCAAATCCACGCTACTACTCTCTCTTATTACTCCCATTTCAAATTTTAAACCCTTTATCTCTCCTCTCTCCCTTTACAGAAGTGAGAGATAACATGAGCTTGAAAAACAAAAACAAAACACGCAAAGAGAAAGCGAAGCAGAAGAAGTTGAAGAGAGAGAGAGAAACACGATCTAAGACCTTCTCTTGGCTCTCCTCTTCCGCGGCTTCTTCTATCTCTCTATGTTCTCCTCTTCCGCGGCACCTTCTATCTCTCTCTGTTCTTATCTAAATCTCTTATCCCTCTCAACTCCCCTAAATCTTGATCTCTCATACCCAAAGCCCTAATTGGGTTCACTTGAAAACGCAGAAAGCAGAAGAAGTCGAAGATCTAAGACTCCTCTTGGCTCTCCTCTTCCTCAAGCTTTTGATCGACTTCCTACTGGACGAGATTTGATACCCACCCACCACCCCATTTGGTCCAATAATCCTTATCTTGGTATTTCTTCCTCGGCACCTTATCTTGGTTTTTCTTGATTTCGGTTTGGTTTCTTACAAAATGTATGAAATTGGGTTTATTGGGTTTAGCTTTATTGGTTTCTTCAATTGTATACGAGGGTTTAGTTTTATTGGGTTTATGGGGTTCTTTATTTGGTTTTTCTTTTTTTAGTGTTCCTTTTGATTGGTTTGATATTTACAATTGTGTTTCTTGGTTAAATTGATCGACATTAATTTCGTCTTGGGCTTCCTCGAGAATATAAGTTTCATCTCTAAGTGAGACATTTAACGAGTCAGGTTATAAATTTTTAGGCTTATCATTTTGGGGTTCTTTTATTATTCATCTGTTAGTTTTTAGTTTGTTTGTGTCGTTGTTATCAATTGTTATTTTTACCACTCTGTATTACTGCTTTTGTTTTTCTAAACTATGTTAGGCTTGAGTTTGTTATCAATCTTTCTTCTTTTTACATGCAATTTGGTTGGTATAACTAATTGGTTTATGGATTTTGTTCATTCATTTTAAGCGCCATCTTTATTTGATGAATCTTGCATTTTCATGCATGACGGTTCTTTGGTTATTTAGCAACATTCCATTTATAATCTTTTTTGCCTTCCATTTAAGTTGTAGTCTCATGCTTACATCAACATAAACTAAATCGTCCATATTGTTGACATGGTAATTTCGACTTGAGCGTATCCCATCTAATGAGAGCTCGAGGTGCGATGAATCGTTAAATTTTGTTTTATTCATGGAGGAGATAGGTGTCACCATCCCTAACCAAAAGTGAAGGGCCTATGATTGTGATTATATGATTGTGAAAAATTTTGGATTCTATGTTTTGGATTCTACGTTATTAACACGTTTTTATGCCATAATATATCTATCTTTGTCAATTTATTCATATTGAAGTTATTGAAGTTATTCATATTTATTCATATTGAAGTTATTGTGAAAAATTTATCATGATTTTGGGATAAGAGGAGCAAAGTATAGATGTATGATGTATAAAGTCATTTTTTGGTACTTTTTGAGTGCGCTTTTGCAATTCAATTTTAAAAAGTTGGTGGTGAAAATCACAAAATATAGTGAACTTAGGTTACCTTTCAAGAGCTATTTGAAGAACTATAGAGCTTTTAACCATGTATAAGTTGACAATTTTTTTTTTGTACTAAATATAAGTTGACAATTTTTTATTTTTAACAATTTACATTAATGGTGTTAATCCTCACGATTACGATGATAATAGTAATTCTTTATATGGTTTATATTGGTCTTTGAAAATGCTACGTGTACATAGAATCAAGTGATCGCGATGCTTAATTACGACCATGTATTTGGCATAGAATCACTAATCACTTACTTCTAACATTTGGTTTATTTCTTTGCGTCATCGAGGTCATTCATTAATCTGATCTTGTGACGAGTCACATTGGGGATAAGCACACTTCTCATTCTGCGGTCGTAATTCGGATTCGATTCCCGGATAATCACACATTAGAAGCCACATTGCATTGCGGCCGAACTCCCATTTTATATATGTAAGCATTACAAATATGAACATCTTATTTTCTTAGAACTTCGTGGTTTTTGTCTTTTCTTTTTCTTAATGCTTTACCATTTTATCTTATTAAACATCTAAAATTTGGAAGTTGAATTAGCTACTCTCGATATTTGGTTATCTTTCGGATAATTACTTCACGGGACTTGTACTCTGCTGGCTTTGCTCACAGTGCGATTATACATTTTTCACAAGATCTACCAAAAGGCATGTTCACATTTCATCTCTTGGTTGGATCGTTTATGTGGCATTCAACTTGTATCGAAAAACTATGCTTTTATCTAAGTTGTCGAGAACCTAAAATGTTAATACTTATTTACGATAAATTTATCCTTGAGTGTCATGTTTATTTCCTTGATTTGTTTGTTGTTGAATGCTTGATTGTTCTGACAACATAATGCGATTAAATATACATTTCGAAACAAAGTGGTGTTTGTTTATTGGGTCTCAATTTGGACGTCTCGAATATTTATAGAATGCTAGATACCACCTCTAAAATTACATGCACGCTATTTACATGATAAAATGATATTAAAGTATGTATGATTCAAAATTAAGCGCTTCATTTGTTTTGTTGGTCACGCCCAAATTTACATTTTTTAAAGCAAGAGTAATGAATAAAAAAATAAAGATGTATATTATATAAATTTGCCCCCTACTTTGTTGGGAATTATTTTACAACTCCCCCTCCCCAAATTTTGGTACAAATTTATATGTTCCCCCACTAGGTTGAGTCCTTACTCCACCCCACGCTTTTATATAATTTACTTATACTTAAATGAGCATTGACATTGATGTTGGGATACCTTTTATGTTATACCCGTGAAAACATGTGATATGGCCAACCTAAGCAAAGTGCTCATCCAATGTGGTCGATCCTCCAAATAGGCCATTTCGTGTCACTTCAAGTGTTTATAGTGTTTTCACGGCGATAATGTAGCCCAAATAGTGATGCTAATTTTTAAATCATAGTTATTACTCATTAGGAGGCACGTGAAAGTGAGAGAATGTGATTCGAAATGTTTTGGTATCGAATTGAATTCAATACGAATCTTTGAATTCCTCCACTTTCGTGTGCCTCTAATGAGTAATAAGCGTGATTTATTATCTTGACTTATTAATCTGGGAATCACATTATCCGTTATGTTATGTTAGGTTGATTGGCTCCAAATACTTAAACCTTATCACATAGATTCCTATATATTTGGTTGTTCTTTTTGTTTTCTTTCAGAAAATCAAATTCGTTGAAATCCTTTTCATGGACATTATTCTTAATGAAAAATGACACCAATTAAAGAAGTTAAACATAAGATGTCAACTTCAGCGGTTTGAAACCTTTTATTACGATTCAACTATCATCAAAATTGAGGGAATTCCTCTCTTACGAGAACAATATATAGTATTAATGTATAGTATTGAATGTATTTTTGAAACAAAGCATAGTTTTGATCAAATGTTAAGTTTTGTCATGATATTCAAGATCTGAAATCTGTCTTTTGCGACCTTCATTTGCTCGTGTTTAACTTCATGTTTAATTTATTAAGTTTGCTCTTACGAGGTTGATCTAAGTGATAGTAACAATTACTATCAATGTTTTATGCAGAATGTGCGCTTAATCAATTACATATGGATTTCAACAACACTTCTTGGTATTGTTAAAAAAATTATTTTGATATTAGTTTGCATTTTTTATTTGTCTTTTTTTGTGTACATGAGAATAATTGACCCTAAAATTGATTTGGGCGAAGCGTTCGGATTTTAGCCATGGTGTCTGCAGAAAGATCGGTTATGAAAAAATATAAATAGGATTAATTAGATGGAATTTTCGTGTTAAAAAAAATCAAGTAGTTTGTTGTTCTTTTCATTTTGGTATTGTAAATAAAATTATTGTCTAATAACTCTTTGTTATTGTGTGTGTTATTGTAGCTCTTTGGGCGGTCTGTGCACTTCTTTCTCGACTTAGGGTTTTAATTACTTCTATTTTAGTCTCTCGATTTGGTGTTTGTTTTATGTAATACGTAAGCCTTGAAGTGCCGCTTGGTGACAACAAGCTGCTATATAGGGAAGGATATGAGGAATCTTGAGAGGCCGAGTGCTCTTCTTCTTCTTCTAGGTATTATAAATTGCAATTTCATTTTTTCTTATTTTCGAGTATTATCATTTAAATGTTGCACAATATAACCCCAAAAAAATTATAAAAAAAATTTCTAGAATTTTATGTACTAAGTCGTGTGATATTTTCAAGTATTATCATTTCACGATCGATCTTAGGTGCTCTTTGGGCCATTTCACTCGCCTAAATCTCAAAGCCCTAATTTTGGGCCCAAAGCCGTCGCGCCCAAATCGAGGCCAAGTGAAGGTTTGTCTTATCTCTTTCGATTATCAATCCTAAATATATACATTGTTTTTTTCATTTTCATTAAATCTCGTACCCACCCTAATCTACCGTAGAGTAATCTCATACATCGTGATTATCTCTCTCCGTGACGGTAACAGCATACATCATGCAATTAGAGAGCAAAAAAGATTGAAGTGCAACCGACCATGAATGAGAAAGCCGGTCTCAAACACAGAAAGGTTTTATCCTTTTTCCATGATTTTTAGAATGAAAATTAATTACCCTTTTCTTTGATTCTTGATATGCTTAATTTGAGCTTAGTTTAGTTTACGGATCATTATTAGGCATTTTATTTCGATTTCCATGATTTTTGTTTATAGATTGAATATGTTTATGTTCTTTTTCTTTTTTTGTTGTTGTTGTTGTTTATGTTCTGAGAGTATTTTTGTCTAAGCCAGAGTATTGTTGTTGAATATGCTTAAGCCAGAGTATTTTTGTTTATTTTTCTTTTTTTCAAAATTTGTCTGAACATAAACTTGTATGGGGTAAAATTCTAAATGGCAACAAACTGATGACAACTTCTTTCTTCCATGAAGAGTAGCAAGTCTTCAATCGAATCATACGACTTTACCATTTCATCCATTTTCTTCTTTTCTTTGCGTAGCAAAGCAGAAAAAACAATGTTAGGCTTGATAAATCTCATAATATTGCCATTATCATGTGGACCATCAAAACTTTTGGGGTTAACATCTATTTGGGGTTAATTCCTGTGATTGAAGACCATTATATTGTGGCGGAAGGCGGAGGAATCGTTGAGCCCTTGAAGAGAGAAATTTTATGCATGGTTTAGGGCTTCTTTTTTTTCTCTCTCTCAAGTATGCATCATACTTTTTTTTTCTTGGTAGGAACAATATTAGATCAACTTATGTGCAATAATTATATATTTAGTATACAAAGTTTCATTAAATATAGCATAACATTTAATAGTAATTTAAGAATCAATGATTTTCGTGAGTTTGTTGGTTGGAAGCTCGGGAGTAACTTCTTGTGTGACTATTGGTTCCAAGTAGAAATTTAGATGCCTCTAAGTTCAAGTTTTCTTATTAATAGGTTCTTGGTTAAGTTGTATATGCAAAGAGGCGTAAGATGTTATTTATGATAATCGCACATCTTGATTCTTGAAATCATCATTAGTCCTGCACTCTTAGTGTTGAAAAAGAAAATGTGGAGTTTTTACTTTTGTTTGCAGAAGTAGTTGAAGACATCATTCAGACTCAGATCCATGGTGATTTGAGTATGCAATATATGGACATGTATGATTCATCTAATCAGAGAATTTTTAATTTATATATTTGATTTTATTTGATTGTGGTATCATTCTTGAAGGCATAAAGCTATTCTTGAACTTTCTCTTTCCTCAATCAAGATATCTTGCTATTAGTTACTAAGTTTAATGTATCATCTATCATATCTTTGGCATAAAGCTATTCTTGCACTTTCTCTTCTACGCAATCAATGAGCATGATTTAAATTTGTATTTCATTACATTTAGATAAGAGTTTATAATCTTCACCAAAGTAAAACTTGTGGTGAGAGCTTTAAACCCTATTTGACTGTCTATGGAGGTTTCTCCAACTTGAAAGTTGGAAAAGATATAAAATTTTCATATTGTTTTTCGCATGTTACCCCTTTAACCCTTTAAAATGCGAAAAAAATTATAATTCAAATGAAGGCCTTTAGATTGAGCGATCGGTTGTATTGGCTTTAAAAAATACTCTCTCCGCTTTCTACATTAGAGGTATATCGAATTTTGATGTTTTCAAAACTTAAACAAATCATACCATTTGATTGTCATTAAAAGTATATTTGTTATGAAATATTTTCTGACTTTTAGAATTATAGAATTGTATGAATACTAAAGAATAATGTTGTATTAGATTGTTTGTTCTGTATTGTTCATTTTTATGTGTTGTTGTGGGTTTAATGTTTTAAAGCTACTTCAATTAGAACTACCACCTTAAGAAAAAAGTATTTTCTCTAATTCCTTTATTAAATAAATTATTGCATGTGTTCCTGATGATTAAGTATCACGATGTCTAATTTTCACTATTTGAGTAAGTTAGATGAAAACTAATCAGAGTTAGTGTTGATAAAGTTATATCTAATATTCTATTTAATTACACTTGACAACTATTTATGTGGAGAAAACTTTTAAATTTCTTTTTTATTGTTTCTTTCCTTTCTGATGTACTGAATTCCTCACTTTCTTATATATTTGGATGTTCTTTTTGTTTTCTTCCAGAAAATCAAATTCGTTGAAATCCTTTTCATGGAAATTATTCTTAATGAAAAATGACACCAATCTACAGAACAATCTACAGTATAAATAAACTCAACCTTTTATTCTGATTCAACTTCCTCTCTTACAGAACAATCTACAGTATAAATATATAGTAAAACAAAATTAAAAAATTAAAAACAAAAGAGCTAGGCTCGGAAGATTGAATGTAGTTTTGATCAAATGTTAAATTTTTGTCGTGATATTCAAGATACGAAATCTGTCTTTGCAGCTTCATTTGCTAATGTTTAATTTATTAAGTTTGCTCTTACAGGTTGATCCAATTGATAGAAACAACATACCTGTCAATGTTTTGTCTGAATGTGCGCTTAATCAATTACATATGGATAAGGTAACATTACTGGTATTGTTATAAAATTTTATTTTGATATTAGTTTGCATTTTTTTTTACTAATGTCTTATTTTGTACTTCCTAGGAGAATTCACATGTGAATCACTTGAATAACCCAAGTGTTATTCCATCTTCAATGAAGGGGAAAGAAAAAATTGGTTCTATTCGAAAAGAAAATTGGTTTAATCAACCGGTATGTTGTACTAATCATTGTTTATCTTTTGATAAAAATTATTTAGAGCATTATACACTAAATTGTCGGTCTCAGTCTCACGCTCACTCTTACACTTCTCTCTCACGCACACACGACTCCATACCATCATCGAGTAGAATTGTTGTGTTGTGGTATTATTATGAGAGCGATATTTCTTATGAATTTGATTTTAAAAAGTTATGTTTTTTGGACATGCTAACCTTATTTTGTACTTCTAAGCGAATTCAAATGTGAATCACTTGAACAACCTAAGAATCGCTCCATCTAATAGCTATCTAACGTGTTGGTATTTTGTTTAAGCAATATACACTATATTGTCGTTAATATTTTTGAGTTCTTCACCTTCACTCTCACCCTTACACATCTCTCTCACGCACACACAACTCTATTCTTACATGAATTTTAGCGATTTCTACATGAATTTGATTTTTTTGATTTCTTAACATATTGTCCAAATTATGTATTGGTTTTCTTAGTTAGTTTTCTTAATTTTTTGTTTCCTTCGTAAATTGTTACGTTGTGTTTACTTGCAATAAATTAATGCAATTTCTATCGTGGATTTGAAATTATATTAGTTATTAATTATTTAACTTATTTCACACATCACTTCCTATCTTAGGCTCCCGCATCAAATTTCTCTTCCTCTAAAATTAAGGCCCAAAGCGCTAGACGCGAACGAAATCATGAATGATGATAGTAATGCGTCTTTCATGGCATAAGATGGCACAACGCGCACGTCGGGAAAGAGAGCGTTCGAGAATTACACTCAACCTCTACCCAAAGACTTTCCAAGATTAACACCACCCAAGTCCTCTCCCGATTCTCCAAGCATGCCTCTGCTTGCTAACATAGTTCTCGCAGTCCCTCGCATTCCCAACCATCTCTTCGTACAATATTGGCTGAACATTCGCCTACTCAATTGTGCAATGTCGAGGTACAATTACTATTGTCATTGTTTGTATTTGGATTAAAATACATAAAACTAACTACCTGCAATGCCAGAATGAATGCGTCTTGTGCGGAAACACGAGTATGTCACACACGCCCACTAATTGTCGGACAAATGGAAAAGAAAATATGTCTACCTCTTTGGTAAGTTTTTAGATCAAGTACTTGATACGTATCTCTTTTGCTCTTAAGAAAAATATAGTTGTAATGTATTGTCTTTTCCCTGTTCGATAGTTGTATAGGAAAATCTGGGTGATTTACACTCCCCCACACCCCTTACGTCATGATCTGCAAGACCTAACTCCATTGCCACCGAGCCACTTTATAGCACACCTTCCACAAAAAGGTCGCGGACAAATAATTTGGAATGTTATCTAACACCTACAATTGCGTCCGACCCAGTTTTCATTCCAACTGACTCTGCTTTATTCTCACCTATTCTGGCGCGACCTTTACCGTCGCCTCGAAATTTAGAGACAAGCTTTGCTCACTATGAAGTTGTCCCCGATGTAGCACCACATTCTCATCAAACTGACGACAATGTCCTCATGACGTCGTCTCCTGTTCTGGCAGATCTAACAGTGTATGTATATTCTACATAGTTTATTAGTTGCCTACTATTTTCTTACTTCTCATATTTGTGTACATACAATTTTTATTTGTAGATTCCCACCAGAACCCTTTAGCGATGTTGACAGTATGTTTAGTGATGACGAAATGAATGTTTTTATCCCTGTCAATAATGAGCGTCATTTTCTCGGGCCGATGAATATTCAGTGTCCTTATTGTTCAGCCTTACATTGGCGGGACGAACGATTATCTCGCATGCGAGGATTGTCGATCCAAGATTGAACATGTTGTCTACAAGGCAAAATTAAGTTACCGGAACTCATTGCACCCCCACCTCCTATTCGTGCATTGTTTGATGGCCATGATGGTCAAGCAAAATCATTTCGTCGGCATATTAGGGAGTACAATGCAGCTAATGCTTTCACGAGCTTGGGTGCTAAGCTTGACGACAGATTACTCAACTCAAGAGGGCCAACATCATTCACTATCTATGGAGAATTACGTCCACCGTCTTAGGGTCATTGTTACCCCGGATGGTTGCTTTCACCCATCTCTTGTCGGTTATACGTATATATATTGACCATTGCATTGGATATTCGGTGTGCGGCGGAATAATAACTTGTGTCGAGATGTCCTCAACCTTTGCATGTAATTGTTTGTTGTCGATTGAATCATTTTGCTTCAAAGTACAAAGCGTGCCCATGAAATACTAAGCGAGTGCGAATCTTGGATCATGATTTACGTGCTCACCTTCATTACACCTCATCAACTAATAGGCATCAAGACAATCTTCCAACCAGCGATGAAATAGGCGTGATTTTGCTGGTGATGGTAGTGAGAGTAGTGGTATCGCGGGATATTGTTACGCACCTAAAAGGAGATAATAGAGCCACTGAGCGGATAAATGAGTGTCATCCCAAGGCATATTTACCATTACACTATGTACTTTATTCCCTACTTGGTGAGCTTGGTTGGGAACACGGTCTCTGACAGTGGAACTCGAACAAAATGATTTTTCGATGAAGAAGGATGACACGGATGCAATTTTACGAGTTATCGTATGTTTCCACGCCCCACCGAAAGTATTCTCTGATTCTTAGAGGAGGAAAGTTATTTCAAGAGTTTATAGTAGATGCTTGGGCATCAACGGAGCAAAACAGGTTGTCTTACATCAGACTCAATCAGGATAAGTTGCGTCGTGAGATTTATGCAAATTTGTGTGACGGCAGTGTTGATGAGTTGGGCCCCGATCAGATCGGACAACGCTTTGTCCTGCCATCATCCTTCTTTGGGAGTGCTGCGTAACATGAGCGATTTTTCATGACTCTATGGCCATTACAAGGTACCACCAACACCACGACATCTTTCTCACCATGGCAAACCCAAAATGGCGAAATAACAATGTTGCCTTACTAGAACACCAAACCTCTTTGGATCGTCCAGACATAGTTGCCCGTGTTTTTGAGTTAAAACGGCGTGCCCTGATGCATGAGGTAAAAAATGAACAGATTTTTGGTCGAAAAGTTGCTCATGTATTCACCATTGAGTTCCAAAAACGAGGGTTACCACATATGCATGCTTTATTCTTCCTTCATGGCCCTGACAAGATTCAGACAACTGCACAAGTGGATCGGTTAGTTAGTGCTGAATTCCCAGATCCATCCACTGATCCAACTCTATACGAAACAATCAAGAGTTGTATGGTTCATGGTCCCTGTGGTTCTCGAAACCCTTATTCAACTTGCATGGTGAACGGTGCATGCCGGTTCCATTATCCAAAAGCCTTTGCAGATTCAACTACTATGGATGAGCATGGGTACCCTGTTTACCGTCGTCGCCAGTAATGGTGGGTCTTACACCACCGGAGGGCATACATTTGATAATCGAGGCGTCGTGCCTCACAATCCACACCTATCAAGAAAGTTCAATTTGTCGTATAAATGTGGAGGTGCAATGCGGGAATGAGGTCCGTCAAATATATCCATAAGTACATTTACAAAGGTCATGACCGCACAACTATGGTTTTAGAGGGACGGATGGAAACAATGAGATAAAGCAATACCTTGATGCAAGGTATATTGAATGAAAGAGAGAATTGCGTGGCGACTCTTGGTTATCCTCTTCATGAAGAAATTCCTTGATTTATGCGGCTAGATCTACATTTACGGGATGCATCAAGTTGTTTACGATCCTACTAAAACACTTGAAACAATAAGACTTGGGTCTAGGAGTCAAATCACAACTACATTTGGATTCTTTGTTGTTGTTCTTCAAATGATGTTGCACGTGCCTACACACATACCAAGAATTTCCCCAACATTTCGTTTGGAACAAAGGTCGGAAGATTTGGACTCCGAGACAGAGTGGGTTTGCAATTGGCAGATTATACTTTGCTACGCCCAATTCTGGGGAGCGATTTTACCTTCGATTGCTATTAACAGTTGTTAGAGGACCGCGTTCTTTTGATGGTCTACGCACGATCAATGGTGTGTTTCATGATAGTTTTAAATCAGCGTGTGTAGCTATGGGGCTCCTGGAAGATGATGCAGAGTGGGTACAATGCCTCCAGGAGGCTTCAACCATGAATACGGGATACCAGTTACGGAGACTATTCTGCATCATTCTGGTAGAATGCTCCCCAATACAACCATGCAGTTTATGGAATCAATTCTCCGTCCATATATGTGATGATCTTCGTCACAAGCTACAATCAAATTTTGGCATATACGATCCAACACAGTCTCAAATCGAAGATTACGGTTTATATTTGATTGATCAGTTGCTACATGAATCTGGCAAAAAATTGGATGACTTCCCACCTATGCCACACCCTGTTCAAAATTGGAGTTCTGTTTCAGGTAATAGATTGTTGATCGATCATATGCAACTACGAAATGAAGCTAATCAACTAAATGACCTTTTGAATATTGATGTTTTAAATAATGCTCAACGTACGGCTTATAATGCTATCACTATCTCCGTTGCTGAAAATCAGGGCAAAATGTTTTTCCTCAGTGGAGGTGCGAGAGCTGGGAAAAACCTTTTGTACAACACCATCACCACTAAAATCTGTGGCCGAGGTCATATCGTCATTCTGATTGCTTCATCGGGGAATTGCATCATTGTTGTTGTTAGGCGATCGGATGACTCATTCTACATTTTGCATTCCATTCGATATCATAGAAAGCTTCGATGCGTGGTTTTGAAAACGATCCGCGTGGGGATTTATTTTAGAGGCTCGCTTGATAATATGGGACGAAGTTCCCACGCAAACATCGACATGGTGTTGAGGCGATTGATCGCACACGCCGTGGCGTCCGTGATGATAATCGACCATTCGGTGGTATCACGATTGTGCTTGGCGGGATTTTAAATCAAATACTACCGGTGATACCTAAGGTCGGTGAGAACAAATTGTTGGTGCATCTTTAAGGCGTTTCTACAATGTGGGCGAGTGTAATGCGTATTGACTTTGAGCATAAACATGCGTCACGAATAGCAATCATCCCGCAAATTCTTCTCACGCATCCTTCTTGGAAGAGGTGATTTATATTCTGATTATTCATTTAATTATTCATTTATATGTACTGATATGTTTCACATCATACTTAGATTGGGATCGGTACGCAAGATACTGTGGAACTTCCTCCAACGATACACAGGTGTCGAACTCTGCATGAACTAATTTCCAGAGTTTATCCACAACTAGATGTGCTCAGTGTGGTAACCCCATCCTACTTAAGCGGAGCGCTGATTCTTTTTGCTCGGAATGATGATGTATGCGCCATCAATGATGCTGCTCTACAAATTTATCCTGGCGAGACGTATACCTACTTGGCAGCTGACAAGGTGTCAGATGGGGACGAACTCTGTCGTTCTATCACTAATCAATATCCAAGTGAGTTTCTAAATTCTCTAAACACTTTGGTTTACCGCCTTTCAAGTTGGAGCTAAAGGTGGTGCCCCATCATATTGTTGAGGAATATAGCCCCGAAAGATGGACTCATGAATGAGGACTAGACTAATGGTGGTCAAGTGCGCATCGCGGAGTTATTGAGGCTAGAATTCTAAGCGGTGACAAGTCTTGAATTTGTGTTTCATCCCGCGGATATCATTATCACCGTCGTCAAAGATTTCTGATTTCAAATGACTAGACGCCAATTCGAGACGCAAAACATATCTTTATGACAATCAATAAGTCATGAGGCCCGGTCGATCAAGTTTGTTGGATTAGATCTGTGACTTGCACTGTATTGACCACGGTCATCTATATGTGGCCGTATCAGGTGCCGCGTCGGTGATCGCATCGTTGTCCTTCTCCTCCTAATGAATCATCTATCACGACAAATATCGTATATCCAGGAGGTGTTGTTGGACTCTGTGTAAATATTACTACCTTTTTAATGTTTTGCAACTTAGGTCGGAGTAATTGGTTCATGACTTTTGTTACGTCCAAGCAATCATCAAACTTCTTTCTTGGTAGAAAAATTGTTTTGTCAGATTCTTGATTTGAAAATCTCTTCATTTGTTAGTTTTAATGTATGCCGTACATTTAGTCTACTCCTTTAGTAATCTTGAAATTAGGATTTTTGATTAACATTTTCCCTAACCAATATCAAAATTCATATCAAAATCAAAACCCTCGGACTGGGATGTTCCTAATTCAAATTTCCAATACCCTAATTTCAAAACTAATTGATAGCACCTAATATTGTCATTTGAGATAGATTAAAAATTGAAAAGTACCTGATTAGATTCGCTCTTAGACGTTTGGGAATGGACAACAGTCCGCAAGTCCAATATTACGAACTGTCGTAGTTATAGCTGCCGGAGATGAGAAGGCGGTGGCGTTATTAAATAATATTTTGAACATATTTATAGTAACCACTTGAGCCCGAATCAAGTCTCAAATTTACTGTCTCACGAGTACTATTGATATTAACCTTCAATTTTAAGTTCACATTGAGCCCAAGAGTAGCATTTAGTCCTTGAACATATTGAAACAACCTATCCTAACTTGAGCCATCTTGATTTATACTCTTTTTGAAGTGCTTATTTGTGTCTTTTTTTGGTGAAGGTAGTTTTTTGAGCACTCATTGTCTTATAGTATAAAAAGAAAACAAGAAATTCATGAGTTACGGAAGTAAAGGAGAAATTATAACCTTATATGAATTTTTAGTTGTGATGAATCATGATTTACTTTTAAAAAATTAAGCTATTTACATTAGTATTGTAGATTTTTTGGTATACATTAGTATTGTAGATTTTTTTCCATGGAATTTATTTTTTCAAGCTTAGCATTAGGTATATGAGCCAGAGCTCTAGAAGAAATTGGTCGTTTTGATGTTACCTTACTTTTCTTGTGTACGTGGATCTCATTTATATCTCCATCTCTATCTCCATCTCCATCTCCATCATGCATTCTTTTACATGATCAATAGGAAAATAATTTCTTTAATTATGTAAACCAATTGAAATGAGTGTGTGAGACTTTGTCTTAGGATCCGAAATTCAAACAAAGGCTAAAGATTTGAATTGAGTCTTAATGGAGAATAAAGACAATCGAACATTCTCATTAATATCGGTTTATTCTTAATTCTAAAAAATTACTTGAGTAGCGAAAATGGGAGAGAGAAACTTATGACAATAGTCAAATTGAGTAGTTTGTGTATCATGTTCTTTTTTTCTTCTAGGGGTTTTGCGACCTTTGACTAAAGAATGTCATGTTGCAAGCTTTTCTCAAAGCATAATATAAGGTGAGGAGGTCTTTCAAAGCGTTGTGTTGTTCATAAAGTAAAGTAAGGGTTCTTATGTTTGGATTCTGAGTTGTTTTATTTTGACTCACATATTTCGATAATTTTATATTTTTAATATTTTCGTATACATTGAAGGATCGTGGTGTAAGGTATGTAAGTAAGTCAAAGTAATGGGGAAATATGCTCAAAATGTTGTTTCTCTATTTTCTGCGTGTTTGTATATTTTGGTTCCATCTTTTGTAAAGTTAACTAATTATACATGGTTATGATGATTTTTTGATGCGAAATGATTGTTTTTTTGGTGGTTTGTATATGTATTGATGATTGTAAGTTTTGTAAGCGGGTTTAAAATTTTTTGGAGTTCTATTTTTAAAGGAAACTCTGTAGAAATTTCTTGAAATTAATCTTAACTAGCTTGATATTTTGGTGGTTGGATATGTGTTGATAATTGAGTATGTATTAATTGTTGTGTTGGTATATGTCTTTAAATAATGTAATATTTTTCATTACGTCGTGCCTTTATGTTGTTATAGATGTACATCATAACTTTGGTATTAATCTAATCTAATTTCAAGATGGTTGTTATATATACGTGATGCGCCATATTTTGTGTCACTAGGAGTTAATTCTCCTCTTAATAGCATGTGTTTGTTGAGAAAGAGAAGTGCAAGTCCTAGATATCACATGTTCACGTAAAATAACTCTCATTTCAAATTTTTTTTCATAATTTTTTTTAGTTTTTTAGAATTATACATTGCCTTCAGGCGCGGGTTATCGTTACTAAATAGCTCGATGATTGAGTTTGTATTAATTGTTGTGGTAGTATGTGTCTTTAGTTAATGTAATATTTTTCAAATTTTAATTTAATTTTTAATTCTGTAGATGCTTTTGTGACGAGTTATAAATATATATATATATATATATATATACACACACACACAAATGGGGATGGGAAGTGGGAACCCATCCTTCCCAATCTAATGAAAACTCAATCCGTATGATTATATTATTAGGAATCATAACAATATATAGTCTAGCAGAACCGAATCCATAAGGGAAATTACAAGATTATCCCGGATTTAATTTTTGACCTAACGCTAAACGGACTAGGATCCTCTCTATTTCAATTAAATATGGAGATTATGGTCTAAATTTAAAATGTGTTAGGATGTAACGTCATCTTAACATGTAGAGAGAGATATACATTTTAAATCCGAACCATAAAATAGATAGTTTTCATTTACTTGAAATGGAGAGGATTCTAGTACACGCTAAACTACTATTATGTGGAGGTAGGATTTGGTCATCTCTTCACAATTCTCTCTCTTTCTTTCATCTCACTCACCCTCGTATTATCATGTTCACCATCTCATCACTTTTCCCTTTTACTAATGGATTGACCATCACCATCTCATCAGTTTCTCTCACTTTGAAAATAAGAAATAGTTTAGTAGAGAGTGATGAAAAGTTTCTCATCTTGCCAGAGATCGTACGTCAAGCAACAATGGAGGCGGCACCGACACCACCATGGACAAGGGCAGCATTAATTGATTTTTGCCAACTATATATTTCTTCCACTACGTTTTGATGTAGCGGATTTGCTAAACATTAACTGGGTTTGTGTTCATTTTAAAATTTGAAACAATTTATGGGAATGTACTTGAAACTCCATTAATGGAGTTTAAGATTAATGGATTTCTCTTTATTCTTTTTCATAATTTCTCTCTATACGTATCTAATTAATGGATAGAAAAATAATTTAACCTATTAATTGAAACTCCATGAACTTTATGATTGGTAACACTATCTGCTTGATAATTTGTTAGGAAAAATAATGTATTGAGAAGGGGTGTGATTTCATTTGGATGAACAGGGGAGATAAAATTAAAACGTGCCACTTTTTAATCTGTTAGTTCTTTACCGCACAACTATTGTGTGGTAGGGTAAATATTTAAAAAAATTCTCTCAATCCGCACGGGGGAACTTTATTTATTTATTTTTAAACAGGGATACAATAGACATTTGCTAAGTGGGTTAAGCTTCAAACAACGGATCCAATTATTATGAAGTTAATTTTATGATACAAAATTAACTCTATGCTAACTACTCACTCTCAAAAAACTTTTATGCTCCTAATAATAGTTGTGCAGATTGCTTATTTCTACGCCTTGGGATCAAGCATTGGATGACAGTTGGAAAGATAGGCGCCTATAACCTTTTAGTTATGGATTATTGTCATATATATATATATAGGGTGAGGGTGAGGGTGAGGGTGAGGGTCCGGTGCTATTCACCGGTACTAACAACCGGTACCTTCTATTTTTTTGTTGTTTTTTTTTTGGTTTTTTTTTGTTTTTTACCACAATTATGAGGAAAAAAAAT
This sequence comes from Panax quinquefolius, assembly GCA_020205615.1. Classification (NCBI taxonomy): domain Eukaryota; kingdom Viridiplantae; phylum Streptophyta; class Magnoliopsida; order Apiales; family Araliaceae; genus Panax; species Panax quinquefolius. The sequence continues at coordinate 2,072,117 of CM035167.1, read as the reverse complement.
AAAAAATAATAGAGAAGTTTCAAAAAGCGTAAAAGAAAGTATATTTTTATTGAAAAAATACGGTAAATATTTATAGTGTTTTTTCAATAAAAATATACTTTCTTTTACAATTTTTTATTTCTATTATTTTTTATTTTTTTCCTCATAATTTTAACAAAAAAAATAAAAATAAAAAATTTAAAAAAAATATAGGGACGTTACGTCACCTTTTAGTATGGACGTCCCCTCGATTGATATATATAAGGGGTGTAAATGAATTGAGTTGAGCCGAGTATTGATTTGCTCAGATTTAATTGGTTCACAAAATTTATCGAGTATAAAATAAGGTTTAATTGAAGCTCGTTTAACTATCGAATCGAGCACGATCTCGAATCGAGCTCGAACAGTTTGAATTTTTCGAACGAATATGATTCGAGTATATATCAATAGAAAATTATAATTTGAGGAAGTTCAAATAATTTATCGAACTTTAAAATTTGCTCATATTTAAATTATTTATATTTCAAATCGAGTTCGAATCGAATTTTTAATTTACGAATAAAATCCAAACTGTTTATTTATTTTACACTTTTATATATACGGAAACCTACGTTATTTATGGGGTACCAGCGGTCCCGCAGCAGCTCCAGTTCTCTTCGTAAATTAATTAAGTTTGACATTAATGTGGCCTAATCGGTTAATTTATAGTACTCGATTAGGTAACCCAACTTATTTTAAAGTATTAGTAATTGAGTTGAACCACTCCTGTTATAACAACCACTCTTGGTTAGCTTCAGTTGTGTAGCTTAATGGCCAAAACAAAAATTATAGGGCGACCGATCTTTACTGATCTGTCTGCCGACCGGCTCCCCGCTTCTTCTTTTTTTTGACTCCTAAAAAATTAATAATATTTATTTTAACTCAAATTATTAATTTAGATACATATAAAAAAATAAGCTACACAGACTATATATATTTATAATTTAGATACATGTAAAAAATAGAATTTAGAATTTAATATTTTAGGGTTAGGATTTAGTATTTTATGACTATATATATTTGTCATTTGGATACATGTAAAAAATAAAATTTAGGATTTTGAGTTTTGGGGTTAAGATTTAGTGTTTTGAGAGTAAAAAAAAAAGGGGGGAGCGGGTAGCCCTAGAATCTCTGGCCAAAAATAAGCTATCCAGCGACCACTAAACTTGTGATGATTTACTAAATCCAAATTTATTATTATTTAATGTTATATAATTTCTTGCAAAAGATGATTGTATTTATAATTTTTTATAGCTAGGCATAATTTACTTTGGGCACCAGACAGCTTAATAACGGAGACATATTGAATATAAAATTAACAAATCTAATAATAATAGTAATACTGTAATACTATTTTAAATATTCTAACGATATATAATAAATGAATTTATGTTGAATTATTCTCAATAAGGATATATTTAAAATTTGAAAACAAATGTCATGTTTTAGTCGATCTTAATATACATATAAACTCTCATTTTAGCAAGAATAAAATAAATCTCATTTTGAAAATATAAAAATAGAGGAGAATATTTCGTACTTGTACTTCTTTTATTATTCTCCTTTAAACTACTTCATTATATAGTTGGTAGCTAGCTAGGTTAACATATAGTATATCCGACCCTATATATTCCTTAATTGGTTGTATATTATAAGATTAATATTGTTTTTTTTACAAATTAAATATAAACATTTTTAAGCTCAAAATTAGCATATATTCATTTTGTTTATGTCAATACAATTGTAAATATCATAAACTATCTAAAAATATTATTAATTATAAGATTTATTATTTTTAAAATCTAAATAAATTACATCAATTTTAAATTAAAAATATTTTAAAAAATAAATATTAATTTTATAATTCGAAAGATAATACTATTTATACAGTACTGCATGCATCTGTGCATGTTCTTTAAGGCAGATGGCCAGAGGTGGGTGTTTATGTCTGATATTCTGACAATTAACTTTTTCCATGAAACAGCTTTAACTTAAATATATGGTCCTCCTCGTTCGTGAATAGTAGAGATGCATGTGGTCGGTCGGTTACCATGCCACTTACCATATCCCTTGACAGGGCATGGCATTGGCGGCAAGCTATATATGAACAAAATACTTGGGAGGATTAAAGGGGTAAGCTAAGCAGGATTTATTGCATGGCTCTTATATATGGAAGTGAAAACAAATTAATTAAACTTGTAATAAATTAGTGACATGCAATTAGTAATTAAACTAGCTTGTACAAATTTATTCAATAGCTAGCTAGCTACAATATTGTTTAAGTTGATGAAGAACTTCATATCATCTAATTCAATTCAACACACACACACACACACACACACACACACACACACACACACACACACACACACACACATATATATATATATATATAACACAATTTAATTACCAGCATTCATAGAACTTGATATCAACATTGAGCCTAAAGTAGACTTCACCTTCATAAGAATCAGTCATATATAATATAATGGTAGCAACTCCCCGGTGCATGAAAAAATCTCCGGTCCCACCTACGACAGAAATATCCCTAGTCTTGTTCATTAATGGATCTGCCCCAATGAAATTAATGGTGCCCTTATAATCTGTGGAGTTTAAAACAAACGAAAACCCTAGCCACGCAGTGTAGGTGTTCTTTGTGTCATACATGTACATTCCTTGTGCTCTACCAACAGGAGTGGAATGAAGATTATGGTCAAGAGTAATTGGGTCATCAAAAACCACCATGTTCCCAAAATGGAATTTATCTGCTAAAATAGTAAAATTAGCGCCGCCCGGGGAGCCTACGATAGAAGTGGAAGTGGAATTTGTCATGGAAGAATAGGACATTTTTGCCTCTTCTTCCATTGCAATAAATAATGTCATGGAAGAATAGGACTCAGGTGTTTGCATGGTTAATGGTAAATTGCCTCTTCTTCTTTGCCGGGTAGGCGGCCTATTTGTTACATCACCAGGAGAGGAACAGAAGAAGATGAAGAAGAAGGGCAATGGAACTAGTTCTTGTTCATCACCATGCATGACCATATATATTATCTTTTGTGTGTTGTTGAACAAAAAGAGGATGATGAGTTGTGACATTTATCATCTTTTTAGAACAAAAATTGTACCTTAGGTCTCTAAATCTCTTCCTTTTATAGGATTACTACTGCTCATTGGGTAGCTGGCAACCTAATTTGTTTGAAGACTAGGATAAGGTCTTTCCATTATGGGTTTGTGGCCCATTAACAGAAGACTAGGATAAGGTCTTTCCGGTATGGGTTTATGGCCCATTATTCTTCTGCTCACGAAATAATGTAAGCGTGAAGTTAATTTTGGTCGATTAATTAATACATCGATCAGTTTGTCGATCTTCACTTTCATTATACAAATTCTGTTAGATGATTGGTGGGGTTTAAGTGGTGGGTAGCCAATAAGGTCCCATAAAATTTATAAAAATAGAAAAAGATTATAATTAAATGGGCTTAGTTTTGTGTGAACTTAAAAGGACCAATATATCTGTTTGTGCCTTCGTAAGCTGGTATTCTGAGTTGTTGGATTAATCATAATTGAATTAATTCACGTCAATTATAAATATTAGCATTCCACAAATTAATTGGAATTTTTCTTAACTGGAACTTCTTTTGTAAATGAAAGAATATATGGAAGTAGTCGTCGTATTTATTTCGCACAAGTTATTAATTAATTACATCGATAAGTAGTGGTGGACAGGATAAGTTAATTATCTTAAATCAATTTGATTGTTATCTTATAGATCATTTGATCGTGAGAAAAAATCACCTCCCAATGTAATAAAGGTATTAGGAATCAAAATTAATTTTATCCGTAAACTCAATTCTTCTTCTACTTTTTCCAATTTACATTGATCAAAAATTAGTTCTTAATATATATGAATTGAAAAGCAAATTTGGCAAATGTACATGACTTGAAAATTGTTCTTAAATTTTTTATAATTAATCGTTAACCCAATAAAACTGAATTGGTTAACTTTGTATAAAAATTTGGCTACCAACTGCATTATGAGTAAAAAAAATGAACCCATGTGTCAGTATGCAGACTAGACTTGGCGAAGCTTGGAGATTGGAGCATAATTTAGTTAGGCTCATATATCCGACGAGCAGGGATTTAGCATAGGGGAGGGTGGCTTTTTGGAAGAGAGAGAGGTCGTCGAGGTCGTCGGGAAGGTAAATTGGGGAGAGTAGCACTTGACTACATCACTCTTACAGTTTTCGAATAGCATTCATACAACTTTATATCCATCTTAAGGCGAAAATATCCAATATCCTCCACATTGTCAGTTGTAAAAGTTGTGATTCCTCGTGCCATGAAGAAATCTCCGGTGCCTCCAACAACCGAAAGATCCCTAGTTTTGGCGTCCATTATGTCAGGCCCCATAATGTTCAAGGTACCTACATGCTCAGTAGAATTGAAGATTAAAGTGTTTGAAAACCAAGCGTTAAATGTGGTTTTCATGTTGTAAAAATAGAACCCTTGAGCCCGAGCAGCCGGAGGGGAGAGGAGATGTTGATCTCTTGTCATGGGATCGTCGAAAACCATGAGCCGCCCGAAATCGAAATTCCCAAGTTTAGTTCCATTAGCAACTATGGCAGATGTGGCATTGCCCGCATTTGTGCCATCGAAGAGGATGTCATGGTAATAGAGCACGATTCGCCTGCATGGTTCCTCTGCCTTGAGATTAATTTCCTTTGCCTGAACACATGAGAACAAACAAGACAATAATAATAATAATAATAGGAATATGCAACAAGTTTTCTCAACAACCCCTCTCATGGTCATGGCTACTTACTTAGTAGTAGTAGCTACCTCCTAACTAGTTGTATGTATTGAAGCTTTAGTACCAGACTGAGTTGTGGTACAAATGCCAAAACTTCCTTTGGTTTTTATAGAGAAAACTAGCTAAGGTTTTTCATCTGTCTTTATATGCAAGCAAGTTGAAATATTTTGTAGTAGGGAATATTTTCTAGCTAAGGTTTATATGCAATCTGTCTTTATAATTAACTTCCTTTGGTTTTTATAGAGCAAACTAGCTAAGGTTTATATGCAAGCAAGGTGACCTACTGCCCTTTTCTCAATGTCATTTTTGACCAACCTTTATTCTTGACAGCATGGCAGTATGTTGAGATAGTGAATGATTTTAATATCAGTGAAATAAAACAGTACAGTTTTTAAAGTTATATATATATATATATATATATAAGACATGATTATGCTAAAAGAATCAAAAATAGTAACTGTAGGGCAATAGAGAAACATATTACTAAAGAAATAGATAGATTATGCCAGTTTATTCTGGATTAGTGACTACTACATTAGGACACATAGCAAGACAAAAGCTGTATGAAGAAACTAAATAGACTTGAAATGATTAGATAGGTATGGCAGCATATACAAACTAATCTATAAAGACAACCCATGAATTCCCTGCGAATGTAATCAAAGTTTAGCGAATATACTTGTGGACAATTAGTGGAAATTTGGAGGCATTGCGTAAACTAGCTAGTCTACATAGGGATCAGCCATGAATTCCTAGCAAATGTAATCAAACTTTAGAATTTGTAACAAAGGTTTAGAGAATATACGCAAAGTTTAGGCATGGAAGTGGAAGTTTATCATAGAAAAGTAGTTAGGTAAGACCCAGGCTGGATGAAAAGGGTTTAGTATATGGGTATTACCCCTAAATGGAATGATTTTGGCTTATAGGGTATAGAGGGGTATAAAGAAATAATGAACTAGTGAAATAAAAAACTGGAAATGAGCCAGATCTCAGTACGAATTAAGGTTCATCCGTGTACAGAGTGCAGTCTATTTATATGGCCTAGTATTATCAGACACAACAAAATTCCACCCAAGAGGCAGAGCAGGACATAGATAGACAACTTGGCAGAACAACATGAAAAACTAAACAACAAGTTTGGCTCTACAAATTGGATTACAACCTATATCAAGCTAATGCTAAACAGTATAAATCAATATAAGCGAATGTAAATCTGCTACCAGATGATACTAAATGCTTGAACTAATCACACCATCAACAACCACGGTCCAGTAGCAATAAACACTTGGAAACAGCAGGCATTAAGCAATTCCAGAAAACTTAACAGAGTTGCGCATGGTTAATGGATCCAGCTGTATAGAACCCGAATAACTGAGATAATCTGCAGACCGTGTGCATGAGAACTGTGAACAACAACTGCAGCACAAAAACAGAGCCATATACGAAATGCATAAACTGCTCCTTAACACTACGCATAAAAATACTCCAGAAAAAAGCAATGTAACAGAGAGTGGTTTAGCTATCAAAATCCGAAGCAGATGTCAAGTGACAAACTAAAACTCTCAATATATACAAAACAGTTAGAATTACCAAAACCCACTCAATATTTCCAGAATTGGCAGAAGCCATAAATTGAAGAAACAGTCCCATGTATTTCAAATAAATAAAAGTTAGGATACTAGGAAAAATGCAGGAATTATACCATGCTTAATAAATAAAGACATAACTTTCAATTGCTTATTAAACAGATGGACAAATTAATTACATAAATGGGTTCCTACAACTGAAATATATTGAATCATGGTTTATGTAGAGAAACATATCAAATATGTAAAAACTTTTAATGTAATGTGTGTTCACACAGTTAACCAGATGTTTATTTATCAAATAATGAGTTCACAAACTAGACAACAAAATTTCAAAAGTCAGGGTGATACTATGAGACGATATTACATTTGTAGCGTTTACAGATCAAACCTATAATCTGGAGTCAATATGTAACTAAGGATGACAAAATTACACTAAATTATTTATATTCCAATGTGCATCACTTCTAGTTTTAAGAAAACAAAAATACCATTCAGCTTGAACCTGAATCTCCATCAGGTAACTCATCAACCCAATCTGTAGATAACTTGTGATAATACTGTTGTATCACTAAAACAGATGCCATTGTTGAACACTCCGAAGAAGTCAACAAACCTCCAATGGGTCCCAATTCCGGACACTCACTGTTTCCATTTAATGCCAAAGCTAATTCACCCTCAGGCATGCGACCAACCAAAAACAAATTGCATCGATTAAGTTCAAGAATAATGTCAATGGTTTCCATAACATTTCTAACAAATTTCTCCTCATATGTTATAGAGCTGTCTTTGGAGTGTATTTCATTGAACTCAGTTAGGAACTCATCATCTTTGGAAACCAAGTTGGTGGCAGGATCGCCATCCGTCTCAACTCTGACAATCTCCCCTATAGTCTCTGGTGTCACTGAGAATCGAATTACAGTTAATCTTATACCAGGGTGCTCAGCCATGCGAACCCCATAAGCAAGAGCTTCACGATCATCACGACCGCCAAAGAAGAGGACTGTAATGGAATAAGAAACATTGCTTGCAGATATATGTGTGGTTCCACCAAGTCCACGATCAACAAATATACCTACTGAGCACGTTGCATGCTTGAGAACCTTCAGGTTAACCCCACGGAAGTCGGTTCGAGTTGTCTCAAGAGAGCCATCCAACCTTTGATGCTTGTGGAATGGTAGAATTATGATTGCTGCCCTCTTTCTCTCTCCAGTTGTGCAAATGTCTTCATGCATATCAGAAAGTGAAGAGATTGATGTCATTGGCCTTACAGACACCCGGCTTAGTTGACGGAAAGCCTCAAAAGCAACAACAACTTGGTTGGAATCTGAACGCAGTCCCTTATTCCAGAACGGTAACCCGTTCCTTCTGGCCTTGTGTACCATTAGTATAGCTGATGACCTCTCAGAGAGCTCCATGAGGTGCATTGCATATATGCATAGTCCCTCACGCTTTTCTGTCCCTCGTGAAGCCTCCAGAAGATTTATAATAGATGGGATGTTTCTAGAGCTGTGGAAACAAGCCAAGATCCGAAGCTGAGTGTTTGAATTTTTCCTTTCAATTGTTCTATGCTTGTAAACAGCTGTACTTCCTTTTTTAGCCGGCTTATAAACAGCCATGACTAGTGGTGTGGTGATGAAGGTCGTGAAGAGAGCCATTAGAACCATAATAGCAAATGTCTGATCATTCAACACCTACACAATATTACAGTATTTCATTTAATTGTTCGAGAGAATAGATAGTCAAGCATGATAAAAAATAATGAACCCCAACATAGATAACAAAAACAAAAAGAATTACCTTTCTATCTTTACCAATATTGAGGACAATGAGCTCAACCAACCCTTTACTGTTCATTAGGAAACCCATTGCAAGAGCCTCACTCAGAGGCATTTTGCAGATGAGGGAAACCACAACAGTACCAACAATCTTTCCGAAGCAAGCTGTAGATGTGACCAAAGCCAGAAGACCCCATGATTGAAGCCCCTGGATTGTGGCTACATTTGTTTTCAATCCACTTGAAACAAAGTACAATGGAAGGAAGAGACCGGATACAAGATCCTCAACCTTTTCAACCAGGGCACCTGCAAATGGCCCATCCTTTGGAAGAAGAATTCCAATAACGAAAGCTCCAAACATTGCATGTATTCCAATAGCATCAGTAACAAGCCCCGCTGCAAGTACGACTGCTAGTGTAACACATATATATGTCTCATCCACTGGCTCACCTTCATGGCAACGCTTGCCCATCCATTTGAAAATTGGTGGGATGATGAGAAATGAACAAATGACAAAACAACACCCAGAGAGGAAAACCCAAAATGAGACGATGGGAGAGACATTGTCTCCAGATAGTGCAACGGCAAGAGCAAGTAGAATCCATGCAGCAATATCATTGACTGCTGCAGCTGACATAGCCATTCTCCCAACATCAGTTGTTAAAAGCTTCAGCTCAGCCAATATTCGGGCTAAGACAGGGAAAGCAGTAATAGAAAGGGCTACACCCATGAATACAAGAAATGCCGTCTCGTTTACTCCTTTTGCAATAGTTTCTCGGAGAACATATGATGAACCAATTCCTAGTGCGAATGGGAGACTAATTCCTGCAATAGCAATGCCAAGGGCCTTATTTCCAGTCCTGCGAATGGATCTAGGATCTAATTCTAAGCCTGCAAGGAATAAAAAGAATAGGAGGCCAAGATTTGCTAGGGTATCTAACACTGTGATGCTATTGGGTGGGAATATAGCCTGCAAATAGCCCTTGTTTCGACCAAGAGCTGATGGTCCAAGTAAAATTCCTCCCTGCCAGATAAGAAACAGAATCTCAACGCTTCATTGATAGAATTTCTAAATAACAAAAACAAAATTAATTGGCAAATAATATAAATTCAATGTACGAATCCACTTCAAATTTAAATTATCATCCTCACTAAGAAAGAACCAAAAAATTCAATTGAAGTGGCATGTATTAAGAAGAGAGAAAATAACTTACAAGAATCTCTGCAATCACCCGAGGTTGTCTTAATGGCCTCAGCAGAAAAGCAAGACCTCGTGTGACCAAAAGCACGATACATATCTGCAAAATGGCAAGAGGGAGTGCAAAATGAAGAGGATTATCCCCCTGGAAAACCCCATTCGAAGTAGCCTTCATTGGAGATGGACATGCATGTCCCATGGTACCATTGGAAGCCATTGTGCAGAGAAATTTTACACTCCCTGCAGAAGGAAAACACTAACCACTGTAATTTTATATTCCTAATATTTATATCTGCATAATACTCTCCATTCCACAAAAAAAGCCCCATTTGCTAAAAAAAAAAACAATTCATCCACAAATAGAGTTCTCTTTTAATTGATGATAAGTTAAAATGAAATGATGTCGTCCAACATAATAACACAAATTCACTACCATGTCATTACTACTAAACCAAACACCAATTACACTCTTTGTGGAAAGGAGGGAGTATAAATTAGAATTCCCATGAAATAAATTAAAAAGCTAAATCCACGAATATTTATTTAACCGCAGCTTTACTTCCATAATTCCTTTGAAGAACCAGCCTAATTACAAAGAAACAGAAAGTATTTCCCCAGAACTAAAGAACGCTATAAACAAAATTATACATAATTCCAAAACTCCACACTGATAGTTCATCAAAATTATACCACCAACAGCCCCACATGTTTAGCGGGAACTACTCTAACAGTGAAAATTTAACAACTGCGTTGAATCAAAAATAAACCCATCAAGAAAACTACTAAATCTTCAACATTAACAAGCAAAAGAAAAAAACAAAACAATTAAATCAAATAAAAGTTGAACAAGATTTAGAAGAATTATATATATCTAAAATATACAATCAATACCTTTGTGTTCTGGGATTTCAGATAAAAGAAGATTTGTTTAGCAATGTAATTCGATGGAAGATGAAGTCAACTGAGCGACAGATGTGATCCTGATCTTACCGGGAAAGTTGCAACTCGTGTGTCAAACTATCTCAGAATATACATACACATACATAAACCGATCCTTTTTGGACTATGACTTTAGGCCTCAGACCGCCTAAAGTGCCCAGATGGGCCCCTGTTTTTTGCGGCCTTCTTTTGTTTTCTTCTGTATTTAAGATACTTTTTATATTTGACACTTGATCTTTGCATTAAATATTCAGAACAGTAAGTTGACTTTTAGTTTTTTTTTTTTACGAAAAATAATTTATACTGCCCAGTTCTTTTTTTGACTAACGTCTTAGAAAATAAAATTTAAAATTAAAAAATATAATTAATATAAAATTATTATAAAATCTTAATATTAAGTTTTAAAATTTATTGAAAAAAGATAAAAAAAATTAAAATTTAATGCAACGATAAATTTAGTCATTAATATTTTTTTAAAATTTACAAACGATAAATAAAAAATAATAAATTTCAGTCTTTAAAAAAAAAAAGAACGGTGGAGGAGGGGTAATATTTATACTTTATATATTTTTTGATGCAAGGGGGTAAAAAGGTCTAAATATTATTAAAATATAAATTAGTATAATCGTCTGATAATAAAACTAGAATTAAAGTTGGAGGTCCTCACTATAATAGTATTACATAATTAACATTCTTTTGATAGTATAAAAAGAGTATCAACTAAGCAAAATAACAAATTATTCTTAATTTTGTAACTATTCCAATGGTGTGTTATATTGTTTAGTCAGCACAAAATTACTTCTCCCTTTACACAATTAAATAGGAAATTAACAAACCAACCAAACCCAATAATAAGAATGAAAATAACAAATAATCATTCATAAATAAAATATAATATTTAATTTAAAAAACATGAACTCCCCCTACATCACTAATAATGAGTTTACAATAATCGTCTCAAATTTTAGGCCCTAAAACTTGATATTATATAGAGTATAAATTTATCTTTAATTTGATTGAAAAACCTAATTAACTTCACCACCAAAAAACGCTATAAGCAATAAAATATAAATCTTCAAGTCCACGATCAACTAAGATACCAACAGAGCACGGTGCATGTTCTAGAACTTTCCGGTTGACATGCCTGAAATCAGCTCGAGTAGTCTCTAGTTGCCCGTCTAGCCTCTGATGCTTGTGGAATGGGAGAATTATCATAGCTGCCCTTCTACTATCAGCACTGTTGCAGATGTCCTCGTGCATGCTGAACATTGGCGAAATTGCCGTTGTTGGTCTAATAGACACTCGACTAAGATGCTGAAAAGCCTCAAAAGCAACCACAATTTGGGTGGAATCCGAAATCTGCCCCTTATTCCAAAAGGGCAGCCCATTTTTCCTCGCCTTGTGGACCATAAGCAAAGCAGATGACCTCTCGGATAGGTGCATTGCATACACTCGAAGTCCTTCTCACTTGCCAGTTCCTCGTGAGGCCTCGACGAGGTTAATGAACGTGGGGATGTTCCTAGAACTATGGAAGCAGACCATCATCCGGAGTTGTAAGCTTGTGTCATTCCTCTGAATTGTTCTATGCTTGTACACATCTTTTGCCAGTTTTCTAGCTGGCTTATACACAGCTATAACAAGAGGTGTTGTGATGAAAGTTGTGAAGAGAGCCATCAGAACCAAAATGGCAAATGTTTGATCATTTAATACATGGAAAATTAAACAGTTGAAATGTTAACAACTAAGAAAAGAAAACAGATATTTCATATATGGATTGATAAATAAACTTAAAACATACCCCCCTGTCTTTGCCGATGTTGAGGACAATGAGCTCCACCAAACCCTTGGTGTTCATTAAAAGGCCTAGAGCTAGAGCCTCCTGAAAAGGCATTCTTGACAAAAGTGAAACCACAACGGTGCCAACAATCTTCCCAAAAAGAAGCCGTGAATATGACCAAAACCAGGAGAGCCCACGATTGAGCCACTTCAATGGTGGTCACATCAGTCTTTAGCCCACTTGAGACGAAATACAGTGGAAGCAAAAGGCCAGACACAAGATCCTCAACTTTTTCAACAAGAGCACCAGCAAAAGGCCCTTCCTTTGGAACAAGAACCCCCATTACAAAAGCCCCAAAGAGGGCGTGAATTCCAATAGTATCCGTGACAAATCCTGCAGCCAAAACAGAGGCTAAAATAGCACAAACTTACATTTCATCAATTGGTTTGCCATCAAGGCAATGGCAAGCCATCCATTTGAATATAGGTGGGACAGCAACTATACAACCAGGATAAAACCAGCGCCACACAACAGGACCCACAATGAAATGAGGGGAGAACATCCAGAGCCAGAGAGCGCGATGGCAAGAGCAAGTAGAATCCATGCGGGCATGCGACCACATCATTGACTGCTGCAGCGGACATGGCCATTCGGCCAACATCAGTTGCTAAGATCTTGAGCTCAGCCAGGATACGTGCCAAGACAGGGAATGCAGTGATAGAAAGGGCCACCCCCATGAATACAAGAAATGGACATTCAGTCACACCTTTGGAAATACTTCCTTGAAGGACAAATGACACTCCAACTCCTAATGCAAAGGGGAGGCTGATTCCTGCTAGGGCAATGCATATAACTCTCTTTCCAGTTCGACGAAGGGACTTTTGATCTAACTCAAGCCCAACAAGGAACAGAAAGAAGAGGAGACCAAGGTTGGCTAGAGTATCCAACACTGTGAGACTTTTAGATGGAAAAACTGCATGGAGATAAGTTTTGTTGCGACCGAGTGCCGATGGACCGAGTAAAATTCCTCCCTGACAAAATAGTACTCCAAGATACGTTTATGCTACATAAATATGCCTAAATGAAGTTCATAGTATGTATTACTTGATGTTGTGTAAAACAAAAAAAAACAGGTCAGAATTATGTTGATTGAATGAACAAAATACTTGGAGCGGAATATACATAGACATGGGGTTAAATTTATTTCAGTGAAAGAATGTTAATGCCATTATATATAATCTACATCCCATATCTATACAAGGTACAAGAAAGTTGCAACTTCTACTTGTCGAACTAATAAATCAACATTCCAAAATAGAGGTAAAAAATTTTAATGGTCTGTTGATCAGAGTGAAACAGAAAGTACTCATGGCCTTTTGTTTCAGAGAGAATTTGGTAAAAATTATTAGCAGAAAATTAATGATTTTGCTCCGGTTATAGAATTACAAAAAACCGCATTTTCCCATGTGTAATAATTTTTTTCTTTCCTTTTGTCGTAAGTTTTAAGGAAATTATAAGTTAAAATAGTACATTATAATTATTAATATCAAGATAAACCGCTACAATAATATAATACTTTGGCTCTTTAATATCCTCTTCTCTGTTTTTTTAGCAAATAATTATATTTGTGCAAACTGTTATTTGGAGTATGTAGTATCCATCTTATAGTTTAACTTCTTAACGGATCACTTCTTTCTAATAATGTTACCAATGGAAAAACTCATTTTCTTTAGTGCATGCACATATCGTAAGAGCCCAAATTATTAATAAATGAAATTTATTTTCCTCCGTTTATTATTTTGAAATAGTAAGGGTTGATTTGATTAATGTGGATAGTTAGGGGTAAAATACGTAAATATTTCAAAATAAGCAAGTGGTTATAAAATATTCATTGTTTGAGGGAATATTAGTTTGGTGGCGTGGAATATTAAATCAGATCGGGGAATATTAAATGCGACTACACAATGTAGTGTATTAACCCATAACTTGAAAGCGATTGGATGAAGAAACGACAAATATAAGTTGTTTAAAAATAACGGTAGAAGTAGTTATTCTAGATTAATCTTTGTTAAAATACCGGTGGTTAAAACACAAGAAGACGCGATATTATTGCAATTATTGATTCTTACATAAGAATGCGCTTACTCAATAATGGTTCTGATAATTCTATTGATATTTTATTGATTTAATAATTCTGCGTTGATATTTTATATATTCTTTGTTGTTTGATAATTGTCATTACACATTATTTTCATTATCGAAGCAATAATTCATATTATCCGAATAATATTATTAGATAACATTATTGGCAATGTCTAGAAAGTTACATACAGGAGAGGTTTGGTCACCTAATTGCGGCCATAAGGAGAAATCTTATTGGAAAGCCCCCTCTTTCCTGAGAAGCGCGCGGTTTGTCGATATTGTGATTACGTAATATTATTTGTGAATAATTAATTATTGATTCATATGATGAGAAAAATATTGATTTTATGTGGATATAGATGTAGAAAATTTTTAATGTGACAATTGTTGAAAATTGAAATTTTATCTTTTTCGATAAAATAATTATTTAAATATATTATTATATTTTAATAATATAATAATGGTGATATTTTTACAACGAATGTGGGATATATATGAGTATATGAGGAGGAAAAGTATTTTTGTTGCAATAAATGTTTAAAACATGTTAAACACATGTCGGTGGACCCCATTTATCGATCGAAATTTGATTATAGCACGTAAAATCTTCAGTTTGTGGATTTGGGCCAATTTACATTTGGAATTCGGAAAAATTTCTTCGCAAAGTTGTAGAGAATTGAATTTCCTATAAAAACTTGTGAGTTTCGAATTTTCCGACAAAAGGGCTATTTATTATGAATTATTGAAGTTCAAGTTCAAAATAATTGATTTTGGAAGTTTTAATTATTTTTATTAAGAAAAACGTTTTTATTGTTTTTGGCATGTGTGGCTGAAGTTTGGACCAGATTTGTGTGCGTAGGAAATTTGATTATATATATTATTATTATATTAAATTTTACTGTTTTTTGGTGTTCTAGCGTTTTTTCATAAATAGGGTCTTAGGTTAGAATTGAAAATCACACTTTAAGCTGAAGTTTTCTCTCTATATTATCGAAATATTCTTGTGAGTATTTTGAGTATATTTTGAGTATTGTTATACGGTGCAAGTTCAAGTCATAGCTTTATATCAAGGTGTTTAATTTTAAGTCTTGATGATCTTTCGGTGTAAGGGATATTATTTTTTTTCAATGATATTATTTCTTCAATATCA
Source organism: Panax quinquefolius (assembly GCA_020205615.1). NCBI lineage: Eukaryota > Viridiplantae > Streptophyta > Magnoliopsida > Apiales > Araliaceae > Panax > Panax quinquefolius. The sequence goes on along the minus strand of CM035167.1, from coordinate 2,056,719 downwards.
TTATGTTAAAATATTGATATGAAGTTTTTATCAAATTTGAAACTTTTGGTGTCTGAGTTCTTATTCACGATCTGGACCTTTATTCACGATCACGATTAATTATTCACGAATACGGCAAGACTATTCATGAAAAATAAAAAATTTTCTTTTCGTCTAAAAATATCTATTCCGGATACTAGCTTTGATTGTATCCATGTTTTGATCATTCTTGAATTTTACACCACTATGATTATTTTTGAGGTATTTTTGGGCGTGGATAAAACAAAATCGAATCCTTAATCCTTGTCATTTTGTTTCACTTTGGATTCGTTTTTTTAAAAATATTTTTCATCATCCTCGGTCTTAAATGATGATATTATGGAATATCTTTCTACGCAGAGTAGTCAAAGATGAATGATTTCGATGAATATCTTTGGCGTGAAGTGCAAAAGATGAGCAGTGTTTAGATGACACTGACCGGTGATGAATATCTTTGGCTTTTGTAGTGCAAAGATGAATATTGACTCAGGATGTATGTTGATTGATGTTCTGGGGGATAAAAGATAGCGACAAATTAACTTTTAAATTCATACATGAAGATAGTAGTTTGCATTCTCTACTTAAATCTTCTAATGAATTATTATTTCACTGCTAATATCGGGTTTAAAAACTTGTTGTCAATTGTATTCTATTAGTTTTTTTTTCCCTGTGAAGACTAATGATAATTTGTTGTATATTATCTTAGTCATAATATTCTACTCTTAAATTTAGTTGAAATTTCACCCTTTTCTTTTTTGTTCCATTTTTCTTCTCGGGAGGCGAGAATATAGCGAAGTCAAGTCGGGGTATGGAATGAAAGTTCAGAGAGAGTTGTTTAGTAGTCCTCACCATTTTTGTAAAATAATATATCAATAAATGTGATGAGGATTTATTTGAGTATAGATATTGTCTGAAGATAATATTTGTATTCAAACTTTCGAGCTTTTCTTGTGTAATAATAAAGTTGTAATTATTTCGCACCATGTATTGTGTAACTCGGAATGAGTGATGTATACCTATTTGAGGCGTACACGTATTGTCGTGTGAAATTAAAGTAGAAACATCAATGGAATGAAGGGTTATTTGAAGGGTTATTTTGAGTTTACTAGACAATCAAATAATAATTTAATTATTATCTTGAATTAAAATTTTACCTTGTCACTATCCTCTAATTTTATTTTTAATATAGGGTGGAGCACATTGTAAAAGTTAAAACTACATATCACAGGAAAAAAAAAAAAAAAAAGGTTAAAGTACCTTAAAATTATCAATAATACTACGGTGACTAAATAATTATTAAAAAAGATACCAAATGATGTGTATGATTTTAGTTATAATTACTGGACCGTATGTTGATTCATTCACTAATTATACTTTGATACACGATTTTATAAATTAGTTTTTGTAAAAGTTATTTGTAGGTGTAGCATTAGTGCATTACTCCAAAATTATATAGAATATAAATAGTGCAGACCTTATTAGTTTCTAGGTAGTCATTATGGATAACTAAATACTTTTATAAATAAATATTTATGAGTTTTGATATATTATTTTTGTATTTATGATAAATTTATTTTGGTATGAATTATAATTACGATATACATAATATATACATATAATTTATATAGAATTATAAAAGAGATTCATTGTTTTTTTTTTACTCATTCAACAATTACATATTTTTATCATTCGAATCTGCCAATCAAAAATAGAAGATATATAAGATATTTTTTGTGACATTACCTCAACAATAATTACACGCATTTAAATTATTTTTAATTTTTTTTTTACCGTATTTATGTCGAAAACGGAACCAATGAATTTGGTATGAATTGGTAAATATTAATAACTAATTAAATGTGTACATAATAGGGTATGAATCTATGAGTGAAGGGGTCCCCTACCATTATCATTCAATCACTCCCCTCTTTAATACCTTTTGCCAAGAGACACTGAACAAGAAGAGTCAGAGATCAAGAATGACCATATTCCCCCCGTGGGGTAGAAAAGAGTTGGAAAATGTACAGTAGAAATAAATTCGGAAAAGCAAGGTCAGATGGGCTGGAGAGAAAATATTATTTCTTTTATCTTTTTTTAGTCTAAACTCTAGAGAGAGAAATGAAAAGGGTAGAGAATAGTGGGGAAGAGCCAGCAGGAAAGCAAGAGAATTTAGGGGAAAAGTTGAAGAAAGGAGCACTATTGGTAGGGAAAAGGGGGGGACAAAGCACTCCAGTATTGCCCTCATGGAGACTGCTACAAGTCCCAGTTGATGTTAGTGACACTGCGCAAGATAGCAACATCATTAAGGTCACTGATCCTTTTCCTCCTGTTTCTGCTAGAAAGCTTGCTGCCACTCTTTGGGAGCTTCATCACTACAAGCTCCCCATCTCTAAAATGCACCAGAGTACCACTGGCCCGCCTCCTAGGCTCCGCCGCCACCAGCACCACCAGCACCACCAGCACAACCACCGTGATCCTTCACCTAGTTTTCCTGATCAGGTACAAGCCCTTCTAACATGTGCATAGAAAAGGTTGCTTTTTGGAAATTGGGTAATGATTGATTAGCCTTTCTGCAATTTGTGGTTCTATCCATTTGTGGGTTTGAATTTCTTGATAAAATTTTTTTATTTATTTTGCTGTGTTTTTTTGATGGATCCTTCGTGTATTCTGATGGTCCTTTGTCATATGTAAATAATTGTGGTTCTGTGGTTGTTGTTTTGATTTGTTTTGGTAAAGGTGATTTCATGGTTTTCTGTTTGATGTATTATATGTACATGCCTCTTAGGCAGAATCAATCTGTTACAAACCACATTCTTATCTGTATGGTCGGTAGGTTTTTATTATTCATTCTCATTTTTGTTGATCTAGGACTGAAACTTAGTTGCTCCTTGATCTATATGTAGGCTCCTGTTATTGGACATACTGAATTCGAGGTCCCCATTTGCACTATTTCTGCTGAGGACTTTGTTTTTATCTGTTCTCATAAATGGTTTCCAATAAGGCTGTCTTGAAGTTTATTAGAATATTCCTTATCTTATTACTTAGATTGTTTCTCTCAATTATTTCAAAGTTTTTAAATGTACAATAATGATTTCAATTTCATATGACAATTGTTGTCCTTTATTTCCAGTTTTTTATTGGTAAATTTAGTTCTGCAGGACAAGTCTGCAAGGAACATTCCTTATCTTAATAATTAGCTTCTCTCTAAATCAGTGCTAAAAAAAAAAGCTCTGTACATCTTTTAAGGGCTGCAATTATATTGCCAACGGAAATAAAATAGTAGTGCATGCAAGATGACCATGTTCAAATTTCTTTACTTATCCGATATCCAATTTGTAATCTTTGATTTAATACAGCCAGAAAGTGCAAGTAGTTTGAGGAGGCATGTTGCTGCATCACTTATGCAACATCATCGGTCAATACAGAGGAACAATCATGCCATACAACCTGTATTACTTGAAAGTTATGACAGTTCCATGGAGGTAGAAAACATTGAATTTTGTTATTTTTTCCTAAAAGAGATTGTTTTTACTTTAGAATTGATGTGCATAACTGGTGAAAGTAAAAGAAGTTAGCTATAAACTACTACTACTACTACTACTACTACTACTACTACTTTTATTTAATTTCAAAATTGATGTGATTCATTTAATACTTACAAAAACAATAAAGGTTGTGATTGGTAGTGCTTTTTTACATAGTTTATAAGAGAAAAAATTCATATCAATTTTAAATTTGAAAATATCTCAATTGAACTTCAAAAGGTCAGTATTGATCCTATAGTTTGGAATGGAGGGAGTATTTTTATTGTCTCAATTATGGTTGATAAATTAATGTATAAATATGTTTTTAGACGCATCTTAAAATCTGAAATGCACCTCCATAACCTGTAACATTCTTTACAAGATGGTGGAAGTAAGTTACTTATTGATTTGATATGAATTATGAAATATATGTGCTTTTTATCATAATATTCCTTGTGTAATCCGAATCTTCCTATTGTCTTCATTTGAAAGGTATCATATTTGTAATTTATATAACAATCTTTGAATGAATGTTTGCATAATATCACCATATAACAACAGTCTTTCAATCCCACAGAGATTTTGGCCTTAAATACCTGTCTTTTGTGAAACATCTGTTGTTATTACTCCACTCACATGTTTTCATGTGTTTTGCTCATGAAGGTAGCACCTTATAATCCTGCTGTGACACCTACCAGTTCTGTAGACTTTAAGGGAGGTATTGGTGAGACGAGCTATAGCCTCAAAACATCTACGGAACTGCTAAAAGTATTGAATCGAATCTGGAGTCTGGAAGAACAGCATGCATCTAACATATCATTAGTAAAAGCACTGAAAAAGGAACTAGAACATGCCCGTGCCAAGACCAAGGAATTGGTTAGAGATCAGCAAGCTGATCGGCGTGAGATGGATGAATTGATGAGGCAAATTGCAGAAGACAAACTGGATAGGAAGAGCAAGGAACATGATCGGATCAATGCTGCCATTCAGTCAGTGAGGGGTGAACTAGAAGATGAAAGGAAATTAAGGAGACGGTCAGAAAGCCTGCACAGAAAGTTAGCTAGGGAGCTCTATGAAGTAAAAACATCTCTTGCTAATGCCTTGAAAGATCTTGAGAAAGAGAGAAAATCTAGGAAGCTGTTGGAAGGCCTTTGTGATGAATTCGCCTGGGAAATAAGAGACTATGAACAAGAAGTGCATGCTTTAAAACAAAAGTCTGAAAAGGCTGTGGCCAATAGGGCTGAACGTGATAGGTTGATTCTCCATTTATCTGAATCGTGGCTTGATGAACGAATTCAGATGAAACTAGAATCTCGGTCTGGTTTAGGAGAAAAGAAGTCAATTGTGGACAAATTATCTGCTGAAATAGAGACTTATCTTCAAAGTAAACACAATGGTAATTACCAAAGTCATGATAATTTGACGCCAAAGGGTCCCACCTTCCGAAGGAGTTCTCTTGAATCCATCCCCTTGAATGTGACTGTTAGTGCTCCTCAAGATGAGGGTGATGATGGCGATTCTGCAGGCAGTGATTCACATTGTTTTGAGCTAGACAAACCAGGCGCTGTTAACTTGAAACCAGAAGCTGTTGAAGCTGAGGAAAGATATACCGATTCAAACTTTAAACCACATCAAGCAAAAAAGAAACTAGCATCTCAAGAAAAGACTAAGGATCGTCATCCGTCCAGCTTGCAGATGAAGTTTGAAGAACAGATGGCTCGGGCTATATCACATAATGGAATCAAGAATCAAGCTGAGGATACAGAACAGGGTAAAACTGCAGATGGGGTCCCAGTTGAAGTAAACATACCAAAGAAGTATGAAATTCATGAAGCTGCAGAAGAGGGTAGTGAAAGAAAGAATCAGGCTGATGGATTCCCTGAATCTAGCTCAAACTATATTGATAATTTGATCAGAAGTCATTATTTGTTGTCAGAAAATGGGAATTTGCAGCCTGAGAATGATTACGGGTTAACTTCTGGTGGTAACTCTGTATGGACGAGTCATGCTAGTCCAGTAAGACAATGGACAGTGAAACTTCCTTCCCAAGATCTCAACATATCCGAGTCATCTTCGAAATTGCCTTCGGATTTAAAGGAGAATACTTTGAAGGAAAAGCTGCTTGAAGCAAGGACAAGAGGTCAGCGGTCACGCTCACGTTTAAAAAGCTCAAAAATTTCCCTTTAGGCTTAAACAAAAGTCGAATGTTTAGCTTCGCAAGTTGCTGTGAGGGTTATCGGATGCTTTCTGGAATTAGTTGAGATTAGGACTCTTGTTTTGTGTAAATGTTAGCTGAAGTACCCTGAATTTTAATGTTTCAGCATTATAGAAGTAATTCTATCTTCATGTTACTAAAGTTTTGGAAGTTGAATATATCAGAGATGTAAATGTAGAGTATATGTATTTCATGGTTACTTGGCTATACAGATCAAATAGGGATACCATTTGTGCTTTGTCTTCTTTATATTGACGTCAGGCTGACCCTGATTATCGCAATTAACTTGATCAAGTACTTGATGCATTAGGTAGTAAGTTAAATCTTGGAGGTGATCTTGCAAGTTATCCATGTTTTTACCTAAGTTTGTTACTTGATGCAGATAAAGGATGAAGTAAAATGTTGAAATTGATACAGAGAAAAGGGACACAGCTCAAGTTGCCAGGCAACCTGCCTGCGGCAGGAAGAGATGGCCAGTGCTTTTAGGTGTTGAGGATGCTCCTAAGACATTGAGAAGACATGAGATTCTTCTCCATTCTTTGGATTTCCTACAATAATTGATAGTGTTTGTTCATCCAAGTCAATTACAGCTGTGCATAGAGTATGAAGTGTGGGACCTGAAAATCAGGTGAGAATCATAATAAGTACCCTGAGTATCAAGCAGAGGAAAAAAAAATCTACATTCTTCAAATATACCTGTCATATAGATTGGGTATTTTGGATCATCCACGTCTCCAAGAAGTGAAAGGTAATCTGTTTTTGATCCTTTTGGCAGCGAAGCTGCTCTTTTTTGTCTGCTTATAGAGTTCTCATCATGTGCCTTCAGCACCCAAAGAGAAAAATTACACTATGATTTAACTTTTTATATGGAATTGTCTATCGTAATGTATAAAAGCAGTCTTCTTTTATATTGTTCTGCAAAATATGCATTATGAACACCTGCCTTATTGCTAATGGTGAATTTAGTCTCTCATCTTTTATGAATTTTGTATTCTGATCTGACAAGCCTCTTATGTAAATGCATTATATATGTTACCTGCCTGCTCAACTTGAAGATGAAGGTACATGTTGGCATGGAAGAATGGCATTGCCCCAACCTCATGTACTGAAACTCGCGTTTTCTTGATGCAGTTTCAACGCTCAAAATCCTACTGGCGTCTTTATGTCAATGAGATTATAACTATGCCCAACAGAAGCTTCTGACAATTGAATCCTCTGGACACGGAAGTCTAGCTATCAAAAATCCTTCACTCATATTGAAAATTTGATGTTTGGCACATTAGAGCTTACAGATAATGCATCATCAATGCTTGTTGCTTCAAGCAAGTCTCTGGAAATGAAGTTTTAGCCCAATGCCACCAGCTACAATCTCATCAATTGATGGCGGTACTGAATTCAGTGTAAATGCCTAAAAGAATGAATTTTTTCCAGGTATTCAGAGTTCCATAATGTGTTATGTGAAGTCATACGAATGATAGTTATGTACTTATGTTTGCTTCAAATTAAACATTTTTATTCTAAACAAGGATACCATATTAACTATATAATCTATATATAGTGTGATTTGATATTTAAGGAGAAAATATACCATCCCAGAACCATTAAACCCAAATGCACAACTTGGAAGCTCCCCTGCATATGTATAAGCTGTGAAAGACAGACCATTGTACAGGGTTCCCCTAATCAGATATCTGCAAGTTAAGACAAAGTATGTTACACATATGATATACCTTATGCAGGTACGCTCATGCTCTCTCATAAATGTATAGTATTTAGTATAAAAATTCATCTAGAAATGTATTCGGGTCATCCAAGTTCAAACTATATATTATCATGAATGATTAACTGCTACATTTATGTCGACTAGGACTGATAGAGCGCTTACGTGTGGCCAACTAGAGCAACATTTGCATCCTCATTGTGAGCTGCAATGGCCATTGATACACTAACAACAAGGATATCTGAGCAGTCATCAATAGTATCGTCTTCGAGTTTTGTTACTGTCTGTGGAATAAATGGTAGTATCTCCTTTCTGAAGTTGAGTAGTATAATCTAGTAAAATAGTGAAAAACACACTTGAGAACAATTATAACACTACACTGTTACATTAAATCAAAAAGAAATTAGCAGTTAGTATGAAAAACATTACGTCAAGAAGGGGCACACCGCTTCCTTCAGCAGTGCCTAAGAGTTCATCCCAGTAGTTTGGAAATTTTTTACGGTTGGCATCGGATAATGCTTTGATGAGTGGCTGTGATTGTGGGGTTTTGGCAAAAGGGAGGAGCTGCTGCTGAAGAATAAGGTCTGTGGCCACTCTGCTTCTTATCTGCTTGGAGAACCTTCGGCCTATCAAGAATCCCATCTGGTAAGCACTCTCACAAGGCCCAACTTCAAACATCACCAATCCTCCTTTCCCTTCCATATCAGCCTATGCATGTGTGTGTGTGTGTTTGTTTTTGTGTTTGTATTTAGTCTTGTAGTTCCTCAGTACCTTATCTTCATTTTCCCCACACAAGTGGAGTATATAGTTGGTTTTGTCATTGGTACTTCACTTTCTAGTGGCAGAACCAATATTTTTCCTTTCAAGGGGCCAATAAGATAATATGCAGGGTGTCAAATCATGAACTTAGCAAAATTCTATATTAGTACCTCTGTCTAACAAGAAGATTTCGTTTGCATTAGAGTAATGATAGGGTCTCAAATGAGTCTTAAATGACAATTTAATGATAATTTATTGAAACCCCTAACATCACTTTTTGCAAAATGTACTTACTAACTTTAACAATATATTTTGCTACACATTTACCCTTAAACTTAAGACTTTGTTTAGTTTAGTTTAGTTGTAATGACATGAAACTTAGATTGTGATAATAGAATAGAGGACATAATATGGTCGTTTTAGAATAGATAATATATAAAAAAATATGAACTGAGGATTATCTTCACTTTTCTGAATACTTCACTTGTTTTAAAGTATAGGATCATTTTTGACTTTTTCAAAGCAATTACAATTTTTTTCCAAAGTAAAAAATTATATGAATTCATTTTAAGTTTAAGAAGTATAATTATAAAAATTATATTTATACAAATAATTATAATCACTAGTTATTTTAAACAATTAAATTAATCATACCAATTTCAATATATATATATATAACTTTCTTTATCTCATATCTGTTCCCCTTCCTTTCTCATTCAGACCAATTTGACGTAAAAAATATCTCCAATTCAATTTAATTATGGGAGAGATTTGACTTATAGAATATTATAGTCTCCGGTTCCAAAACCAAAATTCTCGTTTTTAAAAAGTAATTTTTGCATAATTACTATATTTTGAAGATTTTTAGGAAGCGTTAAATTATTTGCATAACATACATTATGCCCAAAAATGAGAATATAATTGATATTTTTATTAATTAAATTATATAAAATAAAAACTGGTCACCAAAGTTCTCACTTTATTGAGAAATGCAGACCAATTTGACGTAAAAAAATATCTCCAATTCAATTTAATTATGCGGATAAAAATTACTTTTAAAAATAGGGTATTTTTTGAAATATAGTAAGTAGTCCATAAAAATAAAATAAGCAGGCAATGGTAGGGAGTATAAAGAAAGAAAAACTGTTACAGACACGTCATTTTCGTTGCAGCATCTTTGAGAGTGTTCCGGTGCTTCGCATGGGTCATATCTCCCCACGCTCCCAACCGCTTCCGATTTTTCCCGATTTTCGTTCCTCCTGATTAGTTAGGGTTTCCATTTCACTGCGACTCTCTCTTCAGTTTAGTTTTGTTGATGAAACAATTGAACCCCCAAACAATAATGGCTCCGAACTTCTCGCCGGGCGGTGGTCGGGTCGACTCCGACTTCGGATTCGCCTTCAACGACAGCAATTTCTCTGATCGGATTCTCAAGATCGAAATCATACCCGATATTTCCGATGCCAAATCTGACCCTGAGAGTTTCAACGCCATTGCAGAATGGGCCCACAATCGTAAGCGAAGGAGAGAAGATGTCAAGAAAGAAAATGGTCAGTTCACTTTTATTTTAATTTATTGTATATTGTGTGTTATGTGAAGTGAATCCGAGGCAAATGTTAGTCTTTAAAGATTTTTGATTCTTATAAAGCTTTGTATTAGGGAGTGGATTTATATAATTAGGGCTTTCTGCGTGTAAATTGAAAAGAGGGGAGAAGTGTGCAATGTGTGTAATTTTGATATAAAGCTTTCGTCTTGACTGATTCTTGGCTCTTTTAAAGCTTTATATTGGAATGTGGCCGTGTGGGTTAATATAGTTACAGCTTGTTCGCATTTGAATTGAAATGTGGAGGGGAAGGTATTTTTGGCAGTCAGCATATAAGTAATAGCAAGGACAAGTGTTAGAATGCAGGTTTTTGTGTTAACTCGAATCTTGGAATTTTTCTGGAAGATAGTGCTGTGTGAGTAAATTGGTTACATATACTGAATTCAATTCTGTTAAGGAGCTGAGTGTAATGATTTAGTAGACTTTGTATGGAATGATTGATTATAGAAAGTTAAGCTTTTATTTGCATGTTTGATGACGTCTGCCAATGTAAACCAGTAAATGCATATTGTCTTTAGTGATTAGATGCTGAATTTGGATGGCTCGTGGTACAGGGTTCGAACTTCAAAGTTTTGTATTATTTCTTTCTATACATGTTGGTGATTTTGCCATAGTCGGCAAATCATGAACTGAAAACATGAATATTGATTTCCCAAAATAGTAAATGAGAAATTTCCTATATATTCTGGAGTCTTTATCAAGTGCAAAAATCCCAAAGCAAAAGAATATGAAGGGTGATGAAGTGGCTTAGTAGGTAATGTCTATTCTAGGGTTAGACGTCTTTCATATGGTCAGTGAGATATATTTTGTAGAAAAATAAAACAAGAATAAAATAGTCAGCTATTCACTCTAGATTATATTTGCATCCCAAATCTTACTATAATGACAACTATGGAATTTGAGATACATAAGTCTTGTAAGATTCTTGGTTATTGAATTGTGGTGGTGTGTGAAAATTTGTGTTACATATTATGCATACAAATTTGTTATAGATCTGAGGGACAATGGTTTATATTTGCTCGTGTTTTTTTTAAGATTTTCAGTATACTTTACTGGTATGCCTTTTGGCAAGAGTTGTTGACACTCGCTTGCAGGCCCTTGTCAGTTTTTTTTTTTACTGGACATTTGTCCTCTGTTTTACCTCTAGTTGTGGATGCAGTCACTCATCATGAGGAACAGATTTTGAGCTGTAACATGCCGGATACAGAGGAAGGTGTTACCTTTGAAAACCAAGATGAGGATGCTGTGGCAATGATTGAGGAATCACCTTCAAGTGGTTTATTGAATTTGAATCAACCTGGTACATATTTCACTTTCCTATATAATTGTTTTATCTTATTGACCTTGAGGTCTTTCTTCTTAACCAAGATTTGGAGTTATGAAGAAACATAATAGTATAGTAAAGTATTTGGATGATCAAAAATCTTGATCTTAGAGACTTGCAATGAATAGCTAATTTGTGTAGTTATATGTAACTTTTCTGAAAATTGAAGTTGACCATGTTTAATCATTCTTTAAAGACACTAGTTGCTGTTTAATACATATCGGGAATTAATAGATACTTCTGTAGGGGATGATGGTACTCATGGCAATGATGCTGCTTGGAGCATGGACTGTTCGACAGTTGTTCGGGTGAAGACTATACACATTAGTTCCCCGATATTGGCAGCAAAGAGTCCATTTTTCTATAAGGTTAGGAGTCATCAATCTGGCATATACTGCTTTGAATCTGAACTCTTTTATAAATTGTGCATTTGAACCATTGTCTTGTAGTTATTCTCAAACGGGATGAGAGAGTCGGAGCAGCGACATGTGACTATACAAATCCATGGCTCTGGTAAAGATGAAAACATTCTTTGGCTGTATTTTTCTTCCCATTTTCTTGTTATGTGAATAACTACTTCATTTCATTTAAGGTGAAATTTCCGATAATCAGTAATGTATCATGTGTGCTATGTATTGTAGTTGACCTCATTTCTTATTATTTTCTTTTGTTGTTTTTGAGAAGTTAGTAAAAACATAAGTTTACAACCATTTTCTACTTTTTCCTTTTCATGGAACAGAGGAAGCTGCCTTGATGGACCTTCTAAATTTTATGTACAGCAATACTTTGTCAACGACCACGCCTTCCGCTTTACTAGATGTTCTGATGGCTGCTGACAAATTTGAGGTTACTTCGTGTATGAGATACTGCAGTCGGCTATTAAGAAACATACCTATGACTTGCGAGTCTGCTTTGCTTTATTTGGATCTTCCTTCGAGTGTTTTGATGGCTGATGCAGTGCAGCCACTGACAGATGCAGCAAAGCAGTTTCTTGCTGTTCGTTACAAAGACATAAGCAAGTGAGAGATCTGGCATCCTAGCTTTACTTTACTTTTTAGTTCTGTATTAGTTGAAACCTTAAAGACTCCATTTTGTTTTTAAAAATGAATCATGCTTAGTAGTAGCTTTGGCTCTTAATGCCTCTGCAGTAATTCCCGGTATTTCAGATGAAGAACCGAAGTGAGGGAACTGCAGCGCTTGGTAAAAGCAGACAAGAGTTCTTAACTCTTTTACATTTAATGTTGCTTGTTGACACACATCCATAGATGGCTAGATAACTTGTTACTTCATAGTTGCTTGCTAGCTCACATCTATGTTGCTAAGTACTATGTAGTTGCTTGCTGGCTCACTCATATTTGTGGGTTATCCAGCTGGCCCTGGGTATGGGTTTGCACTTTTCCCCCTTAATTGCTAGCTTAAGTTATTCGAGTTCACACAATTTCTTTTTGCATTTTTTACCAGATTCCAAGAAGAGGTGCTAAACTTGCCTTTAGCTGGAATAGAGGCAGTCCTATCCAGTAATGATCTTCAGGTAGCTTCAGAGGATGTTGTTTATGATTTTGTGTTGAAGTGGGCCAGAATCCATTACACAAAGCTGGAAGAAAGACGAGATGTACTAGGCACACGCCTTGGTCGCCTTGTTCGTTTCCCATACATGACCTGCCGAAAGTTGAAGAAAGTTCTAACATGCAGCGACTTTGATCCTGAGCTCGCGTCCAAGGTTGTTCTTGAGGCTCTCTTTTTCAAGGCTGAGGCACCATACAGGCAGCGCTCACTCGCTGCAGGTGAGACCAGTGTCACCATGTCCCGTTGTTTTGTGGAACGAGAGTACAAGTATCGCCCAGTCAAGGTAGTCGAGTTTGAACTGCCTCGTCGGCAGTGCGTTGTGTATCTGGATCTGAAACGTGAAGAATGCGTAAATTTGTTTCCTGCTGGCAGGGTTTACTCGCAAGCTTTCCATCTGGGTGGGCAGGGGTTTTTCCTGTCTGCTCATTGCAACATGGACCAACAAAGTTCATTCCATTGCTTTGGGCTGTTCTTGGGCATGCAAGAAAAGGGATCCGTGAGTTTTGCAGTTGACTATGAATTTGCTGCGAGGTCAAAGCCATTTGAGGAATACCAGAGCAAGTATAAAGGGAACTATACATTCACAGGAGGTAAAGCTGTTGGTTATAGGAACCTGTTTGCTATACCTTGGACGGCATTCTTGGCTGAAGACAGTGCTTATTTCATCAACGGCGTACTACACCTCAGGGCTGAGCTCACCATCAAGCAATGAATGAATGTGTATAAATAATCTTCCCACTTTTTAGTGTTAGATGCATTTAGATTTGGAGATTGAATGTCTAATGGCCCTTACTATAATGCTAGGTCAAGTTTCTCAGGAAGTTAAGGTATCTACTGGTGATCATCAAATTAACAGTGTTCGGCTACATCAGAAGCACGTATTTTTTAGTGTATATGTTGATACTTGTATATAAGCTTTCATTTATTTGGTTGTTCCTTGTTGCGGATGATTCGGTGTTTTACAACAAAACAAAAGTTGTTAACAGGTACTACGTAGTTTGGATACTTTAAGTCTCTTTATAGCTGAATATTTTGAGTACACCACTATATATAACCGAGTCAACTCATGGACTTACCTTCTGTATAAGCAATAAAGCTATAAAAATGGAAGCCGGTGATTTATTAGCAAAAATACGTCTTCTCAAGTGCACTCTTTCTTTTTATGGTGATTTACGAACAGAAATACGTAAAGTATCCACAAGTTTTATTTATAAATGTAACATACGGGGTAAGTAGAATGCCGGGGACAGGGACACAATGAGTAAGGTACAGAAGGCGTATGTATGGATCATCATTACCGTTGCTATCAAATCTCCACTTAGATGGGGGGTTTTTACTGTAAAGCTCCGCCCCCACCCACACCCACCACTGATTGCCTAAAGCAGCAGCACTCAGTATTCTTGTTAACCTCCGCATTCCACGGAGCACGCAAGATTATCACCCTAATGCTATCTATCACTTTTCTATTTTCTATTGGGACCCAGTTCCATGACTTTGTTCAATTGGTGATGAGTTTTCTCCACTTTTTTTGGGTCCTAAAAATTGAAAGAAACCTAGCCAAATCCATGACTTTTTCAAGAGTAGTAGAACCAGAAGCTAACTCACTCACTCACAACTTTTCTTCCTTCTTTCGGATTAGCTACACCAAGTCACCATCGAAGATATGTCAAAAAATGCAAAATGGATCCTAAGTTTGTACACCAGCCAGTTACTTCTTTTCCACTTGTTCTGTTATTTTGTCGACGCAGCTAATAATCCCAGTCAATCTTTGGATGTTATTCTCCACAAACATGCTTTCAAAGCTCTAGTTCATCGTCGACCTCTCACCGGTGCGCTCTACGAGGCTCCCCTCCCTGTGGATCTAACAGGCATACAAGTCACGGTTGTGAGGCTCCGGAGCAGGACCTTGTGGAGAAACGGCGCAAATTTTAGCAATTTTCGCATCCCATCAAGAACTTTGCCAACCCCTTATGTCAGGAGACTTTTCTTAGTATATCAAGATTTGGGCAACTTGTCTTCTCATTACTACAATATATCAGGTTACTCGCTAGTTTCTTCTGTTGTTGGTTTTACGGTTTACGACGCATCAAACTTTAGCACTAACAACATAACGAAGCTCGACCTCAGCACAACAGGAACGCAAATATCAATTCAATTTCCAAATCTAACGTTCAAGGGTGGTAATGCTCCTAGAACAAGTTGTGCTATTTTTGGTGCTGACGGGAGAGTTTCTCTAAGTGAGACAAGCTTGAGAAATGTCTGTTACAGCAGTAGTCCAGGCCATTTCTCAATAGTTGCTCCTTTGAAGACGAAGGATAAGGAGAGGGAACTTTGGGCAATAGGGTTCGTGCTTGGATTCATTTTCCTGGGTTGTGCTGGTTTCGTTGGAATGATATACGTTAAGCTGTTCAAGGTGAAGAAAATGCATGAAATGGAAAAAGAAGCTCATGAAGGTGTTGTTCTTGATACAGTTTGGATCCATAATAGTAGGATGCCTTCTGCTACTGTAACAAGAACTCATCCAACCCTTGAAAATGCAGATTTTCCATAACCTTTTCACCACAAGTTTTTATTTTTCTTCATCTCTTCCTTTGTCAAATTCTTATAAAGTATATTAATGAGAATGAGAAGTCACCAAAGGACCAAACCACAACCACTTTACAATCAAACCATATATATAACCTTTACAAGTGGATATATCCCTCAGAATCAACAACAAATTTATTGAATATTAAAATTCGCTCACTAGTTTAGTTAAAATAAAAATTAGAGGTACAGGAAAAGTCTCAAGTAATTGTTACATAGATATACTGATTTGCAGGAAGCATGGAAAAGACGATGATTAAAAGAATTTTGGAGCCATTTCCCTGCTGTAATTAAATAACAAGCAAGGCAACTTTGAACTCCCCAAATCTACTACACAAAAGTAGCTCTTCAAATGACACGACAATGACATTTTAGCATTTGGTCAGAGTATCATTTAAGTAGGTGCGTGTGGACGTGGTGCAAAGACATGGTGGATTTGGATACCAAACATTTCTCAGGAACCTATTCCACCGGTTATTAACATTAATAATAATAACAATAAATAATAATGACAATAATAATAATATTATACAAAGTAAAGAGTTAGAACATTTACCATCTTCACAAACATCCCCAGCCACTAAACATAATGGAATCCATGTAATGTGACCAAATCATATTTGAATGACATAAAAATGCCTGCCACTTTAAATTCATTGACAATGATTTGGAATTCTCTGAGGAGCTATTTCCATGTGGGAGCATAACAGAACTAATCAAGAATATTACAATCTTGAGTTAAAATATATTAATCCTGTAGACAATTTCCACCAAGTTTCACCTAAAAATTTCGACTTCAATGTACTAGAGTAGAGTAAATGGATCACTGATACCTAATCACTTATGAAACAAAATCTCAACTCCCCCAAAGACACTTGCCTCAAGCAGAAGATAACTCCTAACATATTATTTTGGAATTTGGATTCATCAACTTATCTCAATTTCAACAAAGCAGGTTGCTAACTTACAAGAGAAGTCCATCCATTGCTCCATCACCTATCCTAAACACTATCTATTATCCTATATGTCCACGTAGTGCATGCTCAAAACAGATGTAATAAAATGAAGTTCAGCTTATTACTTATCATAAGCTTCTGCAGCCAACTTAGCTTCAATTACAAAGCATGTTTATCATTTTGCTACTGATTTTTCAACTTAGAAATCAAAGAAACACTGTATTTGAAACTATTAAAGCCTGTTACAATAAAAAAGCATGAAAGAATGGAAACATTTGTTAATTGTGCAAGAATCAAGATATGCCCTATCAATTAATAAACCATCAAGCAATGCATGAATGTAACAAACAAAACTTGCAAAGCATTAGGGACTAAAAAGATCTATGCACAATATAATGGATGTGTGGACCACCATTCCAGAGGAAATTTTTTAGCCCAAGAATAAGTTGCCAAAAGGTCTTCAAGCAAAGCTTACTGGAGTAGATTTTCAAATTGTACCTTTACAATTAGAATTCCAATTAGGTAATACTTACAAAGATTGTGTTCTCCGAATTTGTCATTTTTCTTTCCTACTGGCCTTTGGAAGCTATTCCAAACAAACTCTGCAAACGTGTAGTAAGATGAAACTAGTCCAAATTCTGCCTAATATGCTTCTGAATATTATCTTAATCAAACACGTTATAATGGAATCGGTGGAAGTTGTTTTATGCAAGGGATATGAAGTCCATGAAATAAATTGCAATCGGAGCTAATCATTTGCATATATTGAAGGCTGTAATACTCAAAAGACAGGCACCACTTATTAAAAACATAACATAACAATGTGAGGCTAAACAACAATTGCCATTCCTATCCAAGAATCCTCGGTCAGGGATACAATTCAAATCCAGATAGAAACACGAAAACACTTGGCAAAAGCAAGTAACTGACAGATAATATAGTGCCTCATTTCAGAGCAGCAACACCATTAGCACTCTTCTGGGCAAGCTTTGTCCACTCTGTATGAAATGCTCCGGGGCGATCAACCCTCTCATATGTGTGTGCCCCAAACAAATCCCTCTGGGCCTGAACAAGGTTAGCAGGAAGTCTGGCACGCCTATAGGTATCAAAATAAGAAAGACTAGCACACATCCCCGGAATACTAACCCCAGCAGAAATGGCCAATCCCACCACCCTCCTCCATGCCTTCTCCCTCTGCACCATCTCCCTAGCAAATTCTGGGTCAACCAACAAGCTCGCCAAATTCTGATTCCGCTGATAAGCCTTCTTAATCCTGTCCAAAAACACAGCTCTAATGATACACCCACCTTTCCAAATCCTCGCCAATTCCCCAAAATTCAAATTCCACCCCTTTTCAACACTCTTCGCCCTCAACAAATTCATCCCCTGAGCATAACTACAAATCTTGGAAGCATACAATGCCTGCCTCACATCATCAATCAACCTCTTCTTATCAACCCCACTTCTTACCACACCAACTTCCTTATAAACCTCGGAAGCTGCCTCTCTTTCATCCTTCAACCCACTCAAGAACCTACAATCCAAAGAGGCAGCAATGGTAGGCACAGGCACTGACAACTCCGCAGCCTGCTGGACCGTCCATTTCCCGGTTCCTTTCATCCCAGTCTTATCCAAAACCTTATCAACTAACTCCCCTTCCCCAAGTGGATCCTTAACTTTAAATATATCAGCAGTGATTTCAATCAAGAAACTCTCTAATTCCCCTCTATTCCACTCATCAAAAATCTCCGCCAATTCAGCATTCGACAAACCCCCAACATTCTTTAACACATCATACGCTTCAGAAATCAATTGCATATCACCGTACTCAATCCCATTGTGAACCATTTTCACAAAATTACCCGACCCACCTTCCCCAATGTAAGTAACACACGGCCCATCTTCAACTTGAGCTGCAACTTTCTCAACAATATCCTTAATATTCTCATAAGCTTGGTAAGAACCACCAGGCATCAAAGACGGGCCGTTCCGGGCACCCTCTTCGCCGCCAGAAACACCCATCCCCAAATAGAGCAGGCCGTTGCTGGAGGCTTCGGAAATGCGACGCTCAGTGTTCTCGTACCACTCGTTGCCACCGTCGATGATGGTGTCTCCGGGCTCCATGTGGGCAGAGAGGGCGGATATGGTTTGGTCAACAGGAGCGCCGGCTTTGACTAAAATGATGACCGATCTGGGTTTTTGGATAGAGAGGACGAAATCGCGTGGGGTATAGTGGCCGGTTAAGGGGAGTTGGCCTTCGTTGTGAGCTCGATCGAGGGTTTCGTCGACTTTGGAGGTGGTGCGGTTGTAGACGGAAATGGGGAAGCCTTTATCGGCAATGTTGAGGGCTAAATTTTGGCCCATGACGGCGAGGCCAGCTAGGCCTATGCGGGAGAGGACTTGGGAGGCTTCCATGGTAGAATTGAGTGGGGGTTTTAGAGAGAGAGAGAAAAGAGAGATTAGAAATGGGGAATGGAGTGAAGGAGATGAATATGTAGAGAGAAAGAGAGAGTGACGGACTCGTCGAGGGAGCGAAAGGGTAGACTCAGTGGTGGAGTGACCCAACAACCTGCGAGAGGACGATGATTCTTAGGTCTAGTAAACGACGTAGTTTCAGGGGATGCTTCCAATGACTAGTGTCTACTGTCTAGTGATGCATAATATCCAATTGTAATAAAAAATTATGAGATATTTAACTATTTTGATAATCTAGTGAGTTGCTCATATTGGACTGTTGGGTACCCAAAATAATATAAGTTAACTTTTTATTATTATTATTATTATTATTTTTATTGTTTTTTTTTTATTACTATTTTATTTTATTATTTAATTTTACCTAAGTCGTAATTCATATTTAACATAAAATTAATTAACATATTAAATTATTTTCTAACGTTCAATTTTTATAGTAGTACTACTACTTTCTAGTCTCAAATTTTTATTGTTGAAAAATAATATTTATCTCATATAAAGCAAATATTATTTTTTATCAAATTTTAATTGTTAAAAGTAGTATTCATACAAATTTTATAATTATTAAAAAAAGTAGTATTATTTTCTATAATTATTAAAGTAATTTATTTGATAAAAATGCCATTTTTTTGTCATTTTCATTTTTAGTTTCTAATTACAATTTAGATATCAATTATTAACATACTAATAATTTAGAAGTAAAGAAAGAAAATGTTGATCCGAACATAAACAACTATATTTTAAAAAATCGTTTGATCTTATTCGTATTTTAACTTTTAAATTTAACTTTATTAATTTTTACAATTTGTGATGATTTTTGAAATTATGTGATAATGATATTAAAAGTTTGAATATATTACTTGTTATAGAACACTACAAAATTGAGCTATAATCATAACTTTCTTTACATTAGCAAGGTGAGTTAGACGAAAATATGAAATTAAATATTTATTTATTTTTGTAAAAGTTGTTTTTATTTATTTCGGGCTCGAGGCTTGAATTTGATTGTTGAAAATTGATATTTTACATAAATTTTTAATATTTTTACATGAAAAATGTCGCTATAAATGTACTTTCATGATCTCTTGCCGCTGCTAGAATGACCTCTCCTCTTCTCTAGGCTCTTAGCTTGATGGCGGCTAGAAGCCGCTGATGCCGAGTGGAGGCTCCTGTGCTGCTAGCTAAATTTTGCTTGGCCCCCGGCACGGTGGATTGTTCCTTGATTGCGGGAGAAATTGTTGGAATTATTTGAACCCAAACAGGAAAGAAAGGAAGGAATGGTGTGTTTACTGCATTAAGCATCACTTCTGCTACAATTCTAAAACCAAATATTATGGAAATAATTTAGCATTCATAACAAGAGCAGCCAAATCTTTTAGTCCTATAGAATACACGAGTGAGTAGCTTTATAAATAAGAGAAAATCAAAGATATTATCACCGACAGCAGTTTATTCAAGGTTCCAAACTCGACAACAACTAAATAGTGTGTGTTTGAGCTCCTTGTTTCATCGCTTTTCTGCCGTTCTAAGCCATATTGCAATAACAGCCAAGTAAATGAAAGCATTTAGAGAAAAAGAAAATGTGAGATACACAAACAAGACCGCCCAGTCTTAGAATCTTGACAGCTTTAACAAACAAGATGTCACAGATAAAAAGCCGAACCATCACGCAGCAAC
Source organism: Panax quinquefolius (assembly GCA_020205615.1). Lineage (NCBI taxonomy): Eukaryota > Viridiplantae > Streptophyta > Magnoliopsida > Apiales > Araliaceae > Panax > Panax quinquefolius. The sequence goes on along the minus strand of CM035167.1, from coordinate 2,036,299 downwards.
CTGAGCAAAAAGCCGCTTGCGAATCTGCAATGAGATGAATACATGGAAAGTGTAAAAGCATGGACATACATAAAAAAGAAGAAAATATTCAGCAATGTAAAGATGACGGATGCAGCATGGCCAGGCATTACCTAAAGATGTATTACTCACTAGATCAAAGCTAGGGCACTTCAAATTATATGGATAACTAATTAGGGTATAATTACATGTGAAGAAAAGGCTATAGGGTCAGAAACAACAATTCAACGAAAAGAGGAAAAATAAGCATAAAGTCGACAGAAATACCTCGGGAAGTTTATTGCGATACGCAACATCCAGTCTAGCATCAAGGGTGTTTTCAATTACAATTTTTCCATCTCGAGAAGCCATCACGATACCTCCAGAGCTAGGAACACGAGGAAAAAAGATTTTAAGAGTTAGTTTAACCAGTCTTCTAATAACTAACTGGCAGTCTGGAAAGCCAGAATCTGTTGGCCAAAAAGACAACATGAAAGAATAAACTAGCCATAGACAATTAATTAGCTGAGTGATGTATGTCTATATATATACCAGGAAGGACCATGAACATGGTGATGGGAATAAGCTGGTGGAAGGTGAACGCTATCAATAATAACCTCAGGTTCGTGAACATTTGCTTTCTTTGCATATTCCTCCTTTGCTGAACTCAAAACAGACTCCAGTAACTTCACTTCATCTTTTCGACAACGCAATAACACAGCAGGTTCTTTTAGTCTAAGTAAACACTATTGATACATACAACTGAGTATCAGTATTTTGATAACCAAATTTTAATCATAAATGGATCAGAAAATCTTTAAGCACATCCTGTTTAATTTGCACCAGTTCATTCTACTTTTCCACAGTTTTAGAGCACGAAACTCCAACATCAAGACTAAACCCATCATAAAATTAATGTTATCAAAAGATAATGAAAGAAACTAGAGGACAAAATATGACTCGAGGTTTATCAGGTAAAATTCAATATATTGTGAAAATTAAATTTCTACGTGTCACATATTCATGATGACTTGATTATTTGAAGGCTAACTGGTTTCTGAAGTTATTCGAACTTCTGACATTCCCCTTCGCCTTCTTTCATATTTGTATGGTAGCAAAGACCTAACATTTGTTAACCACATATAATAGATTATCCTACAAGCATATTGAAATTCAACAAACGGAGAAAGACGGCCCAAATATAATACTCCCTCCATTCCAAAATGTAACTATCATTATTGACTTTTTAAAGCAACGTAATACATTTTCAAACTCAAAATTGACATGAGTTTCTTAATTTTAGTCGATACAATGATGAATATTGTAAACTATCTAACAAGTACTCCCTCCGGCCCCTGTGATAAAAGTCCTTATTACTATTTTGAGTTGTCCCATGTTAAATGTCCGCTTTCTTTTAATAACCAAACTTTTACACATTTTTTCCTATTATGCCCGTAGCATTAAATATCTTATACTTTTCTTATTCTAATTCTCTCTCCATATTTAATGGCATTATTATGGGCAATTTTGTCATTTTATTCCTCTTAATAAATGAAAATCCACCGTGATTTTTATCCTGGGACGGAAGGAGTATTATTCATTATAATACTTATTGTTTCAAAAATCTTAATGAATCATTTCAATTTTAAGTTTGAAAATGTCTTATTTTGACTTTCAAAAGTCAATAATGGTCTTAAATTTTGGAACGGAGGGAGTAATTTACAACAGAAGTAGCTCAAAAATCACTCCTTTCTTTTTCTAAATTGTTGTGGCAAGTCGAATCACGTTTCTTAAAATGATTGCAGGGAAAAATACAGTGAGGTTTTACTACCTGGATGACGAGAGCTTTCACAAGTCCTTGATAATCATGGTGGTGAGATAAGTTGTGGTTGCTCACGTTTAAAAGCTCCTTTGATGCTGCCTCCTTCATGGAGCCAACCAAGTCATCCTGAGCTTGAAGAACTTTGAGCCGAGAAGCATTGAGCTGCATAGAATACTCACTGCAACATACCAATATAAACAAATTTAATGTGTAATTGAACACTGTAACACTATGTCTTCCGACATTCAAATTCTCCTAGGAAGTGATCCAAGCATGGATTTCCTAATTCAAAAGGCTCATTTAAATGGTGCTAGAATTCCAATACAAGAAGGAAAGGCAAGACAATAAACGGTATTCATCAAACTCCAAAACCAATTAATAGTAGATGTTGACCAGAAAATATGTGGAAGCTGACAGAAAAAATGTTCGGGAACAGTATATGTTTAATCGAAACCATAGACACCTCATCCTTTGAAGGTGTGAATCTAGCGATGAAATTACAATGATAACCATCATAAAAAATCTTATTAAGATGAGAAAAAACAGCATAGATAGTTTCTTGAAGTCAACAAAATTCAATATGTGACAAAGCACGGATTATATTAATAAATCCTGGAGGGGACTCCAAAGCAAGCTCTGATGCTCCAATAAAGGTTAATACGTGCTTGCATTAAAGTTCAACTATCGTTCCATTACTTAAATAATAGCTACCTCTCATGGAAAATGCTAAATATGGGATTCATTTTCAGCCTACCCCAACTAGTTGGGATAAAAGGCATTGTTGAGTGTAGTTTAGCTGGCATAATTTAGAAAGCAGGCATGAGCTGCAAATTGGATTAAAAGATTGGGGATTTCTTGCGACCTTAGCAATTTAGAAGAATGTTAAAACCCAGGAAGGGATGTCGTTGGCCACCAAAACAGATAATTAGTTAATCTGCACATGCTATGTTCCAGCTGGACCAATAGGGTTCTTAGAGGTAACCCAATTCTGTTGAAGCAGAATTGCTTGGATTCTGTAGCTTGCACAGAGGGAGAGAGAGATAATTCCAAGCCTCTAGTATATACAGGCTTTGATTGTAATAGCTTGGCATCAAAGATGAAAAGACGGATTAAACTTTATTTCTGTTTCTTTCCTTTAAGTTTTCTGTTTCTTTCATATTTTTGTTTCCACCATTCAAGGGTTGAGAGAAGCTATCAGCGGATTTACGTAAGACATTGTAACAAATTACTGAAATTTGATGGCGAAGACAAAATCTGAAGGAGAAACTCCATCTAGTTGAGATATGTACATACCCACTCCAGAGAAAATATTAATAGCTCAACTAAATATCAATATATACTTAACAAATTTTAATAAAGCATCAATTTTCTTTCTTTCTTTTCTGGACCAGAACCATATAATATATAGTACCAATTTATGTCATGCTTGATCAAAATATCTATATATAAACAATTAATACAAAAAATACAAGCTTGGTGAATCACATACATCTTTTTCCGAACTTCAACTTGCTTCTCTTTGCGCTCATATTCTTGTCTGATCTTCTTCTTCTCTGCTTCCACTATCTGTAACTTCTCAATGTTGAATTCCTACAACAATCACAGTATATAAGTGGGTATAAACTGATAATTTGAAGAGATTTTAAAAATGATAATTAGGCATATTGAATTTTACCTCTTCAGCGGAGACTGAGATCTCGTTGGCCTTCTCTTGGGCTTCTTGGCGGATGAATTGGACCATCTGCTGGATCTGCCTGGAGACATCTGCATCATTCATTTTCGGATCTCAATTTGGGGAACTAGGCAACAGTTGATATATGTGATCTCTTTCCCACAGGTCACAAGCTTCTTCTTCGATCGTGAATGAACTGGTAGACGTGGTGGAGAGAGATACACTGTGTTTTTATACGATCTTTCCGTTCAATTGTCGAGTCGGATATTTTCATATTTCTCCACACATTTTAAAAAATTACACAAGGAACCTGTTAGTTGTACTTATTACTTACAAAGTCCCCAATTTTTCCTGACTCTAACAATTAACTACCCCACAAAATGACAAAGGAGAGAAAAAGAATGAAAACACATTATATTACATAAAATATGGGAAATTAATGCAAAAACTTAATTCATAATAGAGAATATAAACTTAATTTTTTTATGTTATTACTCAATTTATAAAGAAAAAGAAAACAAAACTTGAGTTTCATATTTAAATTACTAAGTTGCCTTTTATATTAGTTTTATTATGTTTATAATTTAGAGGATATAATAAAAAAATGATCTTATATTATTTAGTTTTCCTTTCAACCATATTTGGACCAAAAAAGATTGATAAAAAAAGTGATTTAAGTTTTCGTCTATTAATTTATTTTTTTGTTTATCAAAAAACTCAGTAAATAACAAATTTTACTGGTTCTACGACAAAAGATGATGGTCAAACATGTTAGAAGTTATATCTGCAAGTAGAAAATGCCTTTTGGGATTCTTAAGCTTGGAAATAAATTAGTAATTTAAGAAAAATCTTTAAACTCATTAGATGCCTTCTAGACTTCTAGTGCTCTTAGGCTGAAGGGTTTTTATTTTTTATTTTTTTGAAGTGCTAAATGTTAGGGGTATAAATGACCTTTTTCCCACCAATCTCTTTTCCAAACTAAAAGTTTGGAATCTTATATTCGAAATATGTTATTTTTGTATTATGATCCACCAATCTCTTTGCAAAACTAAAAGTCGATCTTTTGGATAATATGTTCGAAAACTTTTACGTTTGTATCATGATAGTTGGCTCTTTTTATTAAGGATAAGAAATTCAATAATAATCATATCCAATGATAGTTATATATCATTCTCATATTATTACTTCTACAAACAAATTGAATTATTCCCAAATATTTTGTTCGAGTTTGATATCTTGTCGAGTTGAGTTAGCATATAATTGTATGTTTGATTGAATATATTCACTAACCATGTGGTTTGATTTTCGGTTGATTCATTCGTATTTACGAACAACTTATATTCGGTTCGAGAAGTTTGAGTTCAAAATCAATTCGAATGGTTCGATTTCTTACATGTGAAATTTATTAATCGACTTGGAAATTGAAAATATAGTCAGCCGACATAGTTCATCAAAAATGTTCGCAAACTTGATAACGTTCACGAATAAACATGTGTTCGCGAACTGTTCATGTTGGCGAATTCGATCATGTTCGACTATGTTCGCGAACTCGATCATATTGGCAAACAACTAACGATCAAAGTAACACATGGATGTTGGTTCAATCATGTTACTTGAACATGTTTAAGTTCGACCAAGTTCGGTTTGAGTTTGAAAAAATTCGGATCGATTCGCTTCGTTTGCAGGCCTATTAGTATTATTAAATCTAACTTATAAAGCTGCTCTCGAGCCGCAGTGAATTTGTGTCATTTTTTTTCTCTTTTACTCGTATAATTTTAATTATCTTATTAGTTTTGTTCTAAAATTAGAGATGCATTTTGATTTTTTAAAGTCAAATCACAAAATCCTAAAACTCAAAATTGATATAATTTCGTTAAAGTTTTGAAAAAAACAAATATAATAATTAGTATTACTTTATAGTTAGTTTACATTTGTTATATTTATTTGTATTAAAACTATTTAACTTCATATCAATTTTAAATTTTAAATTTCATTTAATTGACTCAAAAAGTCAAAATGTATCTTTAATTTGGGAACATATATAATATTATTTTATCATTTTTAATTTAAGTTTTTTATACATTTTATTTAATTTTCTAAATTTATAAAATATTTATTTTATTCCATATACTTTATAGATGCAACACGTGTGTGGTGTGGCGTCAAGTGCCAGTATATATAACATATACTCCCTCCATTTCTATCGCAGGTCGCTTTTTAACTTTTTTGTTATTCTTAATTATTTGTCGTTTGTGGTTATTTAGGAGAATTGATCACTATTTTTCCCAAATTACCCTTATTACTCTACCTAATTTTTTGATCAATAAGTAAGGTAAAGAGTATTATAGACAATTGATAAATATAATTAATGTTTTTCAATCATTTTCTTAATTTTTGTGCACATGTCTAAAACGATCTAGTAACAACGTAGGGAGTATATACAAGTGGACATTCACTAACAACAGGCCCAGTCAGAACCTCAAATGGACCAACTAACTTCAATGAACGTTGACATTAATCCTTATTATATTCACGTGGTCAACCAAATTTCAGCTTATAGTTCTGTTTTAGGGGCCCAAGTATACAATAACCACATGACATGAGGTGGCATGCTATATGGACCCGAATTGCCTCCAATTATGGGCCCATAGTAAAACTCATGGCCCGCTCAAAGCCATATGCTGCTGACACAAACTCAACTACCCCACTTGATCCCGAATTTAATTCCAAATCCAAGTGTCACTCTATTTATTTTATCATGCACACGGGTCACCTGACGTGTCTTCTGTCCGCGCTCTCTCTCAAATTCTTTGTTACCAAATTGCTCAAGAGCCAAATGCAATGCTGCAATGAGAGCTAGCTAGATTACGGTATGTAGTATATATATATATACATATATGTTTATATAATATACGTGTAACATCTCTCTCTCTCTCTCTCTCTATATATATATATATATATATATATATATATATATATATATATTGAATTTTCAGGACTGTGTGTATTTCTTTTAGTTGACGGTGAGGAGTTTTTGGGAAACTTTGGAGGTATAGTGTATTTTCTGCTTGATTTCTTACCATTTGGGCTTGAATTATTTGATTTCTTACTACATTTTGATGTTTGTTGCGGTTTAGTTTAAGTAATCTTGTTCTAATATTGGATATGCTTAAATTTCAGTACAATTTTGGAACTTTCTCTCTGTTTATTTAACTATGAACAGGATGGAATTATATGGACTTTTGTGTTTGTTTGTGGGAATACATATTTGTTAATAAGTTGAGTAGTTGGTTTCAATGAAAGTTATTTATTTTGATTATTAATTATATAGTTGATGAATGAGCTACAAATTGGTTTGTGAAGGTGCATTTCTACTTTTGGTGGATTATGTGTGCTTATGACCTATTTATAAATTTTTAACTGTGGGTGTTGAATGAATGTTAGGTTTTATATGTAAAAACTTAGAGAATTAGAGATTCTCGTGTTGCTTAAATTTGGTTGGGAAGAAGGGGGAATTGTTTTAATGCGTTTGCAACCTAGAATTTTGGTTTATGCTGTCGAAATATGAATAATAGTTAGATTTATTGATGGGAACTTAATAAATGAGAGAGAATTTATGTGAAAGTAGCTTATCTTAGTTCTTATTGGATTATGTTGAATTCTGAGCTAATGATGCTTTTGTCACAAGTAAAAAGCTTACGTCCCGTGTCGTGTTGCTAATTTATGTGGGAAAAGAGGAACTTGTTTTGACGTGTTTGCAACCTAAAAGTTTGGATCACTGTCGAATAATTTCCTAATCAGAAAGTTAGATGGCATAAGAAAACAATGGTCGCAGGACAATGTGTTTGTCGTTTGCTGATACTTTTTGTTGGGATTGATAATATAACTATGGTCATGAGCCAATGTGTTTGTCGGTTGCTGCATAATAAGTTGGGCGTTTTTTGTCGGGCTCCATAATGTCTTTTTGAAGTTAGCAGCTTTTCTAACATTTTGAAGTTCAATAATTATGCATTTACATCTATACGTTAGGGCTTTGGTTTTAAGTTCCTTCCATGTTTTGAATCTTTTCCTTCTAGTTAAATTAATAAAACCTCTATCCAATATTCAAAAGGTCATGTTGCTTACAGTTTGATCACCTTGTAAGTTGACATGTTTGTACAAGTATAAAGTATTTTTATATTATCTTTTAACTTGGATAAGCTGTGTCATATAAATTCCGCTTCCAAAAGAAGACCGTCCAGTTATTTTATTGTGTCATCTTATTGTTCGTGCTTATTTCGATCTTCATTAGGAATTCATGGTTTCCTAGTCTCCTATCTCTTTGATAGTAGATGGTTTATTTACATTCTGTATTCGTAATATTTTAATTACCGAACCGAACCATGCTAGGATTACTAAGAGTCAAGTTTGAGTATCAGGAAGTTTGCCTAACATACTTAATTTACTTTTGCTCAATACTGCTATTTATATAGAAAAATGTTAAAAGGCCAGCCATAGCTCATGGTGTATGCCTGTTTGCAGTTGTGTTGTATATCAGTTCAAAATTCCATATTGAAAGTGCTCAATGGGAACAAGTGAAGATAAAATATCAATAAAATTCGAGAAAGGATCTCCATCTAAGCAGGTTAGCCTTTTCTTCATTCTTCTCATCAGGGTATACAATCTAGTTGTTACGTATATGTAATAACTCGTGTGATTTATGTCAGAACTAGTCAATTGTTGATTATTGCATGTGTGTGTTTGTATATATATGCGTATATTGTATGCATGAGAGAGAGAAAGAGAGATGTATTTTCTGTACCTCTTGCTTCTTAACTCTTGAAGTTCAGGTTTTGAATATGGTTCATCCATTTGTACTGGCAGGAAAATACGGGCAGTCCTTGCTCTTCCGACTGGCTGAGTATCCAGGTTACCTCCTTTTAGGATACATCTTTCCTTTATTGACAAGCCATATAGTTTTTGCAACTGTTCAATGACTAAAGAGTATGTTTTAATGTTTGGCTGTTGGCAATCACACAAATGTGCTCTACCTTTAGGCATATTATGGGCCTGGAATCCCATTACCATCTCCATGTTTTAGATCCGTGATGCCAACTTATCATGTTCTTCCCATTACCATCTCCATGTTTTAGATCCGTGATGCCAACTTATCATGTTCTTCCCATTACCATCTCCATGTTTTAGTTCTCTTGAGTTCTCATAGGAGTCTTCTGCTTCCTCCATTACTCTCTTTCTGTCTTGGACATTCTACATGTGTGACTAGGAGGCACTTATTATTGGTATATATTAAATAACTGAGTCTTTATTTGCATTAATGTCTCAGTCACTGATGACACCTTATGGGTTGCCTTTCCTTGGCAATTTATTCACATTGGATCAGGTTAAGGTGAAGTTGGCACCAACTTCACCGTAGTAAATTCATATAGTTTTTTATTGCATGGGTTATAGAAAATGTTGCATTAATCAATGCAATAAAAAGCTATAGAACTTATCAATGCAACATTTTCTATAAACCATGCAATAAAAAGCTATAAAACTTACTACGGTGAAGTTGATGCCAACTTCACCCTAACCAGATCCCTCAAACTCAACCTTAAACATTTCATGCAGTTCTTTTGAAATTTTAGAACGAACATGTTCTGCATCCATGTTATTGGTGATGCTATGGAGAAAGATCTACAATTTTTGTATCTTGCCATACTACTTTAGTGGATGGGACCTGCCTCATGATTTGATTTCGACAGAGCTCTTTCTTACAAGCATATAACTTTGATCCGTAGACAAATCTTCCAAGTGTTTGAATGTTTTGCATCTGTACATAAAACATCCTTTTGCTAGGGGTTCAAATAATTTGTATTAAGGTTCTAGTAGCTACTTCTATCAATCATTACCCACCCAAGCTCATTCTTAAACAATTCCTGTAGTGTTCTTTATTTTTTCCAACTGATTATGTTCTAAATTCACGTTATCTGCAATGCCATATGGAGAAAGTCTTCACATTAGCCATATCTTGTCATTCTAGTTTAGTTGAGGGGCCTCGACCTTTGAACAGACTTGCAAACCTCTTAGGATCCGATGACAAATCTTTTCATGCACTGAGAATGAGACTGTACCTTATATATTGTTTAGATTTTGCACCTGGTCATGAAACATCAATTGCCCAGAAATTCAAATAATTGTTACCAGTTTTAGTAGGGTTATGTTATTTGTCATTAATATGCCTGCTTGAGATGACTGAGAGGAAGCAGTGTTCCGAGCATAAGACAACTAGGATCTTACTATAGTGACTGTGATACAGGTTGCAACTCCTCCGACAGCAGACTTACTTACAAAAATACCAGAGAAAATTGATCAAGGCTCAACTAAGAAGTTGAAAAGGTTGGCTGAGATTGCTGTGCAAGCAACCGATGGCAGTGCTGGGTTTGATGCTATAGGAGTTGCACATGAGGCATCGAAAAGGTTTGTTACTCTAAACCTGTGACCACCTTCATTGTATTCTCATTGGAATAAAATGGGTGAGCTTTGTGATGTAAGCTACCTTCATCCAATTTATCCTCTGGAAAATATGTCGAGTTGTTAACACAGAACAAGGCAGAAGAAAAAGAAAAGAGAGTAGTTATTAGTAGAAGTCTTACTCTTTGTAGTAGATTTCATTTAATTGAATTCTTTCGTAAAAATACACCAAAACTTATTCCGTCTACTCATAACAAAGACTTCTGACTTCAATCATCCCATGCAGTGTTGTTATTGGTGCGTCCAGTAATGGAAGTGATGGAAACTCCAAAGTAAGGATTCATTCTTATTGTATCTGTATAATCTTTACAGAATTAGAGGATGCATAAGCATGGAGCTACTGCTGATAGAAATTCTATTTTCATTCCCCTCTGCAGGCATACCGAAGCCAGACTACAAGTAATCCAATGGCTTTGTTCGCAACCGGTATGAATAAGTTATTACTCACTCAAATTTGACTCTATATTGACACCAAACAACCAACTGTCAGTGAGAAACAAAACAAAAAACAAATATTATCTGTTGCCTTGCATGATGCTTGGTGAAATTAGCATATTACTTTTATGTTGTAATCAGTTGAATGCTTGAACATGAATCTTAATTTTGTATATATACAGTTGGAGACAATAATAATCATCTAGTGCTTACTTGTTTCCCATATATTTGATGCAACAGAAGTGGATGGTAGAGTCCATCTGCAGGCCTATACCATACCTGTTGAGACAGCAGAAATAAGTTCCGGTAGGGTTTCTGCGATCACTATGGCTTCTGAAAATGTTGAAGGAAATTCAGTTAGGTCCTTAAATGTTAGAGGAGAAGCTAGCACAGTTTATTCTACTGCAAAGTTAGAGGTATGACGTAGATACTTTTTCATATATCTGGTACTGTGCTTCAGCCTACTTGTTAGCGAGTAATGGTAGGCGTCCAAAATGTTCTCTAAACTTTAGGTCCCAAACTAGTTTTTTCTAATGCATCATCTGATTCACATTTGTTACGTGACAAAATTACTAATTATGTAGTTCACCAATATAATAATAACATGTTATTTGGGACCCCAATTTGGTAGAATGTTTGGGATCTCTTGTATTTTTCTCTGCTAACTGACCCTTCAGTTGGTCCCAAGTTCTCTCTGTTTTTTTGCTCTTTATGATATTGTTGAAATGGAATTACCTCACTCATGAATAACAAATGTTCAAAGAACATTTCTCAGACTCTTGTAGCCTATGAAATTTTTGAAGTGGCAGTCCAGTTACTGTCCACTTGAATCCATTTGCTCACGCTGGTAGGTTGCCCAATGAAAAGGTCCTTGGTTCATATATACGTAAAAAATTAAACTTAAGGTGAAATGACATATTCAAACATTCGAGTCTCCAGGATAGACAGCAGCTGAAACTACAGAGGAGGAAAGAGTCAAACAGAGAATCAGCTAGGAAGTCGAGGATGAAAAAGCAGGTATATAAATACAAACATTTACATTTTCTTTTTGTTTGATATTTTTAATTCTGCTGTATGACTAGTTTGTGGTTATAATTCTTACTGTTATTCAGGCTGTGTTTGAAGAACTGTTGGCAAGTTGTGGATCCCTGGCTGAGGAAAATAAGGCCCTTAAATCTGAGAGAGATGGACTAACCGAGGAGTCCGAGAAACTTAGGCTTGAAAATGCTTTGTTGACGGTACCTCCTATCCAATACTAATCATTTTGTTTGTTGTTTGTTGTTTGGTTGTAGTTTCTTTTCTTTGGAAGCATTGGCATGTTGGTAAACGTTCTTGATTCTAAACATTATATCTATCATTGCCATAAGATGACTATACAGTCGGTGCCAATAGCCTGTTGTTTCCTTGAAAGCATGATAACGGTCCAAGCCATCTCGAACTTACTATGGTAGATAAGCAGTTTTGTAGGGATATGTATGGACCTATGTTTGGGAATGGGTTTAGTAGAATTGGTTAACATATTAGTTCATCTGGTATGGGTTAGTTATTGGCATTCGAGAAGCTCAAGCGTTATTATAAACTGGTGTCAAAATCATATAGTGAGCTATATTGCTTCCTAGTTGTTGTTTCTTCACTTGAGGATGTCAGAACTTTAGCTTGATTTTGCAGGAGAAGCTGAATAATGTGCAAAACTAGAACAGGCTGTAAGAGAGGCTGAAAGGGAACCAAAGGCATTTGGAATAGTCAAGGACATGCCTGCTGGGATGAACAAATTGAAGACTCTTACAGATCAACTACACATTTCCATACAATAATATTATTATATATAATATTATTATTATTATTATTATGAAATAACTGTAAGTTGAATAACTTGTTATAATATACTACTATATCTATCTATATGTAATATAGGAGGTCGGTAAAGGGAAGCATATGTAGATGAAGGGGTTAAGTTACTTGTAATATCTCAGTTTCAAGCATGGGAATAAATAACTTGTAAAAGCTCACTTTGAGAATAAGGGAATAAATAACTAGTAATATGGAGTATATATCATCTTCTTTAATATATGGATATAGTTTGTTAATTTAAAATTTATTATTTTTTAAATTTAGGTTTGACAAATGTGTTTGAATTTGAATTCCAAAGATTTAAAGCCTGATTTGTTTTGATTGGTATGAAACAATAGTCGTCTCTCTACTTTTCATTTTTTTTCATTTGTTTTATTATATCTATATAAATGAAAATGAGTATGTGATAATGGTTTAAAATGATCATCTCCTATTCATAAATACTTTTTTTTTGATAATAATTAAATTGCATTTATAAAATTCTAAAATTAACTTGGACCCACATTCCATATGGATTTACTGGGTACTGGGGTGAATTTGGGTTAATTTTCAGTTCTTCCATTTGTTTTTTCATAGGTCGTTATGGTATGTAATCATGGTCGCATGTTCTAATCGTAACTTCAGGCTTGAGAAGGTTATGGTTTTCTGAGTCATGTACATGGAGGTTCCAGGTATAATTTGTGATGTATACTCCATTTAATATATATATATATATATATATATATATATATATATATATATATGTTGTGTATGTATTTCTGATTTATTATAATGAGTTGATCAGTCACACTACTAAAGAGATATATAGAGGATAATGGCTTTATCAAGATCTGACCTTTCAGTCTTTTCTTTATTAATCCGACAAACTGATGGCCCGATCTACTGCACAGAGTCTAATTCTTTTATTCTCTCTCCTTTTTTTATTTTAATATATTTATATTTTTAAATGGTAATAGTATCCTTATCCTTAATGTATTTCAGTTTTTCTGGTCCTCTTTTAGCTGCTGTCCTTGGAACATTTAGTTTTTGATATTTTGTGATTGTATTTAATGGTCTGATTTGAACCCTTTTTGTTTGTTAGATAGCGACTGTTTGGGCATTTATGGGTCATCTCCGAATAATGGTTTTATTGAAAAAAAAATCAGTGTTGGGTTTTGCAGAAATTGGTATCATTTGTGAAATGATTCTCTGCAGTTGTGTTATTTTCTTGGAAAAACAGCTGGAAATTCTGACAATAAAGTTCTTGGAGGTGACTTGTTGCAAATTTAATGGAGAGAAGAGACTGAGGTAGCTAAATTAGTAGTTGGGATTTGGTTTATTTTCACGAGGATATTAGTTTTTTCACAAGAAACCATCACGAAAAAGTTCCCATTTTTCAACTGTTTCAGTGACTGCTAGGCTATTTGTTGTACCTTCTGGGTGGTCGTCTTCTTAGTATTGGGGGTACTCTGTACTAAGTCTTGTTTCAGATTGAAAGAGAGAGAGAGTTTTGCAACCGAAATTTTGTTTTATTTATGTTCTTGAAATGAATCAGTCTACAACTGTTTCGGATCAAAGAGCGACAGTTTCAGTCTCTAAGGATAGGAATGGGATTGATCAGGTGCTGCTTCAAAACAATCGAGGAGCCTCGGCAAAGGTAGATATTTTCTTACCACTGATTCATTTATGTACTCCCTCCTTTTAAAATTATAGATAAATTTCTGTTTTTAGACTATAATGCGACACAAAGTTCCTAACATGCCATTACTTATATTTAGTTAATTTAGTATTATCTGCTACTGCATTTTTAGCTAATGTATGGAAAACTAAGTTTTCCTTAAAAGTCGGTCATTTTACAATTGTATCTCTAATTAGCAAACGGAGTACTTTAGTTCCATGAAGACATCAATAATAATAGAGTTCCATAAGATGATTTAATTTGTCTAAGATGCATTTATATAAATACTTTGATGTCAATCATGTTGCGTCATTTATCCAGGTTAGCTTGCATGGAGGGCAGGTACTTTCATGGAAAAATGAACGCGGAGAAGAATTAATATTCACTAGTAGTAAGGTGCATTCCAACTCTTCCAGTTAGATAATTCTTCTCCTGCTTTGTATAGTATTCAAAACTTAGCTGAATGAAATTTTCATTAAGCACAAAATAGCACACTATGCAAATATATGTGACATGAATAGCACACCAGACTTTAGAAAGAAAATCTTGATCTAAAGAAGTTCTGGAATGACACGTTGAGTTGTTATTCTCTTGAAAATTCAAGATTTTGTGTTCGCATCTTATTTCTTTGACTATAGTATAAACTTAATCCTTGATTTGAAATGGCATTCTGTTGTACACCTATAAGTAAGCTGTTTTAATGTCTATTATATATTTGGTTTCTGTTAAATTTAGGCAATCTTCAAGCCACCAAAAGCCGTGAGAGGAGGAATTCCCATTTGTTTTCCTCAGGTATTTTAATCCTATCTGTAAGTATATAGATGGTGCTTATCAAGGCATACAAATGTTTAAAACATTATGAATAATGGGTTCCCTTTGATATTGTTGTGAAGTTTGGAAATCGTGGTTTACTTGAGCAACATGGGTTTGCGAGGAACAAGATTTGGGTGATTGATGGAAATCCTCCTCCTCTGCAACCTACTGATTCCAATGGCAAAGCATATATAGACTTGCTATTTAAACCGTCTGAAGAAGATTTAAAGGTCTGGCCTCACAGGTATGAGCTCAAGCATGGAAATTCTTTTTGGGTTATCTATAACCCAATCTTTTTCTACTTTGTTAAATAAACCAATAATGTAAAATCTTTTACTTTTCTTTTCCAGTTTTGAATTCCGTCTGAGGGTGTCTCTGGGTACTGATGGGTGTCTCAGCTTGATATCGCGCATCAGAAATATCAATTGCAAGTCATTTAATTTCTCATTTGCGTATCGCACCTACTTTTCTGTATCTGATATCAGGTATCTTATTTAGGAGGCCTGAGTACTAGAATGCTTATATGTTGATCTAACAAAACCACACTGGTTAATTGAACATAATTTTCTAGTAGCCTGATATTTTTTCAACAAGAATAATTAATGAATTACAAGTAAACTTACGAATTCTTGTACAAAACCAAGACATTCAAGTCTTGGAATATCATTATTACCACCTGATTATAAATTGTAGCATGTTATAACAAATTTTTATAAACAGTGAAGTGAGAGTAGAGGGATTGGAGACTCTCGACTATCTTGACAATCTGTGCAACAGGGAACGTTTTACAGAGCAAGGAGATGCCCTTACATTTGAATCTGAGGTATGCCAACTGCTTATTACTAGTAATCCAGTGGCTAAATACCTAGATACATTTTATACCTAGCAGAAGTTTTTTCAAAATCTTATACAAAAAATCTTCATGGTTGGCCACTATTATTATGTACAATGAACATATCAAAACTTGCATCTTGGTTGAGACAGGGAACTTGCTTTTGAATGGCTGTTTAATGTGTAGGTGGATCGAGTTTATCTTAGTTCTTCGGATGTAATTGCAGTTTTTGATCATGAGAAAAAGAGAATATTGGTGATAAGGAAGGAGGGACTTCCTGATGTGGGTAAGCTTTCTTCTCTATGATTTTGACTTCTGATAAACAAACACTAGAAGGAACAAGGGTACGTCGTCATTATGGACAGCTTAAGTAATTTTATATCGCGACAAAGAAATAAGAAGAAAATAAATAACTTCATACTAGGAAAGCATTGAAAAATTCACATCAACTGTGATGTAGAAACTCTATAGGCACGAAATCTGTGTCAATACAGAAGTTTCAACTGATTTATGTACCTCTACTCCCTTGTCATCCTGATGTTACAGTGGTTTGGAATCCATGGGAGAAGAAGGCTAAAACCATAGTAGATTTCGGGGATGAAGAGTACAAGCAAATGCTTTGTGTTGATGGGGCAGCAATTGAGAGGCCAATCACCTTGAAGGTGGGCGAGGAGTGGACAGGCCGGTTGGAGCTATCTGTCATGCCTTCAATTTAACAAAATCACTCATTGAACTGAAACTAGTGAATAACTTCCATGTTTTTCCTCAACCAAACCTTTCGATCCTGGGACCTGTGGGTTATGGGCCCACCACGCTTCCGCTGCGCCACTCTGATTTGGTGATACTACATTGCATAAATTTAGTATTTATTTTCTGTTAATTATTATTAGAGCCCAAAAAAAGCATTTAAAAATTCCCCTATAAATATTAGCCTTTAATGGCTATTAAATTTTTCTAAACATATTTTAAGAGTACCATTTCGATTGTTGACATTATGTATCTTCAGATGTCCTGATCATGAGTTATGAAGGGAGATTCAACCTATTGATAAAAAATCATCAGATATTCTTAATGGCTTTTTATCAACTCTAATGTGAGAGTAATGGGGTGTTTGATAAAAATTTAATGAATCTAAATCTGAATGAGTTGAATTTGAATCTGAATTAAAAAAATTGTTTGATGATAGAATGACAAAATTTATTATTTTATCCCTCCGAAAAAAAAATCAAAATGTAGTATAATTTATTTAATATTATTTAATATAATAGTTAATATTTTTTTTACTTCATTGTCCACTATTCAACTATTTTTAAAAAAAATTTATTATATATATTTACCGATTCAATCATTCGCATTTTATAATTATTAACCATTCAAATTCAAATTAATTTTAAACAAACTTCAAATTTATAATTTAAAATGTATATAGAAAATTATATATCTTATAATTTTATGTCCATTTTTTTTGGACAAATTATGTAAATAATATTTAATGATATATTTGATATTGTGAATCAAACTTATAATTATATAATTTTTATATATTAATATATATCACAATAAATAAAAAACTTTTTAATATACAAATACATTTATAATATAATTATGGAAATTGCTATTTTCATAGTTTTTTTTTTATATTTTTACAACAAAAATGTTGTTATAAATATATAACGATGATGAAAACTGTCGCTATAAGATCTATAACGACGATTTTATTATAAAAATATTATTTTTTATTATAAATTTATCAGTTTTCTATAATTATATATTGCATTTCCTCTCTCCATTCATTCAGACATGTCAATGATAAGTAATTGACTTTTATTCACAGCAGGAGGAGTCAATTGTTGATGTGGATCGAACGGCCAGACTTTGCCGACACAAATTATCAATGATCATCATCAGTGTCAGTAAAGTAATGTTTTGTATCTAAAACAGTAAAAGTATTAATGGTGGGCCTGGGGAGTAATACATCAGTGTTTTTGGTTATATTGGACCGCTCTACCCCACCATATTATCTGTTCAATTTAGATTGCAGCAAACCACCCTTAAATACGGGCCCCCACCAATCCCAAACCCACCTTTCTTTAGCCCAACAAAAAAAAATTAAAAAGAAAAAGAGAAATAGCCATCTTCTTCACACTCATCACTCAACGTCTGTTCTGCATTTTCTTGTCCCAAATAACTCTATCAATTAAGCCAGACCTGCTCATTGCTAAGTTCTATGGGAAAAGTGACATCTTTTACTCTTTTTCTGAGAAAAATTTCTTGATTTTGTAACTCAACCCATAAAGTAAAAGAGCAAAGAACAAAAAGAAAAACTCCGGTTTATGATCATAAATATTAACACCCGTTTCACGTAAGCACCTATTTCAAACCCTTTTACCTCCATTTCTCATGTCATTTCTCCCCACTCTACTTTTCCTCGACAGTAGTCTTGAAATTTGATTCACCTGTCCCTCCATCATTCCCCCCTCTATATATATATGTTTATTGTCAGCTTCTATTTGTTGAAAGTGTAAAAGATACGGGGATGTTGAGTGTTTGAATTTTTTGATATAAATCGCAAGTCAATAAATAGTCGTCAAATGGAATGTTTATTCATATTTTATGGGATTTTGTTCGTGGGGTTTTTAATTTCACAAGGGAATGCAAATCTTGTTGATGGTGATAAGGGGGCATTGCTTGATTTTCTGAATCTTCCTCACTCTCGTTTTCTAAACTGGAATGAATCTACTCCGGTGTGTAATCACTGGACTGGAGTGACTTGTAGTGAAGATGGGTCTCGAGTAACAGCCGTCCGATTGCCCGGAGTGGGATTTCACGGCCCCATTCCGGCTAACACTCTAAGCCGCCTCTCAGAGTTGCAGATCTTGAGCCTTAGATCCAATGGTATCTCTGGGCCTTTCCCTTTTGATTTATTGAACCTCAAAAACTTAACTTATCTTTATCTTCAGTTCAATAGTTTGTCAGGCCCTTTGCCTGTTAATTTATCTGTTTGGAAGAATCTTACTAGTGTTAATTTGTCCAACAACGCATTTAATGGTAGCATCCCTTCATCTATTTCAAATTTGAACCATCTTTCAGCTTTGAATCTTGCTAACAACTCGTTTTCTGGTGAAATTCCTGATCTCAATTTGCATAATTTGCAATTTTTAAACTTGTCAAACAACAAACTCACTGGCACTGTACCCAAATCTCTCCAAAGGTTTCCAAAATCTGGATTTGTTGGTAATGATATTTCTTTGTCATATTCTCCCATTCATCGAATTCCGGGGTTTCTCCTTCGTTCAACCAAATCCAAAATCTAAGAAAGATGGAAAACTAAGTGAAAGAGCATTACTGGGGATTATAATTGCCAGTTGTCTTCTTGGGCTTATTGGGTTTGCATTTCTGTTGATTGTTTGCTGCTTGAAAAGAAAAGATGCAGATGAGTTTGAAGGGAAGTTAGAGAAAGGGGGAATGTCACCGGAGAAAGCAATTTCGCGGAGTCAAGATGCTAATAATAGGTTGGTTTTCTTTGAGGGTTGTAGCTATGTATTCGATTTGGAGGATTTATTGAGAGCTTCTGCTGAGGTGCTGGGAAAGGGAACATTTGGTATGGCCTATAAGGCCATATTAGAGGATGGGACTTCAGTTGTGGTGAAGAGGTTGAAGGAAGTAGGTGTTGGGAAACGCGAGTTCGAGCAGCAAATGGAATTGGTGGGAAGTATCAAGCATGATAATGTGATTGAGCTAAGGGCATATTACTATTCGAAGGATGAGAAACTAATGGTATGCGATTATTATAGTCAGGGGAGTGTTGCTGCAATGTTACATGGTATGTTTCTTTTCCTGTCTCTGCAAATTTTCTTATATTGACTAGTTATTTTGCTTTGCTGGATGTATACATGGTTCGTTAGAAAGAAATATTGGTAATCGAATCATATAAACTTGGTTTTATGTTCAGTTTTTAAATTGAAATCGTGATAATTGCTTGTGGCTATAATATCCTATTTATCAGAAAATGGGTTTAAAATCAGAAAAATCTTGCTATTGAGCCATCTAATATGCATGTCTCAAGATGAGTAATTGTGCAAGGATTATAGAGTTTCAATCTGGAATTTTGACTCAGATTGTTCACGTGTACTTCTCATGACCTTATCCTTTTTTTTCCTCAGTGGTTGACAGGAGTGATTGTCATGGACCATGGTATCTTTCATCCTGTCTGTCTCATTGGAAGTACCTGAGTTGATTCTTGCTCCCATTCTTCTTTTATTTCTATTTTTCTCCTTGTTTTTGTATTACTACTTGAATAAAATATAGACTTGTTTTAGGGAGGGGAATAGCCAACTCCTTAGTGCTGGGGTCTTCATAACTATTTTAAGCTTGGACAATTACTTTGACCAAGAAATGTGAGATATAGGAGTAGAAATACATTACGAACAATCCAAACATGTTATCTAATCATCTTTATCGGCTAGGGAATTTCTTTTTGTTGATTAAGACACCAGGCCTTAGAATTGAAGCCCAGATTGTGGATTCAATGAATTTTTCTTTTTAAAAAGTCTGTCAATGAAATTGTATTAGAAATTGATTGGGGAGCCTGATGCTCTATTACAATTTGACTTTCCAACACGTGCTTATCTTTTAGAGAATCCACTTCTCCTTGTCCTAAGGTTTATAGAGCACCTCTAGGCTCTAGACATATTTTTCAACTATACCTTTTTTTATTTGACAAGTCTCTTGCAACTATATGTAACTGTTTATGACAAAACAATGAAGTCATTCAAAAATGAGCCAAACTTTGACTTTCTTTACTCTTATAATTATTATATACTTGTTGTGATTCAGTTTCAGCATGGTTGTTATTCTTTATCCTTTAATATATCTAACAAATTGATTAAGAAAAGAGAATATACTTAAATGCACCAGGTAATAGGCTAGTTATTAAACATATTTGTTATCCGAGAAAATTCCATGTCATATTTGAGATAGTGAGTTTTTGGGTCAAATGTTCATGAATAATAGAATATACCATTTTTCCCTGTTATTACATATATAGTGTCTGAAACCATGAATTGGATTAAAGTATTGTCTGGTGGGATGAATTTCAGAGTATCTGTAAGCTAGTAGTGTCCTGCTCACCTAGAGTCTTTATTTCACCACCTTCATTGTCATCTATATAAACTTTTCTTTTCAAGTTATAAATTTCTTCTGGAAACTGTATTTGGCAGTAAAATGAAATGTCAATTTGAATAGTACTGAAGAGTTACTGTAGAGATTTTATGCTAGTATATTGACACTGCTTCTGTTTCTACATATGTCTGAACTCCAAGCGAATGAGTTAACTGTAAATTTGAGCCAAATTATTATGTGGTAAATCACATTGGCAACACCTCCTTTTATGACTTGTGTCATGAGAGGCCACAGGTGAAGGATTTAGATTGTTAAGGTGAATTTGGATTATGCTTTTGAAAGTGTGTGTATGTGTGCGCTTTTGGATTTTTACTTTTTGCTGTTTGAAGTGATTGTATTCCTAATATTGACACAACAAATTAAAAGGGAAAGAGAAGGCCTTCACATCTAATTTTTAAACTATTAAATGATGACCAGGGCTCTGATGACCCTCAATTTTCAGGTAAGAGAGGTGAAGATAGGGTCCCTTTAAGTTGGGAAACCCGAGTGAGGATAGCTGTTGGGGCAGCAAGAGGCATTGCGCAAATCCATGTAGAGAATGGGGGGAAGCTTGTTCATGGCAACATAAAATCCTCAAACATCTTTCTGAACTCTCACCAATATGGTTGTGTATCAGATGTTGGTTTATCAGCAATAATGAGTCCACTGGCTCCCCCAATTGCTCGTGCTGCTGGCTACCGAGCCCCAGAGGTCATAGATACACGGAAAGCCTCACAACCTTCCGACGTATATAGCTTTGGCATTCTATTACTGGAACTCCTCACTGCCAAATCTCCTGTCCACACTGCTGGTGGTGATGAGCTAATACATTTGGTCCGATGGGTGCATTCAGTAGTCCGAGAAGAATGGACTGCAGAAGTGTTTGATGTAGAGCTAATGAGGTACCCGAATATAGAGGAAGAAATGGTTGAGCTATTACAGATAGCAATGGCGTGTGTGGTAAGGGTGCCAGACCAGAGGCCTAAAATGGTGGAAGTAGTCAAAATGATTGAAAATATCAGGCCGACTGACTTTGAAAACCATGCATCTTCTGAAGTTAAATCCGAAAGTTCAACGCCAGCGCCACCACCGGATCTTGAGACAGAATCACAAGTTCCAGAATGAGCGACTGTTTTCTGGGTCCAACATGTTTGTGTTGCCTTTAACATTAATTTAGTTGCTTGTTTCACAAACTCGGTGAAGAAAATTCATGTAATCTTTTTCCAACCTGAGCCACTTCGAGGCAGAGTGTCGGAGTCAGGTCAAGTAATTTATCTATGTATTGGTTTCATGCCATCTCCATCTCCATCTCCATTTTAATATTTAACAATATATGTTAACTCAGTTGTATTGAATATTCTGCCGATTAGGAAATATATGATCATTATTCACCTTTTAAATTTAACTCAATTGTACATGAATTTTTTTTTTTAAAATCGATATCATTATAAATGGTAGTATAATAATTAAAGACACATTCACAAGTCACCCACAAATCAATGAGTGAAACATAGGGGAAAGCTTCACCTGATAGCTCCAGCCGCTGCTTTGTGAAAATAATTATGTGAATGGAGCCGGTCTTGAAATTTCAGCATTTGTGAAAATAATTATGTGAATGGAGCCGGTCTTGAAATTTCAGCATTTCAATATACGCTCGCAGAGTCATTTTCCTTGAGCAATAAGAATGGAAGTCAAACTGGTCTTCAGTGATGTCAGCATAATGCTTCTCGACAGCCAAGAATTTCTTCAAGGCTCGTCCGAGGTAACCTTGGCGGAAGTAACTTTCTCCAGTTGCAAGTTCATACCTTGAAAATATTTGATATTTCAACACATTTAGCAGGTATAAATAAATTAGCCATTCAATATAACATATCAAAGCATCAGATTTTGAAAAAGAGATACACATGTAGGTTATTGTGCTTATCTCCATCTTTGGTGAACAAAACAGCAGTCTTTTCTGCCAGGGCAACCTTCAAAATGTTTAATGTGAAAGGTCAATCAATATAGAGGAGATTTCACAAATGAAGATGACTAGGTCAATGCAAAAGATCATTCCTATCACATGAAAAATATCATAAACAACTAATGCACATTTTGAGGCACTCAGCAAAGATCAAAGATCATTTGCATGTTGTCATTCACTAAAAACTTTTTACAAGAGTTGGAGCTCCTGAGATCAAATGTAAGGGAGGTTTACATCCAGCTTTGTGCAGTAAAAAGGTTGATACAAAAATATTCATCCCCTGCTACCAATAATCCCCACAGGAGCAAATTCCATCTCGAAAATGATGGTAACGAATTGGATCCCTGATGACAATGTTACGATCCTCAATCTTCGCCAATAATTTTGTAAAGACATGGCAGTCACCACAGATCCTGAGGTTTTTCCTGATCCTAATTGCCTTGCCCTTTATCAAGTACATCATGCCAAACACAATTGCCAGTTTCTCACTATGGTATAGGAGAGAGTCTTCCTTCTGTTCCCCTTCAAGATCTTGCAAGACAAAATCCGTGTCGGGAACATAACCCACTTGCTTTAATTTCCGAATCAACTGATTCAGTTCTCTGATTATATTATCTATTTGTGGGTGTGAACCGTCTCCCATTATGAAAGTATGGATTTGTTTATCCACTTCAATCCAGCTACATCCTGGTTCCTTCTTGACTCCTTTCTCCCTCATTATTCTCCTCACTTCCGTAACATCTTCCCACCTCTGAGACTTTGCATAAATATTGGATAAAAGTATGTAGGTTCCTGCATCATCCGGATCCAGGATGAGAATTCGTTTGGCAGCGTATACTGCTAGATCCATGTTTTGGTGAACCCTACAGGAGCCGAGCAAAGTTCTCCATGTAACTGCGTCCGGTTCAGATTTCATGTCATGGATTAGTTTAACAGCCTCATCTAGTTTTCCTGCTCTTCCAAAAAGATCCACCATGCAACCATAGTGCTCTCTTCCTGGTTCAATGCCAAAAAGCTTCTGCATTGACTGAAAGTAATACAATCCCTTGTATACCAGTCCTGCATGGCTGCAAACAAACAGAACCCCAAGGATTGTGATGTAGTTTGGTCGAATCCTTGACATTTCCATTGACTCAAACATCTCCAAGGCTTTGCGACTAAACCCATTTTGTGCTAAGCCTATGATCATGGTGCTCCACGAGATCACATCCTTATCCAACATTCGAGTGAACACACAGTTGGCATCTTCTAAACTGCCACACTTGCAATACATATCAAGGAGTGCATTGTTAAGGATTAAATCTTGATTGAACTTCAGTATATGAACATGAATTTGTTGACCAATTTCCAACAGTGCCAAGCCCGTGCAGGCTCTCAAAGCGCTAGTTAGAGCTGACTGATCAGCTGCAAACCCAGATCTCTTCATTCTTTTAAATAAATTCAATGCTTCATCACCCTCATTATTCTGAGCAAACCCGCCAATAATAGAGTTCCATACAACCAAATCCCCTGTCGGCATTTCAGAAAAAACCCGCTTAGCATTCACCAATTCATCCCATTTCGAATAAACATCTATCAAAGCACTCCTAACAAAACATCAGACTCCAACCCAGACTTAATTATACCACAATGAATCTGCCTTAAATTAGATAACTGACAACACGCTCTCAAAACAGACGAATAAGTAAACATATTAGGGCTAACCCCATCTCTAAGCATCAAAATCAAGTACTCCAGCGCCTTTCCATAAACCTTAGCATTAGAGAAAGCAGCTATCATTGTAGTCCAGGACACAACATTTCTTTCAGGCATTGTATCAAACAGTTCTTGAGCATCATGTAAAAGATTAAACTTTACATACATATTCAGAAAAACATTGATGAGAAAAGTCTTGGGCTCATACCCATCAGAGAAAACATGACTGTGAACGAGTTTTGCTTCGTGAATGGCGCCGCGAGCCAAGCAACACTTAATGAGCTCTGAATAGGTGACGGCATCGGCCCATAAGTTCTGTTTCTGCATAGTATATAAAACGTTCATTGCTTTGGGGAGGTCTCTTTGGTAGCAGAATCTGGTGAATTCATCAATCAAAGAGGAAGAATTGGAAGAAAATAGACGTTCATTAAGTGATTGTAATGGAGGGAAAATCGTGGATTTCCACCGGGAATTTGAAATGGCTTTCATTTAAAATTAGTGGAATTAGAATTACTGTATCTACGAAAAGCGACTTCTTTTTCTCTTTTTCTGAGAAAAATTTCTTGATTTTGTCACTCAACCCATAAAGTAAAAGAGCAAAGAACAAAAAGAAAAGTTCCAGTTTATGATCTTAAATATTAACACCCATTTCACGTAAGCACCTATTTCAAACCCTTTCAGCTCCATTTCTCATGCGATTTCTCCCCACCCTACTTTTCCTCGACAATAGTCTTGAAATTTGATTCACCTGTCCCTCCATCATCCTCCTCTCTCTGTATATGTGTTTATTTTCAGCTTCTATTTGTTGAATGTGTAGAAGATATGGGGATGTTGTTGATTTTTTTTTTTATATAAATCGCAAGTCGAGAAATAGTCTTCAAATGGAATGTTTTTTATACAATGAATTTTAAAAATTATGGGATTTTGTTGGGCAAAATTATATATGAATTTTAAATTTCTCAAAGGAATGCTTGATGATGGTTTTAAAGTGTTATTTTAATTATTACCGTAGGTTTTTTTGTTAGTTAAATAGAAAATCTTAAAATAATTACTGGGAGTGTTTTTATAATACTACAATGAATTATTAAGAAAATTATGTCAAAAATATCATAAATAAAATGAGAAAAATTTAATAAAAATTATATAAATATAAAAATTAGACCTGAATCTAATTTTTAATTATAAATAAATGAAATTCAAATGTTGAATAATTAAACTACAATAATGATAATATGCCCTTTAAAATTGCATGGAATTTTAATATAAAAAAAACTTTAACATCGGTAGAATGATTGAGGAGTGTAATTTTAACAAGGAAAATGACCACTACAGTAAACTAATGGAAAAATTGGGGCCCAATAGGTAGAGAAGACCAACCGCGATCCAATTGAGCAGGTGTCTGGGCCTGGGTTTGGGAGCAGCAGCAAGGAGAGACTCGTTGTGTGTTTCTCTCTCTGCAGTTTGCTTATCTCTAATTTTCTCCGCTCTCATATACATAATACTGATTATAACCAGGTGAGGGGAGGGGAGGGGAGGATCTACGAGGTAATCGCTATTTATATCTCTGTATAATATATCTATGTATGTCTATTTCTGGTGCTGACTTAGTTGATCTAGGATTTTGTAAGGTAGGATTTCGTGATGGCCTCGAAGCGGATCTTGAAGGAGCTCAAGGATCTGCAGAAAGATCCTCCTACCTCTTGCAGCGCAGGTATACTCTTTCTAATCTTTTCTGTCTAGGTCTAAGTATAATTTTGGCAGTTTCTTTTGCTAAATATCTTCATTTGATTCTCAGTATGTGTTAATCCAACTCTTTATAAGCTGAAAATGAGCTGTTTCTTTGTTAATTTGCTGAAATAGCTGATTTTGTTACAACTACTGAATAATTAATTGAAAATTAGCCGTATTGTATGGGTTCTTAAGCTTGATGAAATTTTACTGATTTTTGTGTAATCTGCTGTGAGTTTAACTGGAAATTAACTTTACTGTGGTTTTCATAGCGCTTGGTGTAATGATTGTGTGAAAATGATGTTAAATGGGTTGCTTTTGATAATTTTGTTCGCTTTTTATTAAAAGGTATGGGATTCAAAAGGATGGGTTGATTCGCTTACGTTTTCTGTGAGCTTCTTTATGAGATGAAGTAGCCTATCCACAGTTTTGAGTTTGTCACAAGCATTTAGCACACATGAAATATGCATAAATTCCCCAAGTACTGTTAGTTTGTTCATAACGTCATAACCATCTTTCTCTCTCATTCATCTGTGTACACTCGTACATCATATGGATATTGATGATTATTGATTACATCCAAGTGTTACTAGTCTTGATTGACATATTTGATTTGTGATGTGGTGCTTAAGTTAGAGATGGAACTCATGGCTAACATGGCTAAATTACATACATTTAATAGATTATATCCATGGTGCAGCGGTTTATTCCTTCAATTTATCTCTTCTTTCTTATGTCTATTTTTCAGGCCCAGTTGCTGAAGACATGTTTCACTGGCAAGCAACAATTATGGGACCCCCTGACAGCCCTTATGCTGGCGGCGTGTTTCTTGTAACTATTCATTTTCCTCCAGATTATCCTTTCAAGCCTCCTAAGGTACTCATTTAGCTGAAATTCCTGTTGGGGAAATGTCCTTGATATAAACATATGGTGCTTAGTTACCCTGTCTTGGGCTTGCGCTGTGAATATTTTTATTGCATTGAACACAAAAGTAAGATTTATCCCATTTTTATTGTCTTTTATGATACCCTAAGTTGTTACTGGTATTAGAGAAGTCTTCCGCTTTTAGAATTTAGGGCTGTAGCCTGTACAAGCATACACTCAAATACTGAGTTTTACAAGTATTATTAATTTTTTTTTTTTTGGGGGGGGGTTGGGGAGATGGCAGCGGGAGGGACTGTGCTTCTGTTACAAAACTGGAATGGTAGACTTATTTGGATTCTTCGTGGGAGTTTTACTTGATATATATGATGGAGAACTTCTGTATTTTGATATGGCCCTCGTGATTTTGCCTATTCTATATTGATCAATATTCATTAAAGGAATTGATTCGTTTTATTTTTGGTAGAACTCTGGCCTAAAATGTTCCAATCTCTTCACCTATTATATAAATGTGCTACTTTGGTATAGTTTTGACAACGGTAACAAGTCATGAATTAAGGGTGCTAATGTGAATCAGACTGTGGAAACCGAACATACCCAATCTTATGTGTTACTTGGTTCAGTTGTATAGTCCATTGGTTTGGTACTGGATCCAAATTTTTAGAGAAATGATCACTTTGATTCAATATGCAATTTTGAAGCCGGTTCAACTGATTTGATAATATAGCCGATACAGCAAAGAACACTTGTAGTAGCCTAGTAGGTGATTTGAAACACGTGTCAGAACTAAGCATGCTGTATATGCGAAAAGAGTACCAGTCTGTTACTGAAAAATTCTCAAATATTTGTTGTGGAACTGGGTGGCACCTATTTTCTTTCAATGATGCACAGTGGGACAATAGTTTTTCCTACATGAATAGATGTAAAATTTGGCCTTTCTGTTCTCTTGTTTAAAACCCCTTTCCAATGCTCCCCCACCCTTATATCTACATGGTGATTCAACATTCTGGGCATTATGTGGAATTCTGATTGGCTGCAGGACTTTATCTGATCTTTTGTCCTTGTACTGAGTTGACTCCAATGTTAAATTTTGACCATTTCAGAGATCTCCAGTAGGTTAATACTACCCATAGTGTAGCTGGAGCTGCAAATATGTTGAGCATTCATAATATTACCATTGTAATTTAGTACAAGAACTCTAAACAATCGGTTTATGTCTTTTGATAAGTAATGACAGACAAATCCTTTACTGTGATCTTATTATGTGATGTGATTTTCATGTGTGCGGTATCAATCTTTGGGTGAGAAGAGGTTATGTAATATTGTAGAATAAATACTAATATACCCATGATGAACACTTTAATTGAAACAACTTGGGTCAAATCCCGAGTCCGGAACAAATCTCGAGTCCGGAACAAATCTCGAGTCAAATTCCATGTCTGAATTAAATCAAATTCATCCAAATAAGGCCTTAAATCACTGACCTAATAGTATCTTCTTAGGTCATCGTTGCCCACCACATGCTCACCCAAAAGATCATGACTTGAAGGTACTATTGGTAGTAACTTATTTCCTTATATGCAGACAAATTTTTTCTCCTATCTTTCGATGTGGGACTATGGTGTTACAAACTCCCCCACTTAAATTTCTGACGTCTCCGTCAGAATCGATCACACAAAAGGCTCAAAGATCATTGTCTCTCTAGTCATTGTGGGATAATACCGGTTGGCTTCGTGTCCCCACCTCCGGACCTCCATATCTCCATTGTGGGATAGTACGACCAGCCTTCGTGTCCCCGGCAACCCGATCGGATGACCCGGCCCGACCCGACTTTTCGAGAGTCGACTCTGATACCATATGAAACAACTCGGGTCAAATCCCGAGTCCGAAACAAATCTCGAGTCAAATCCAAGTTCAAATCAAATCAAATCCATCAAAATAAGGCTTTAAACCACTGGCCCAATAGTATATTCTTGAGTCATCTTAGCCCACCACATACTCATCCAAAATGTCACGACTTGAAGGTACTATTGGTAGCAACTTAATTTCTTATACACAAACAATTTGTTTCCATATCTTTCGATGTGGGATTGGGGTTTGTCTCTTTAGCTATTGTGGGATAATACCGGCTGGCTTCGTGTCCCCACCTCCGGACCTCCATCTCTCCATAATATCACCATCCTTCGTGTCCTCACCCCCGGCAACCCGATCGGATGATCCGACCCGAGCTTTCGAGAGTCGGCTCTAATACCATATGAAACAACTCGACTCAAATCCCGAATCCATAAAATATCGGGTCAAATTCAAGTCCGAATTGAATCAAATCAATTCAAATAAGGCTTTAAATCACTGATCCAATAGTATTTTCTTGGGTCATTGTAGCCTACCACGGGTTCACCCAAAAGGTCATGATTTGAAGGTACAATTGATAGCAACTTAATTTCTTATACACAGACAAATTTTTCTCCTATCTTTCGATGTGAGACTTGGGTGTTACATTAATCTTTTGGGAAGTTGGCATTTATTTTTTCTCCATCTACAACTTTCACATGTATTTCTACTATTTGTTAATTATATTGTTTGTTTACTTGTTTTCTTGTGTTGTACATGTGTTGTGCAATACTTGGTTGGTAAAGCGTGTGGGCAGTCAGATTATACTACACAGATTAAGCTGTCTCTCTGAAAAAATAAATTCAAAGGGGGTAGGAATGATTTCAGCCCCAGGCCTTGTACAAGTGAATGGATTATGGAACATCTAAGCATGTGCTCCACACTTGATGTTGTGTATATATGCTACTCTTTCTTATTTGTTATCTTTCATAAAAACGACTTCCACAGAAATCCAAACATAATTGAAATATAATACACAAGTTACTGTTGTTTATACCTACTTAAGTTATACTTTAAGGAAATATAAAATAATTAATATTTTATACATGTTTTCACAAGGCAGTAGGTCTTGTGTATTCTTAAAATTGACGCTTTCACGCTCTTTCTCATGAACTCGCTCCACGGATTGGTGACTTAGCTTGTGACCATGCTTTGTCAACGTCTTTTCTAATCTTATCACCCGCAAGGGCCACAACTTCCTCTTGTCCGTGTATTGTACATATTGTAAGCATTTTGCTTACAATGATCTATATTTTTTTTGCGGTGGCTACGTGATCTGGTTTCGAGGAAGACTGGAAGAGTATATGCCCTTCTTATATCAGGGTTAATTTTATTTGCTACTTTTTCATTTTCTTCATTATGCAGGGTTAATTTCTCTGGTTTTATATGGTTTGGGTGTATTTTGTTTTTTTTTCAGGTAGCTTTCAGGATGAAGGTTTTCCACCCAAATATCAACAGCAATGGCAGCATTTGCCTTGATATTCTGAAGGAACAGTGGAGCCCTGCTCTGACTATTTCCAAGGTTATTATTCTATTACTCAAACAGCTTAGCTTGAGAAAATCCTTGAGAAGTGCTAGGAGAAAAAGGCAAAGGAAAATTTTTAAACTTCTAAAGCTTTATTCACAGTTAATTACATTCAGTATAACATTAAACTTGGTGTAAATATTTCTGAAGTATATATATATATATATATATATATATATATATATATATAATTGTACTTGTTTGGTTTTTATAGAGTTATTTATTCATCTCATTCATTTTGAGTTCCAAAACGAGCCTAGGAAGTGGAGAAAAAGAGTGCTATTCTGTGTACTTGTTCAAGTTTTGTGGTTCATATTCAGGTTTTGCTGTCTATCTGTTCGCTGTTGACGGACCCGAATCCTGATGATCCTCTCGTACCAGAGATAGCTCACATGTACAAGACCGACAGGAGCAAGTACGAGACAACTGCCCGGAGCTGGACCCAGAAGTATGCCATGGGTTAAGGTGCTACCCAGTGTGATAGGAGGGCTCCTTTTGTATGGGAAATTGTCTTTAAATGAATGAATTACTTATATATTTCCAGGTAACTAAATGATCTTTATCATCCTTGAGGTTTTGGTTGTCAGAGTGATTATCAATTCTTCACGAGGTAGTTAAATTACATCAACTGATAATGATAAAAAATTTTGGGATTTGATTTGTACTAGTAAATGATTACTCTCTTTTTTCTCTTGGTTACTAATTATTATGCTCTCACAAAGTTTATATTATTTTTTTGTTTCCATCTATACTTTAGTCTGATTCTTCCAAAGAAAATGCTACTAGTATTATATATACATACTTTTTATTCTTTTTGAATAACTCGTTCTGAAAATCACCTCTTTTCTCATACTGTGAAGCTTTGCTTTGGATACACAACTTTTTAGCCAGCCCATTTTAAATTTATAACTTAAATTAAGTAGGGCCGGCCGGTCGCTGGTATATATAATGTATTGTATGGCGATTGGCGAGACTCAAATATTGACCAAGAGGGAGTGACAGTGTGGTTCGTCTTGAATTTGTAGGAAAAACATCATTTACTGCCTTGTCTGCTCTTCCTTGAAACTAAGTGTAGACTGTAGAGCTACATAAAATTAGCTATGTCCCTCCCTTATGCTAGCTGGGTAGGAGCTAGGTAGTTCTGCCTTTCTTGTTTCATGTTTAAAAAATTCAATAATTCCAAAGACAAGAACATTCGTGTATGGTAAATTGGTTACTTGACCAATAGAATACTGACATGTAAAGAGATAGATCACCTTCAACCCTTGTATATCGACACTAAATTAATTACTATTACAATTGACAAAAATTAACTTGGTACTCCTAACTACCTTCGTTTCCCAATACTCGTCTATCCTTTCCTTGCACAAAGATTTTGCATTTCAAATTTATACGCATTGAAAAGCTACCCAATTTTTATGAGTCAGTAGTAGTATGTTCTTGTTCCCAATAAAAGGAGTAGCTTTAAATTTTTGTATGGGATAATGTGTTTTATGTTGTCTTTTAATGTCCAACAATTTGCATTTGGAAAATTTCTTCAAAAGTTAAACATTTAATACACACACACACACACAAAAGGAAGTAGTAGTAGTAATATTTTTTGAACTAATTAATAAACTAATAGCCTGTGTAGACTACCTTTATTATCTAAACTTAAATTTAGCCCTGGCAAAACACGAGTACTTAACCCCCAAAATCAGGCCACCATGCATATTGATTAATAGTACTAGTATGTCTCTTCTGAAGACAAGCTTGAGAATCACAGATTGATCCCCATATGGCCATATCTCAGTGATTAAAATGACGTGGCCTTTGTCGAGAGTCGAGTCGCCACATAGACATGTACGTGGAGCAGTTGTTGACATGGAAATCTATATATCGCGCTCGCTCGACCTTGAACTTAACTAATTAATCCGATCGATCATCCATTATTTGTTCAAATGATTCTCTAATCTTCCATCAACTTTTTTCTTAATTATGCGTGTTAATTACTACATTTTGTTAAAATTATAAATTAATTTTGAGACCATAATGTTGTGTTGGGATGGCATGCATGTTCCTTCCCTACCTAAAACACTTGTATTAATTAATTAATCAAATTATATTTGGACTCGAAATATAATCAATATGCAAATTAAGAATGTATATATGTATGTATGGTACTTACTATAGAAACATTAATTTATTAATGAACCTTTTTCTATATATAGATTTAAAATGTTTCAAACACATTGTCAAAAAAAATATCCAAAGCCGGTCTACAAGTTGGCACATCAGCATCACATGGTGGTGCACTAGGCCAGTCATGGGGCCGTAGAATCATGAACGGCGCCGGTCACCGACCTTTTTCCCAGCCGGTCTTCTTAATTTCTCTGTCTTTCGTTCTCCAGACCAGACAAAAACCCCAACGGTCCGCTTGTTGTTTCCGTCAGTATATATAATTCTTACTACCTCCGTCCCCAATAAAAGTTTTGGTTAACTTTTTGTGTATATTCTATATTTAAATTTTTATTTAATTGAATAATTTTCTACACATTACTATTGATACTCCATAAATATGCATAAAAAATAAAAATATAACAATTAATAATAAATATATTATAGACAAATTATTATAAAAAATATATACTTGAAATAGTAATAAAAATTTTATTCTGTAAGAGAGGGAGTAATAATGACTAGAGTATTTACTTATTTTTAGTACGTACTGCAAGCCTCTCTTTTAAGTTATCTAATTAATTCATCTAGATTTTAATGCAGTTGGTGTGTTACTTTGTGTCATTAATTTCTAGGTGTAGGACGCATAATTTTTTACTTACAAAACTATGGTTAAAAATTTTAAATGATAATCTTTTAAGAACGAAAATAATATTAATTAAGATAGTTAATGATACTCCGTTTCTAAATAATTAGGACGCAGAATTTGTTTTAAAAATGATGTTCTTTAATTTCTCAAAGCAATATAGGCATATACTACTAGCTAGGAGGAGTACCACATAACAAAATAAACTTGAATATTTTTTTGACAAGTGATGAAAAGTCAAGTCAAGTGGACACTGAATTAAAAAGAAAACTAGCTACAAATTAATTATTACTACTAATATACTACTACTATAGTCTATATGTATAATATTTATAATGATGATTAGAACAAACACACACTCTTTAACGTACGCATGCAAACACATACTACTATTGTAATTGTAATTGTAATTGTAATTGAAGTGATCATAATTAATTTTGTAGTAGAATTGAAAGTACTCAAATCAAGACATTGAAGGAATTGAAGACATGGACATATGCAGCTTAAGGACTATAATTAGTAACCAATAACAAAACGTTAAAAAAAATTATTGACTTATTTTAATTTCTCCATTTTGCATGTGGACCTTGGAGATGATATATATATATATATATATATATATATATATATATATATATATGCTCATTTGACTTCAATTCTATTCTATTCTATTCCATCCCCATGTACACAACTTGCAATTAATTAATTAATTACTGGAGTAGTATAAACCGAAAGAAATTAAGGTCTCGATCGGGGCATGCATTTTGTCGAATCTAATGTAGTTTCGTACCTTGTCTTTTGTGTATGGTTTCATGCACTCTCTCATGTTTGTCCAAGAAATCCAAACCCTTTTATTTTGTCTTTGGCTACCCATTGGATCATCTTATAGAATTAGTCCTTTCATGCAACAAATTAATAAATAATAAGTAAAAACTAAACTAACTTCATCTGTTCCAAAGTACTACATTAGACTAGTATTTCCCTAATTCCCTAATTGTAAATATATAACATCTTTTTTATGAAAGAAAGTACTGATCCATATATTTTGATAGCATGATAAACCATTTTATCTAATTAATATGCGTTGTTTGATATGGCCATATATGACCTTGTTGTGACATGCATGCCATGCATGTCTAAGGAACAACGACTGTGGGTTTTGAACTATATATAGAAGTGTTAAGGGAAGGAAGGTGTTAACGCCAGGATCTTCTGCCACGTCCCAATCACGTAAGACGCCCTGATCCTGCACCCAATAATGAAAACTCAATGGACTAATTGAATATGTAGGCCCAATTCATTCGGTCCAATAGGAAAAATATCACACCCAACAGAAAGTAAAATACTTTTTAGACGGGAAACCCAATTAAACTCCTAACTTATCTCGGCACTCCATTCACTAATACCATCATCGGACGTTTGTGTAAGTTGGAAGGGTAGTGCATGGTATATATATTATATGTACGTATTCTACTTTATCATTGTGATTACAAATTATAGGACGACTAGCTGATTGGGACATCTTTACCAGTATGTCTTCTGAGAGGATCTCCAACCATTTTGGATTCACAAATAGGTGATCGAGCCACATCAAAAAAAAAAATTATCTCCAACGGTCTCTTCAACCTTAGTCATCAAATCTGCAACTTCATTCTCTCTCTTCAAAATATTTATAAAAGGCTAAAAATATTTATTTTGTTTGATGAGTTTGATGTACAGCTCACTAAATTGAAGAGATTGATGAGACACAAAATATGAAAGGAGTAACAAATAATGCTCTTCAAACTGACACGTAAGTACGTCAACAAACTTCAATTTGAAATTTTTTTTTACTACTACTGTTGGAGATACTCTAATAGAATAATTTTGTGAGCATCTTAATTCCATTTTGACACAAATTTGACTAAAATTGGTACAAAGTCGAGTCTTGTCTTTTCTTCATTCGTGCTAGTATTAAATTGAGGTGCATGGGGATGTCTTAGGTTTACAATATTATGGTCAAAAAGTTATGATTCAATCTGATTATATATATATATATATATATATATATATATTAATTGAAAATCAAGTATATCTACATTGTGAGACCCCAGATTTTATCAATAAAGATTTAAATTTTGTCGAAATAATTTTTTAATATTATAGTGTGAATTTGAGATAATATTATAGTTGTGGGTAGTATTCATAAATTTTGCAAAGTATGCAAGTGGTTATATTATATTCGATTGGTGGGAATATTCGATTTAGCGGAATAATATTTAGATAAACTCAAACTCAATCATTGGTGGACCCTAATAATGTAATTATCATCGGATTGAAAACGACAAAAATATTTTATTGAAATAACTATGGAAGTTTTACTGGTTGATCTTTGTTGAACTACTAAGTAGTAAAAAAATGCGATGAATACGTGTGGCATATAAGAAAGACACCAGTATTGATTATTGATCTTTATGTGAAGTCACTCGGTTTGATTCCATTATCATCGATTAATAATATGAATTATTATAGCGATAATGACGTTTTTTGTTTTATTCAGTATTATTAACGTAATAAAAATGTAAACATCTTTTTATATAAAATGTAATCTTTTATTAAAGTTATTCTATAAATAGAATATATTATATTTTATTATTATAAACAGATAAATAGTGTTGATTTGCGTAGTGTTGATAGTGTTTGCAGATAATAAAATATTTTTTATATAAATAGAATATATGATATTTTATTTAAAAATTTTTGCTTTAAATATGGACCGTCAGATTAAAGTAAATCAATCCTGGATAGATTCATGGATTAATTACTACGCATTCTATTTTCCTATAAAATAAGCTCATTCCTTCATTATTTTCTTACTTAATTCAATTGAAACTACAGAGAGAAATTATAGAGAGGTTTATAGAGAGAAAATCTATAGAGAGAAAGAAGAAGAGTATTCTGTACTTCACTACTTTGATATCCAATTGTCTTTTTTACTAGAGGGGTATTATTTGTTTTGTACGTCTGTAAAGTGTTATTCTTCTTATTCATGAAGAGAACTTCATTATTCCATTCATTATTATTACATTGGAATAACTTTTGTAAAAGTGGTATACCCTATACATAACTTTGATACGCCAGATACCCTTTACTTGGTGAAATCTTTATATTATTCCATTCTTATTTATTACATTTGAATAACTCAGATACGCTGGAATCCCTATACTTGGTGATCTTCTTCATTATTCCATTCTTTATTATTCGTTGGAATATCCATGCGTGTGTTTTACAAGGACTGGTTCCATTGTTTATTATTCCGCATTTATTATTACATTTGGATATATCCCATGCGTGTGTTTTACACGGGATTCGGTTCCATTGTTTATTATTCAAAGATTTATTATTCTTTGGATCATCCCGCTTCGCATGTGAATTTCACCGACCGGTTCCGATTATTATTATTCTATTGGAATAACTCATACATCGCAATCTGCACGCATGGTGATTTCTTTTGTTATTCCATTCTTTATTATACCCGGTTGGTTAAAACTTTGACTCTATACTCCATGAAATTAGTAGAATATCTTTGATATTTGCGTTTCATCCAAAGATCTTTCATGGAAATATTCTTACGATTATTCTTGAATTTTACTCTACAAAACAAAGATATCATGTTGACAATTTGACGTTAATAATTTCGGATTAAATAATTCTTGAACTTGTTGTGAGACCCCAGATTTTATCAATAAAGATTTAAATTTTGTTGAAATAATTTTTTTAATATTATGGTGTGAATTTAAGATAATATTATAGTTGTGGGTAGTATTTATAAATTTTGCAAAGTATGCACAGTGGTTATATTATATTCGATTGGTGGGGAATATTACATTTAGCGAGAGAATATTAGATAACTACTCAATCATTGGTGGACCCCATAATGTAATTATCATTCGGATTGAGAAAACGACAAAAATATTTTATTGAAATAACGGCGGAAGTTTTACCGTAGTTCTTGTTGAACTACCTCGGTAGTAAAAGTACGATAATAAATGTGGTTGCATAAGAAAGTTATTGCGGTATTGATTATTGATGTTTATGTGAGAAAGTCACCGGTTTGATTCCATTATTGTCGATTAATAATATGAATTATTATAGCGATAATGACGTTTTGTTTTATTCAGTATTATTAACATAATAAAAGCGAAACATCTTTTTATATAAAATAGAATACTTTATTAAAGTTATTCTATAAATGTAATATATTATATTTTATTACGATAGTAGTGTTGCGTAGTGTTTTGCGATAGTGTTTTGCGTAGTATTGCATAAATGTTTTAGATAGTAAAATGTTTTTATATAAATAGAATATATTATATTTTATTTAAAAGATTTTTCTTTAAATATGGACCGTCGATTAAAGTAAATCAATCCTGGACCGTTCATGGATTTAATTCTTACGCATTCCATTTTCCTATAAATAGTGTTTCATTCCTTCATTATTTCTTATTTAATTCATTGAAACTCTGTAGAGAGAAATTATAGAGAGAAGCTATAGAGAGAAAATTATAGAAAGAAGAGTATTCTCGCTACTTCACTACTTCTATATTCAGTTCTTTTACGGTAAGGGGTGTTATTATTCTTCTTCGAAGAGAACACATTATTCCATTCATTATTATTACATTGGAATAACCCGTAAAAGTGGCATACCCTATACATAACCTATATACGCGCAGATACCCTATACTTGGTGAAATCCTTATGTTATTCCATTGCTTATTATTCTCATTGGAATAACTCAGATACTGCTGATTTCCCTATACTTGGTGACATTCTTCTATTATTACATTGGAACATCCCGTCATGCAGTGTTTTACACACGGACTGGTTCCGCTTTTTATTATTCTGTTGGAACATCCCCGTCATGTGTTTTTACACCGCACTGGTTAAAATCTTTATCATTCATTGGAATATCCTATCTCGTGTGTTTTTACCGGATCTCGGGTTCCATCTTTTTATTATTGGAATTGAACATCCCTTGGGTGTGAATTTCACCGACCCGGTTCCGTTATTATTATTCTGTTGGAATAACCGCATACAAGCAATCGCATGCATGCATGGTGATTTCTTTTGTTATTCCATTCTTTATTATACCCGGTTGGTTAAAACTTTGACTTTATACTCCATGAAATTAGTGGAATATCCTTGATATTTGCGTTTCATCCAAAGATTTTTTCATGGAAATATTCTTCCGATCATTCTTGAATTTTACTCTACAAAATAGTATCATGTTGACAATTTGACGTTAATAATTCATGGATTAAATAATTCTTGAACTTGTTTTATTGAATTATTATGTCATTGTCATCATCCTCATGATATATTATGTTATCTTTGGCTTACTACGCATGCATAGATGAACTTAGTATGATTATGACTGAGGGATCATTCTAAGATAATCATGGCTTGTTATAAATGATGTGATAAAAGTCCTCAAATTGGCTCAGAATGCAAATGATGGATAGTTTTTGGTATGATTTATGACCTGGGGTGATTCGGGGTATAGTCATGACCATTGATAATTTGATGAAAATCCTTGACCGTAGTAGATGCGGGGATGATTAGATGTGGTGGTTTATTATTGTTTGAGTCTCTCCGATAAAAATTGATGAAAACCTTTTAAAACCTAAAAGATAGTAGACTTTATTCTCTACTTAACTCTTTTAATGGATTGCTTATTCCACCGCAGATTAAACCTGGTTGTCTATTGTATTTTATCGGTTTAACATTGTTGAAGGCTAATGATAATTTATTCTGCATTATCTTAGTCATAATATTTCTTCTTGGGTTAGTTGAGCTCACCTTTCTTTCACCGTTTCTCTGTGAAATGAGAACATACCGGGAGACAGTCGGGAAGTAAGTAATGGTCCGAGAGGATAAGATTAGTAGTCCTCACTATTATTCGTGAAATAGTGTGATAATAGTTGTAATGAGGACTCCTTTTGAGTTTGTATAATATCTAGTAGACAAAATTTGTATTCAAACTCATGATTTTACGTCGTATTGTATACTATGATTATATTAGTAAGTCAGTATTTGAATTTATGTACCATGTAAGTGGCGACCCAAGATGGGTGACGATATACCTAATTTTGGGGCGCCACACTTGTTTTATTGAATTATTATGTCATTGTCATCATCCTCACGATATATTATGTTATCTTCGCTTACGTGCGTAGATGAACTTAGTATGATTTATGACCGAGGATCATTCTAAGATAATCATGACTTGTTATAAATGATGTGATAAAAGTCCTCGATTGCTACTGTAATGCAGTGATGGATAGTTTTTGGTATGATTATGACGGGGGTGATTCAGTATAGTCACGTAACTATTGATAATTTGATGAAAATCCTCGACCGTGGTACATGGATGATTAGATATTGTGGTTTATTCATTAAACCGAGTCTTAATGATAAAAATTTATGAAAACCTTTTAAAACCTAAAAGATAGTAGATTTTATTTTCTACTGACTCTTTTAATGGATCGCACATTCCGCTGCAGCTTAAACCTGGTTATCTATTATATTTTATCGTTTTAAACATTGAAAGGCTAATGATAATTTATTCTCGCATTATCTTAGTCATAATATTTCTTCTTTGGGCTAGTTGAGCTCACCCTTTCTTTCACAACGTTTTCTGCAGAAATGAGAATATAAATTGGGACGAGTCGATGAAAAGAGTGATGGTCCCAAGATAAGATTAGTAGTCCTCATTATTCGTTAAATAGTGTGACAATAAATGTAATGAGGACTTTTGAGTATGGATATTGTCTAAATGACAATATTCCTATTAGAACTCCTCGGTTTATGATTGTCGTATGTTACACGACGGATGTATAATTAAGTTTGTATTTGAATTTATGTACCATGTAAGTGGCGACCCAAGATGGGTGGCGACGATACCTAATTTTGGGGGCGTCACATACATTGATACATATATGCCCACCCAATCATTATGAAAATGATAACCATTTGTTCCGGTATAAATAGTCATTATCTGTTCTTCCACCGTGAGAGGGGCTGATTGGGATTGTTTGAGCAATTCACGTAATCGTTGACCTCTTGCCAATTGATTCTGAGTAGCTTTATCGAGATCAGAAGCAAATTGTGCAAAGGCTTCTAATTCTGCGAATTGCGCCAGTTCCAATTTTAATTTGCCAGCGACTTGTTTAGGGGAATTTTGCATTAAACCATACAAGAGATTAAAAAACAACTAACATTCATTGATAATATATATGTTTAAGCACAAAGTGATGGGGCATAATCCAAACTTCATTAGACAACAAATCGGCATTATGGTGATTGCAAACTTTCTAACATGGACTCATTCCTTTTAATTGAAGCGCCTAAACCCGATCATGAGAGCCTAACAACTAATCATTGGATGACACCTAAGAATTAATTAAGCATGTGCCAGTTAGACCAGACAATTCCTAACAAGACGTATTAGTCTTAATTAATTTAGTGTGAAAAATAAGCAAGTGGGAGTCAATTCAATTGGGCCCCAAAATTACAATTAAGTTCTGTTTTTTTTTTCCAAAAAACCAAATTGCCTTTTTTGGGTGACAATTGATTTTTGTTCTTAATCAATAATGAAAGCCACCCATGCATATACGTGTTGATACCCTAACAATATATCTACCTCCAACTTACTACTAGTATTTCTTATGTTGATTGATTTACCCCTCAAAAATGAGTTTATATTATTTAATTTTGACCCCGCTTATTCTCTAAAAATTACTACTACCGTATCCATATTAGTAGCAGAAATTAGCCGGCTGCATGTAGAGTACAAGTAGAAACCCATTGTCAGCCTGACCTCTACTAGTAGTTCCGATTTTAATTCGCATAAAATAAGTACTAATTAGAGAGAAAAACAAATAAGTAAATGAAAATTTTAGACGCCTTGTTTGTCGTATTAGTTGGAGCTTTCACAACCCGTGGCCCAATAACCTAGGTCCGGCCCATTCAACCTCAAACCCCAGATTAGCATGCTAAAATTACTGTAATGACCCTCATACGTTACCACCTTGTGTATTGGAGTATTATTCTATTCTATAAATGTTTACCGTAGGAGATAAATTAGGAAATTACCAAATAGATAGTAGTGGGTTTCCAACGGAGGAATATTATATAGTACTCCCTCCGTTATTAAAAGGTTGTCGTTTTAGAAGAAAAAATTTGTTCTAAAAAGTTTGTCGTTTACGATTTGCAAGGATAATAAAGTATTTATTTTCCTATATTACCCTTACCTTCTCTCATTGTCCCAAGAAATTCTCTCATTTGTATTAATAGTTTTCAACTTCCCATAAAGGGATAGTGATGGAATTTCAAATAAATTTTACTTGATAAATGATACTTTCTTAATCCATGTGCCAAAATCTTAAACGACAATCTTTTAAGAACAGATGTAGTAATAACAGTAGTATTCCCAAAGTTGGGAACAATCCACGAGTAGAGTAGTACTTGGGGCTGGTAACTTTTATCATTTAAAATAAGTTCAAGGTATATTAATTAAAAGGATGACGTGATATCCATAAATTTGACCGATCATCATTTTGTCCATTAAAATTACTAAATATTCTTTCCGTTCTTAAAAGATTATCGTTTTAGAAAAAAAAAATTATTCAAATTTATTTGTCGTTTATAATTTTTTAGTAGAGTAAATTATTTATTTTCCTATATTATCCCTACCTTCTTTCATTGTCCCAAGAAATTCTCTCCATGTATTAATAGTTCTCAACATCTCATAAATGGCAGTGATAGAATTTTAAATAAATTTTAATTGTTAAATAAAAATATTAAATGACTTTCTTAATTTATATGTAAAAACTTTAAATAATAATCATTAAAAAACGAAGATAATAATTATTAGTACATATTAATGAATATGTCACCCGTGGGTATTTTATTTATTGATTAGGACCACCTAAAAGGTGTTACACGATAAATATTATGCTATTTATCTTTATGAGTATTAACCTAAGAATGATATTTATGTTGACATATAGGAATAGGAATAATGGTATGTATGACTTATGAGATTTTTGATCCTAAATGATTCAAGAGAATTTATATGTGGCAAATTTTCGGCCGACAGCGAGAATTGCCAAAAAGTGATTAGTATTACTCCATTGTTTAACAATAAAAACAATCTCATACAAAGTTGGAAAGCCAAACATAATCATTGCAAAGGTGAACCAAATCTAACCAATGATTGCCTTTAAAAATAATAATCAAAATTTGAATTATTTTATTAATATCTAATTTATTCTCAATATATTCTTTTATCTATCCATCTATCAATATGTTTAAAATTAAATCCTACATTTCCACCGGATACGGGACGCTTCGGTCATTAAATCCACTAATTAATAAAAAATTGATATTTTCACACGTTTAAATGATATTATCTCACATCAAATGCGTTGCATAAGAAATAGAAAATATTATCGATTAATTGTAAATTATTACCAAGTTATAAATAATTTGAGGCGTGGTTGGAGAGGTAGCGCCTTGTAGCCAATTTTTTTTAATACTTTATACTTTCGAATATATATATATTGTACATAATAAAAATATAATGAGTAATAATATATGGTATATATATAATTATATCGACTCATAATAGACTTTTTTAATCACAATTGTTCATAAGTAAGTAATTCATTATTTATTTTTAAAAGTAATATAAATTAGATTATTATTTAGTTTAAAATATTATAGAGAGAGATACATATATTGAGAGAATATGAGTCATATGTGGTTAAAATTTGATTAATAATTTGAGTGTAAAAAGAGTGGGTGCAAATTTCAGTGGATGCAAATTATTTTGAAACGGGAAAGTGTAATATCCAATTTTAGTAAAGTGTAATACCCAATTTCAGTGGGTGCAAATTGACTCTTCTGACCCTAAAAAAAAATCTATTTATCATATATTAAAAAAAAAAATCCAGTGGGTGCAATTGACCCCACTGGCTAACAAGTGACTTCACCCCTGATCACGTGTAGGTGGGACTTGCTAACTAGATCATGCGAAAATTGTAAGACCCCGAAATTTTTTAAATAAAAAGGAATTTTCTTTATTTATTATTTTGAAATAGTAAGGGTGGATTTAATTAACGTTAGTTATGGGTAAAATGCATAAATATTTGAATAAGCAAGTGGTGATAAAATATTTATTATGTTTGGGGAATATTCGTTTGGTCGTGGAATATTCGTAAATTGTCGGAGAATATTAAATGCAATATAGCTTGAGATCTTTATGGGCCCCATAACTTGAAAGCGATTGGATGAAGAAAGCGACAAATATAAGTTGTTTATAAATAACTGGCGTAGTTATTACCAATTAATCTTTGTTGGAATACCCGGTGGTTAAAAAACACACTAATACGCGTTGTTGAACGAAGAAGATGATGATGTTGCACCAATTATTGATTCTTACGTGAAAGCCTTTACTCAATAATTGTTACTGATAATTCTTCTTAGGTATTTTATTTTATTGATTCAATAATTCTTTGCATTAATATTTTATATTCTTTGTTGTTTCAATAAATTATCATTACACATTATTTTCCATTATCGAGACAATAATTCATATTATCTGAATAATATTATTAGAAAATATTATTGGCAATGTATAGAAAGTTACATCAAGGAGAGGTTTGGTCACCTAATCATGGCGCAAGAAGGAGAGATCCTTATTGAAACCCCTCTTTCCAGGAGCTACCTGGTTGGTTGAGGTGTAAGACCCCGCTTTTTATAAATAAAGATGAATTTTTCTATAAATATTATTTTGAATATTATGGAATAATTTGATATAATGTTATAGTTGTGGGTAATATTTATAAATTTTGCAAAAGTATACAAGTGGTTATATTATATTCGATTTGGTCGGGAATATTCGGTTTAGCGAGGAATATTCGCATAACTACCAATCATCATTGGACCCACAAAATGTAATTTATCATCGGATTGAGAAAAAGACAAAAATATTTTATTGAAATAACTATGAAGTTTTACCATCGATAATTGTTGAACTACTCGGTAGTAAAAGAAATGCGATGTCGTGTGGT
Organism: Panax quinquefolius; assembly: GCA_020205615.1. NCBI lineage: Eukaryota > Viridiplantae > Streptophyta > Magnoliopsida > Apiales > Araliaceae > Panax > Panax quinquefolius. The sequence continues at coordinate 1,991,947 of CM035167.1, read as the reverse complement.
TGCGTAGAAAGACACAGTATTGATTATTGATGCTTATGTGTGAAGTCACTTAGTTTGATTCCATTATTCACGATTAATAATATGAATTATTATAAGCGATAATGACGCTTTTATTTTATTGTATTATTAACGTAATAAAATGTAAACATCTTTTTATATAAAATGAATACTTTATTTAAAGTTATTTTATAAATAAAATATATTATATTTTATTATCGTAGTGTTTTGCGTAGTGTTTTTGCATAGTGTTTGCATAGTAAAATGTTTTTATATAAATAGAATATATTATATTTTATTTAAAAGATTTTGCTTTAAATATGGATCGTCGATTAAAGTAAATCAATCTCGACCGTTCATGGATTAATTCTTATGCATTCCATTTTCCTATAAATAGAAGCTCATTCCTTCATTATTTTCTCACGAATTCATTGAAACTCTGTAGAGAAATTATAGAGAAGTTTATAGAGAAAATTATAGAAAGAAGAAGAGTATTCTGCTACTTCACTACTTCTATATTAGGTTCTTTTTACGGTAAGTGGTGTTATTCTTTCTTCTTCGAAGAGAACTTCATTATTCCATTCATTATTATTACATTGGAATAACTTTGTAAAAGTGGCATACCCTATACATAACCTATATCTGCAGATACCCTATACTTGGTGAAATCCTTATGTTATTCCATTGCTTATTATTCATTGGAATAACTTTGTATCTGCTGATTTTACCTATACTTGGTGACATTCTTCTATTATTCATTGGAACATCCTCATCGTGTGTTTTACACCGACTGGTTCCGCTTTTATTATTATACGTTGGAACATCACATGCATGTGTTTTACACGGACTGGTTCCGCTCTTTATCATTCTGTTGGAATATCCTATTCGTGTGTGTTTTACACCGGATCCGGTTCCATCTTTATTATTCTGTTGGAACATCCCTGCATCGAATGTGAATTTCACGATTGATTCGATGATGTGGATTATTTATTAAAGTCGAGTCTCAAATTTATAATAAATGATGAAAAACCTTTTAAAATCATAAAAGATAGTAGATTTTATTTTCTACTTGACTCTTTTAATGGATTCAGATATTCACCGCAGCTTAAACCGGTTGTCTATTGTATTTTATCGGTTTAACATTGTTCAAGACTATTGATAATTTATTTTGCATTATCTTAGTCATAATATTTCTTCTTTGGGCTAGTTGAGCTCACCCTTTCTTTCTTTTATTCTTCGTGAAATGAGAATATAAATTTGAGACGAGTCTGGGAAACGAGTGATGGTCCCGAAGATAGCTTTAGTAGTCCTCACTATTCGTGAAATAGTGTGATAATAATTATAATGAGGACTTTTGTTTGAGTTTGTATAATATCTAGTAGATTTATATTTGTATTTAAACTCACGCTTATTTATGTCGTATTGTATACTACGCTTATGTTAATAAGTTGTATTTAAATTACATGCACTATGTAATTGGCGACCCAAGATGGGTGATGTATACCTAATTTTGGAGGCCACAAACAAGATCTTGTGATTCGTAATATTATTTGTGAATAATTAATTATTGATTTATATGATGAGGAAAATATTGATTTTATGTGGATATAGATGGAGAAAATTTTTAAAATGACAATTGTTGAAAATTAATATTTTATCATTTTTCGATAAAATAATTCATTTAAATATATTATTTTAATAATATATTATGTTGATATTTTTATAATGAATGTGGGATATATGAGTATATGAGGAGGAAGAGTAGTATTTTGTGGCATTAAATGATTAACACATATTTTGTGTGTCGGTTTGGACCCCATTTTCGATTTGAAATTTGATTATACCTGTAAAATCGTCCGCTTGTGGATTTCGGTCAATTTCTGTTTGGAATTTGGAAAAACTTTCTTTCTGCAAAGTTGTAGAGAATTGAATTTCCTATAAAACTCGCGAGATTCGAATTTTCTGATAAAAGGGCTATTTATTATGAATTATTGAAGTTTTGAGTTCAAATAATTGATTTTGGGAGTTTTAATTAAATATTTTGAGAAAAACTTTTTGGTGAGTTTGTGAACCTCATTTAACATGTGCTATGGCTGAAATCAGATTTCAAAGGTGGGCTAAGGAATTTTGTTTATAAATAATATTATTATATTTAATTTTCTACTTTTTGGTGTTCTAAAGAATTTCTATAAATAGGTGCTTGGGTTAGAATTGAAAATCACACTTTAAACTCAAGTTTTTCTCTCTATATTATCGGCGTATTCTTGTGAGTATTTTGAGTATACTTTGAGTATTGCTAGGCGGTCAATGCAAGTTCCTTCAAAGACTATACCCTTGTGATTCCAAATTTTAAATCTTAATCTTTCGAGGTAAGGGATATTATTTTTTTGTAATAATATTATTTCTTCAATATCATTATCTTTGAAATGTTGATCGAAGTTTTTATCAAATTTGGAACTTTTTCATGTATGGGAGTTCTTATTCATGGGTTCTTATTCATGAGTTCTTATTCACGAGATTCTTATTCATGATTCTTATTCACGAGTTTTATTATTCACGAGTACTATTCATGAAGCGTGAAGATGTTTTTGTGGAATTTCTATCTTTTGGTGTCTGGAGTTCTTATTCACGATATATAAGACTATTCATAATATATCAAGACTTATTCACGATATCTGATCTTATTCAGAAAAATAAAATTTCTTCTTTTCGTCTCAAAACATATATTCGGATACTACTCTCGATTGTATCCATGTTTTGATCATTCTTGAATTTTACACCACTATGATTATTTTTGAGGTATTTTTGGACGTGGATAAAACCAAGTACGAATCCTTAATCCTTAATCCTTGTCATTTTGTTTCATTGGATTCGTTTCTTTAAAAAAATATTTTTCATCATCCTCAGTCTTAAATGATGATATTATGGAATATCTTTGGCCTGTAGTGCAAAGATGAATGATTTCTTAAGAATATCTTTGGCTTTTGTAGTGCAAAGATGAATGATTTGAAAAATATCTTTGGCCCGTAGTGCAAAGATGAAGCAGTGTTTAAATGAACATGACTAATGATGAATATCTTTTGGCTGTAGTGCAAAGATGAATATTTGATTCGAGATGTATATTGATTGATGTTACAGGATAAAATATTGATGATGGATCATTAAATTCATAGATTATAGTAGATTTCATTCTCTACGTAACTCTTCTATGAATTATTATTTCCATTGCGAATATTGATCGAAACTTGTTGTCTATTGTATTCTATCGATTTTTCCTGTTGAAGACTAACAATAATTTGTTGTATATTATCTTAGTCATAATATTCTTTTTTGGGCTAGTTGAGCTCACCCTTTTCCTTGTTGTTCCATTTTTTCTTCTCGGGAGGCGAGAATGTAAGCGAAAGTCTTAGTGGGTATATGGAATGAAGGTTCTAGAGAGAGTTGTTTAGTAGTCCTCACCATTTTTGTAAAATAATGAATCAATAATTATGATGGGGATTTATTTGCATGTGGATATTGTCTGAAGACAATATTATATTTAAACTCATGATTATATATTGTCGTATTTCACACGACATTTGTATTATATGAAGTTGTAGTTTGCTTTTTTGTACAATGTATTTGGCGACTCAGAATGGGTGTTGTGTATACCTATTTTGGGGGCGTCACAGATTGGTATCGAGCTTAGGGATATGATCTCTGGCGGAGATCGGGGAATAGAACTAGGAGGGAGAGACGAGTAAATCCTTCGCTTGAGTGTGTCCTACCCAAGTTTATTTGTTAGTTGGTGGGTATATAGGGATATTATGTGATATATTGATTTCCTTAATTAACCCTTGTTTTATGACGTGATTTGAGAATGTCGATTGAGAATATTAATGATGGAGTAAATGAGACCGTGGAGATGCCTGATTTTACCAACGAGGAGAACGTCTGCAACAGTGGCAATGTTCCTCCCGTGAACAACACCACCGAAAGCGAGATGATGAAGCGAGGGGATGTTTAGAAGCTTTTGTAGTTCATGCAAAATCGACGGATTGAGGAGACTCGTGTTCAAAATATGAGGAGGAAATGATAGCAATTCACGGGTGGTCACGCCCAAGCGATTCAAAGAGTTGGGACCACCGATTGGGAAAGCCGGATCCGATTAAAGGCGGACGCGTGGGTCAAACAAATTACCAAGATATTCGATGTCTTGGGATGACGCGAGGAACAGAAAGTTTCATTCGCCACCTTTATGTTCCGTGGCGGTGGCGAATTCTTGGTGTGGGAATCGTGAAGCGTACTCCATCCGGTACTTCAAAGATGTCAGCCGGAGAGCGTTTAAAGCAGATCAATGACAAGTACTTCCCTAAAAGTATTCGTCATATGAAGGAAGTGGAGTTTATTAGACTAGAAGCGAATAACATGGCGGTGTCCCGAAGACGAGGCGAAGTTCAGCGGAGTTATCCAGTTCGCACCTCATTTGGTGGAGAATGAGGAACGATGACGCTGGATGTTTCGAGAGGTTTGAAACCCGACATACGTCAAGATCTTATTTCTCATAAATTTTCTCTCTATTCAGATGTTGTCAGCGTGGCTCGGTTGTTAGAAGCGAGATAACGAGTCACGTTCAACCGAGGGACCATAACGAGGATCATACAAGAAGATAGCGATCATCGAATAACGATAACCGGCGGAGAAAGAAGAATACTGGAGACAAAGCGGTAAACCACTCGGTGGTAATCGTGGCCATGAAAATAGAAAAAGCGAGTCGGGAGGAGAATTTAAAAAGAGGAGATTCAACAACGACCGTATGAAGAAGACGGCGCCAAGAAGCAACTAGTTTTAAGGGAGGAGAACGACCACCGGTCGTATGTTACAAATGCGGGAAAGAGGACATATCACCAAACCGCCCACAACAGTTTAAGGTATGCTATAATTGTGGAAAAGAAGGACATATCGCCGAGATTAGACGATATCGAAACCGATCCAATGAATGGTGACTCAAAAGATCATCCGGAAAAGTCAAAGTCAACGATTCCGGAAGAAGCGTTTTTGTTGTGACTTGTCAAAATGCGAGGAACCCGAACGAAGTTAAGACGGGTTAGTTAATTATAAATTCTTCAAGTATATACCTTACTAGATATTGGTTCTACCCATTCTTTTATCTCTCTTACTTTGCGCCAACGTTTGAACTTAACTACGGAGAAATTAAACTTTGACCTATCTGTGGAGACTCCATTAGAGAAACTTTCATTACATCCGTTGTTTAAAAATCTTGCTTGATTCAAGTTGGGCACTATCACATTACACGTTAACCTTATTTCTATAGAGATATTTGCTTTTGATGTGATTTTAAGGTTAACTACTCATCACGCCAAATTGATTGCTTTTTGTAAGGTTGTTAGTTTTCATATTCCTAAGCAACTTTGTTATTCAATTCAAGCAATCAAACCATTGTAGTCAAACATTTTCATATCAAGCCATGAAGTCATTCGTTTATTACGGATGTCAAGTTTTCTTAGTCCGTGTTATGGATTTGAATAAAGACACGTCGATTTGAATAATATTTCCGTTGTTATTGATTTTTCCCGACGTATTTCTGAAGAATTTCTTCGCTTACTCCCAAAGCTTCGATATTAAATTTTGTATCGACTTTGAACCCAGACAAAACTCATTTCTAAAATCTCATATCGAATGGCTCTATTGAACTTGAGGAGTTAAAAATTCAACTATAGAATTTGGTACTGAGCCTTTATTTTGTGACTTCCTTTGTGGAATTCACCTAAGCCAGACTCTCTGTAGGGGACGTCATATTCGTGCGATAGTAAACTGATAGGTGTCATTGTGACGTTGTGAGACCCCAGATTTTATCAATAAAGATTTAAATTTTGTCAAAATAATTTTTTATATTATGGTGTGAATTTGAGATAATATTATAGTTGTGGGTAGTATTTATAAATTTTGCAAAGTATGCAAGTGGTTATATTATATTCGATTGGTCTGGGAATATTTGATTTAGCGCAGGAATATTCGCATAACTACTCAATCATTGGTGGACCCACAATGTAATTATTGTCGGATCGAGAAAAGCGAAAAAATATTTTATTGAAATAACGGCGGAAGTTTTACCGTGTAGTTCTTGTTGAACTACCTCAGTAGAAAAAAGTACAAAGAATACGTGTGGTTCAGATAAGAAGACACCAGATTGATTATTGATGCTTATGTGAGAAGTCACCGGTTTGATTCCATTATTATTATTATTAATAATATGAATTATTATAACGATAATGACGCTTTGTTTTATTCAGTATTATTAACGTAATAAAATGTAAATATCTTTTTATATAAAATAGAATACTTTATTAAAGTTATTCTATAAATAGAATATATTATATTTTATTATTGCATAGTGTTGCGTAGTGTTTTCAGATAGTATTGCATAGTGCATTGCGTAGATAAAAATGTTTTTATATAAATAGAATATATTATATTTTATTTAAAAGATTTTTCTTTAAATATGGACCGCCGATTAAAGTAAATCAATCTGGACCGTTTCATGGATTAATTCTTATGCATTCCATTTTCCTATAAATAAGCTCATTCCTTCATTATTTTCTTATTTAATTCATTGAAACTCAGAGAGAGAAATATATAGAGAAGTTTATATAGAGAAAGTTATAGAAAAGAAGAAGAGTATTCTCGCTACTTCACTACTTCTATATTCAGGTTTTTTACTACAGTAGGGGTGTCATTCTTTTCTCTTGAAGAGAACTTCATTATTCCATTCATTATTATTACATTGAATAACTCGTAAAAGTGGCATACCCTATACATAACCTCGTGATACGGCAGATACCCTATACTTGGTGAAATCCTTATGTTATTCCATCGCTTATTATTTCATTGGAATAACTCAGATAATGCTGATTTTACCCTATACTTGGTGACATTCTTCTATTATTACATTGGAACATCACATCATGTGTTTTACAGGACTGGTTCCGATTTTTATTATTACATTGGAACATCCGCTCATGTGTTTTACAGGACTCGGTTCCGCCTCTTTATCATTCTCATTGGAATATCCTATCTCGTGTTTTTTACGGATCCGGTTCCATCTTTATTATTCGGTTGGAACATCCCGCTCGGTGTGAATTTCAATTTCACGACCGGTTCCGTTATTATTATTACATTGAATAACTCCATACATCAAGTACCGCATGCATGGTGATTTCTTTTGTTATTCCATTCTTTATTATACCCAATTGGTTAAAACTTTGACTTTATACTCCATGAAATTAGTAGAATATCCTTGATATTTGCGTTTCATCCAAAGATCTTTTCATGGAAATATTCTTCCGATCATTCTTGAATTTTACTCATTTAACAAGATTATCATGTTGACAATTTGGACGTTAATAATTCATGGATTAAATAATTCTTGAACTTGTTTTATTGAATTATTATGTCATTGTCATCATCCTCATGTTATATTATGTTATCTTTGGCTTACGATGCATAGATGAACTTAGTATGATTATGACCGAGGATCATTCGGTATAATCGATTTGACTTGATATAAATGATGTGATTAAAGTCCTCGATGGCTCCTGTAATGCAAAGATGATGGATAGTTTTTGGTATGATTATGACTGGGGTGATTCTAGATAGTCATGACCATTGATAATTTGATGAAAATCCTTGACCCAGTGGTACGTGGATGATTAGATGTGGTGGTTTATTTATTGTCGAGTCTCAAATGATAAAAATTGATGAAAACCTTTTAAAACCTAAAAGATAGTAGACTTTATTCTCTACTTGACTCTTTTAATGGATTGCTTATTCCACCGCAGCTTAAACTGGTTGTCTATTGTATTTTATCAGTTTAACACTGTTAAAGGCTAATGATAATTTCTTCTGCATTATCTTAGTCTAATATTTCTTACTGGGCTAGTTGAGCTCACCCTTTCTTTCACCGCCGTTTTCTTCAGAAATGAAAACATAAATTGGGACGAAGTGGGAACGTAAGTAATGGTCCAGAGGATAAGATTAGTAGTCCTCACTATTCGTGAAATAGTGTGATAATAGTTGTAATAAGGACTCCTTTTGAGTTTGTATAATATCTAGTAGAAAATATTTGTATTCAAACTCACAGTTTATGTCGATTGCATACCTACGCTTATATTAGTAAGTTGTATTTGAATTTATGTACCATGTAAGTGGCGACCCAAGATGGGTGACGATACCCAATTTTGGGGCGCCACGGTTGGTATCGAGCTTAGGATATGATCCCAGCTAAGATGTGAGAAAGAACTAGGAGGGAGAGACGGGAATTCCTTTCGCTAGTATGACCTACCTAAGTTTATTTGGTATTTGATTGCCTCACGAGTATAGTGATAATATGTTGCATGTCAATTAACCCTTATTTTGTGGCAAAGTGTTTGAAAATGGCATCCGAGAATGTTGAGAATAAGAATGGAGCATGTGAGACCTGTTGATTCTCCACAGATCAATAATCGGGACAATGTGCAACAGGATGGCGATAATCCTCTCAGTAAACAACAACACCGATCAATTGATGAATGACAGACGTTTAAAAGGTTTTAGAATTCATGCAACATCAAAGCAGAGCGACTCTCATCCAAAACGTAGGTGGAAAACACGGAAAACTCTCAAGCGGTCACCGCTAAACAATTCAAGGAGTTGGACCACACGGAGTTTAAGGGAGAGCCAAAACCACTTACGCGGAAGCATGGATTAAGCAGATTACCAAGATATTTGATGTCTTGGGATGCTCCGAGGAGCAAAAGGTTCCTTTGCCGCCTTTTTGTTCATGCTTGAGAGAGGCAGACATTGGTGGGAATCGGTCCAGAAACGTACTCAACCCGTCAGATCATGAAGATATCTTGGGAGAAGTTCCAGGAGCTGTTCAACGACAAATACTTTCCTGAAAGTATTCGCCACATGAAGGAGATGGAGTTTATCAAGTTGGAACAAAACAATATGACCGTGTCGCAATACGAGGCAAAATTTGCGGAGTTATCACGATTTGCGTCCCACTTGGTGGATAATGAAGAGAGAATGGCGCGAATGTTTTTAAGAGGTTTGAAGCCAGAGATACGTCAACATCTTATTTCTCATAAACTGTGTTTTTATTCAGATGTTGTAAATAGGGCTCGATTAGTGGGAGCGCGATAACGAGTCAACGAACTAAAAAGAGAGCAAAAAGCAAAATTATAATACCAAATGGAGAGTAGTCATCGAGCGGTGACAACAAGCGTGGAGGAAATCAACAGCGAGATATGGTAACCACTTGGTGGTAATCGGGGCCAAAATAATAAGAATGGACATTTCAAGAAAAGGAGATTCAACAATGATGGAAAGACGTCGGCAAGACCAAAGACTGTTGTTAAGGAAGGAGAAGGACCACCTATCATATGCTTCAAATGCGGAGGAGAGGACACATCATCCGAATCGCGCCATGCCATCCAAAGCATGTTATAATTGTGGAAGAGAAGGCCACTTAGCTCGATTTTGTCGCCATCAAGATTTAATTCAACTAGGATGGAGGCACCAAAGGTCATCCCTGCATAAAACCAGAGCCAGAGTTTAAGAGAGAGCGTTTTTTTTTTTCTCGTGACGAGGAACCCGAATAAAATTATCACGGGTAAGTTAATCGTAAGCTCTCATAAGTCTATACCGTGTTAGATACCGATTCTACCCACTCTTTTATTTCACCTAGTTGCATTCAACGTTTGAATTTGACTCAAGAAGTTAAACTTTGACTTATTGGTTGAAACTTCGTTAGTAGGAGCCTTCGTTATCGCTTACTATTTTTAAATCTTGTTTAATTCAAATAAACATTTTCACGTTATTCCGTCGATCTTATCTTTTTGAAAATATTTGCCTTTGATGTGATTTTCTGAGTCAATTGGTTAGCTACTCATCATGCTTTTTGTAAGGTTGTTAGCTTTTATATTTATAACAACCCTGTTACACGAATTCAAAGTAACCAAATCCTAAAGTTAATCATTGTCATATCAAGCCATAAGTAAAGAGCCCCGAACCTTTCGTTGTTAACTTCCTTGTGTGGAATGCACCAAGCGAGAAGCTTTCAGAGGCTTACATCGTGAATGAAGATGGCAAGTTTATAGGTATCATTGTGAGGTACTATCTAGGTTAAGGGATAGAAGTCACAGTTGGTATCAATGTGACGTACTATCCAAGTCTTAGATGAGAGTCACAATTTTGAATGATATTTCTATTATTAATAAATTTCCTAGCGTATTTATGAAGACTTCTTAACCTACTTAGAGCGTGAAATCGAATTTTGTATTGACCCCAGTACAAAAACCCATTTCTTAAACCCTCAAATATTTCTTCAACTAAAATGAACAGTTTACGTGGTTTATGATGAAAGTCATAATAAAAGCATAGGACTAATGAAAATCATGGGTATATGAGGTATTAGTAAGTTTTATGATGAGTTATGTTGGTTATTATGTGAAAACATGAAAGTTTCATAGAAATCACAAAGAGTTGAAAATCAGATTTTGTGTGAAAACGTAACATAAAATTCAATTGACCATATCTCCTATTATATTTTGAATTTTTGAATGTGGTCAAGTCCTAGAGTTAGATCTATGAGTTACCTAACTAATCCAAGTGGAATTACTGGAAAAGGTGTTGTAGATTTTGTGTGGACTGATTTTAGCAAAGGAGGTAAAAGCTGTAAATTTCGAAAATGCTACTGCCCAGAAACTTTAAGGGACTGTTTTGGCCACTTAAATTATGAGAAAAATTCTGGCCTTTTGGGACATGAAGGTATATGGTATAAAGTACCTCCTGTCCAAAAATGAGCTCATTCTGACTTAAAATGAGCAAGTTATGACTATTTCAATATTTAGGTTTTTCTGACGAAAAACGCTATAACCAGAGTTCTATAACTCCGATGACCATGAAATTTAAACTGGAAGCTCACGTTAACATGTGTAAGGTCTTGCCAAGATTTGGGAATTTTTGGAGTTAAACTTGAGGTAGCTAATTTCTTAAGGAATTAAGTGGAAATTGATTTTTAAAAATAGTAAATGAATTTTAAAATTCGAGAAAATATATTTTCATTATGGGAATATATTATGCTAAATCCCAGAAAAGAAATATTTTTGGGGCTGATTTGGTATTTTTATGAAAATAGTTTAATTACGAACATATGAGTTAAATATGTTATGTGAAGTAACAAAGTTGAAAATAGGATTTTATGGCTAGAGAATCCTATATAGTATATGCATATATTTTGATGAGGATTTGATAATTGGTGATGATATCTTATGAGTATGGCATTTTGAATGATTAAATGCATTATATGGTAAAAGCGTAAACAATTGAGATAAATTGTTTATAAATTTAAAAAGTGATTAAAATATTATTATAATGAGATTATTAAGTGATTGATAACATGGGGATATTCTTGAATCTCGGATAAATTATATTATAAATGTTTAATATTTATCCTTTATCTCATTTGATTGATTCTTTATATCATTATCCTCATGTTTATATTATGTTGAAAGTCATCATCTCGTGGCTGTGAAGTGCATAGATGGACTTGGTATATGATTATGACCTACGGATTATTCTAAGATAATCATAATCAGTAAATGAATACACAATTATCTTTGGCCGTAGTGCATGGATAATTTTTGTGGTCGTGATACTAATGAATATCCTTGGCACAGTAGTGCGTGGATGATTCGATGATGTGGATTAATTATTGAAATGAGTCTCAAAGAATGAAATATTAATTCATGGATGCGTTCAAAGTCATCGTGGCTTACGTGCATAGATGGACTTGGTATGATTATGACCGAGGATTGTTTCTAAGATAATCATAATCAGAATTGAAAAAACACAATTATCTTTGGCCAGTAGTGCATGGATAATTTGTGGTCGTGATACTAATGAATATCTCGCCCAGTAGTGCGGGGATGATTCGATGATGTGGATTAATTATTGAAATTTGAGTCTCAAAGAATGAAATATTAATTCATGGATGTGTTCAAAGTCATCGTGGCTTACGTGCATAGATGGACTTGGTATGATTATGACCAGGGATTGTTCGGTATAATCATAACCATAATTGAAAACACAATTATTTTGGCAGTAGTGCATGGATAATTTGTGGTCGTGATACTAATGAATATCCTTGGCCCGTAAAAGGTGGATGATTCGATGATGTGGATTAATTATCGAAGTGAGTCTCAAAGAATGAAATATTAATTCATGGATGCGCTCAAAGTCATCTCGTGGCTTACGTGCATAGATGGACTTGGTATGATTATGACCAGGATTGTTTTGCAGTATAATCATAATCAGATTGAAAAACACGAATATCCTTAGCCAAGAAGTGCATGGATAATTCGTGGTCGTGATACTATTAAGTCGAGTCTCAAGATTATTGGTTTTACATCTTTGGCCCGTAGTGCAAAGATGAATTGTTAATAAATATCTTTGGCCCGTAGTGCAAAAAGATGAATTGTTAATGAATATCTTTGGGCCGGATTGCAAAGATGAATTTAATGTTTTCAACGATAAAGGTATTCAAGGTATCCTCACCTCTTTATCATATCGTACGCATTCTAATTTTGAGGGCTTAAATTCCATAAGGAGGGAGATTGTGAGACCCCTGATTTTATCAATAAAGATTTAAATTTTGTCAAAATAATTTTTATATTATGGTGTGAATTTGAGATAATATTATAGTTGTGGGTAGTATTTATAAATTTTGCAAAGTATGCAAGTGGTTATATTATATTCGATTGGCCTGGGGAATATTTGATTTAGCAGGAATATTCGACAACTACCAATCATTGGTGGACCCATTAATGTAATTATCATTCGGATCGAGAAAACGACATAAAAATATTTTATTGAAATAACGGCGGAAGTTTTACCGTAGTTGGTTACCGTTGAACTACTTGTAGTAGTAAAAGTACAAAGAATACGTGTGGTTGCATAAGAAAGACACTACCAGTATTGATTATTGATGCTTATGTGAGAAGTCACCGGTTTGATTCCATTATTGTCGATTAATAATATGAATTATTATAACGATAATGACGCTTTGTTTTATTCAGATTATTAACGTAATAAAATGTAAATATCTTTTATATAAAATAGAATACTTTATTAAAGTTATTCTATAAATAGTAATATATTATATTTTATTATGCATAGTGTCATATAGTGTTTTTGCATAGTATTGCATAGTGTTTGCATAGTAAAATGTTTTTATATAAATAGAATATATTATATTTTATTTAAAAGATTTTTCTTTAAATATGGACCGTCGATTAAAGTAAATCAATCTGGACCGTTCATGGATTAGTTACTTATGCATTCCATTTTCCTATAAATAAGCTCATTCCTTCATTATTTTCATTTAATTCATTGAAACTCAGTAGAGAGAAATTATAGAGAGAAGTTATATAGAGAAAGTTATAGAAAGAAGAAGAAGTATTCTCGCTACTTCACTACTTCTATATTCATTTCTTTTACGGTAAGGGGTGTCATTCTTTCTTCTTGAAGAGAACTTCATTATTCCATTCATTATTATTCATTGAATAACCTGTAAAAGTGGTATACCCTATACATAACTCGTGATACGCCAGATACCCTATACTTGGTGAAATCCTTATGTTATTCCATTCTTATTATTACATTGGAATAACTTTGTATATGCGGTTTACCCTATACTTGGTGACATTCTTCTATTATTCATTGGAACATCACGCTCATGTGTTTTACACTAGGACCGGTTCCGCTTTTTTATTAATACATTGGAACATCCACGCTCATGTGTTTTACAGGACCGGTTAAAATCTTTATCATTCGTTTGAATATCCTATTCGCGCGTGTGTTTTACACCGGATCTGGTTCCATCTTTATTATTTCATTGGAACATCCTGCTTGTGTGAATTTCACCCGACCCGGTTCCGTTATTATTATTCTCGCTGAATAACCTGCGCTATGCGCAAGCACCGCATGCATGGTGATTGATTTTTTGTTATTCCATTCTTTATTATACCCGGTTGGTTAAAACTTTGACTTTTATACTCCATGAAATTAGTAGAATATCCTTCGATATTTGCGTTTCATCCAAAGATCTTTCATGGAAATATTCTTCCGATCATTCTTGAATTTTACTCACTAAACAAGAGATCATGTTGACAATTTGGACGTTAATAATTCATGGATTAAATAATTCTTGAACTTGTTTTATTGAATTATTATGTCATTGTCATCATCCTCATGTTATATTATGTTATCTTTTCGCTTACGTGCATAGATGAACTTAGTATGATTATGACCTGTGGATCATTCTAAGTATAATCATGACTTGATATAAATGATGTGATTAAAGTCCTCGGTGGCTGTAATGCATGCGTTGATGGATAGTTTTTGGTATGATTATGCACTGGGGTGATTCTTAAGATAGTCATGACCATTGATAATTTGATGAAAATCCTTGACCGTGGTATGCAGGGATGATTAGATGTGGTGGTTTATTTATTGTCGAGTCTCAAATGATAAAAATTGATGAAAACCTTTTAAAACCTAAAAGATAGTAGACTTTATTCTCTACTTGACTCTTTTAATGGATTGCTTATTTCATTGCAGATTAAACCGGTTGTCTATTGTATTTTATCGCTTTAACATTGTTAAAGGCTAATGATAATTTCTTCGCATTATCTTAGTCATAATATTTCTTCTTTGGGCTAGTTGAGCTCACCCTTTCTTTCTTTGTTCTTCGTGAAATGAGAACATATTTGGGACGAAGTCGGGGAAGAAGTAATGGTCCAGAGGATAGCATTAGTAGTCCTCACTATTACGTGAAATAGTGTGATAATAGTTGTAATAAGGACTCCTTTTGAGTTTGTATAATATCTAGTAGAAAATATTTGTATTCAAACTCACAGTTTATGTCGTATTGTATACCTACAGTTATATTAGTAAGTTGTATTGAATTTACGTATGTACCATGTAAGTGGCGACCCAAGATGGGTGGCGTATACCTATTTTGGGGCGCCACATGACGCGTCTTATCCAAGATTGGGATATGAGTCACATTTGAGAGCAACCTAAGTCGATAATCGAAATACGTAGCTTTTACAGGCTTAGTTGGTTATTATCGAGATTCGTTGAAGGATATTCTCGAATCGCTATTCCATTAACGCAAATTGACTCGTAGAGATACAAAATTCGAATGGAGCGAGGAATGTGGGAAGAGCTTGAAGAACTCAAGAGGAGTCTCATTTCAAAGACATGTTCGATCATGCCATCTGGAAAAGTGAGCGTGGTAGTGGTGACGCGGTGAGTAGAAGATTATATGCGGAAGGAGCAAGTGCGATGATGTCAAGTATACGACAGAGCCAACTTTAATAGAAAAGTTAAGATTGCTCAAGCCACAGACTCCGGAGATGATGCGTATGAAGAAGAAAGTCTGAAGGAGCTATTAGGGCGAGAATTGATACTTGAGTCCACTCTAGACTTTGTGTTCCTAACGACTCGATTTGAAGTACAAGATTATGATGGAGGCACACAACACGCCATTTGCAATCCATCTGGAAGTACTAAAATGTATCGTGATCTTGACATACATTTTGGTGGAACAATATGAAGAGAGAGATTGCAAAGTTTATCTCGATGTGTTTAACTCGCTTAACGTGTAAAGGCGGAGCATCTTGTACCTAAGGGTCCGCTGTGCAACCACTTGAGATTCCCGGAATGGAAGTGGGAACACATTACTATGGATTTCGTTCACGGGTCTTCCTGCGGTTTCTCAAGGCATCAATGCTATTTGGGTTATTAGATTAACCAAGTTCCTCATTTCTTCTACCGATACGAGAGACTTATTCCCTTGAACGTCTTTCTCGTATGTACGTAAATGGGATTGTGAGATTGCATGGCATGCCCAGTATCCATAGTTTTAGATCGTGACCCAAGATTCACTTCATGATTTTGGGTTAGAAAGCTATGGGCACGCATTTACTGATTGGTTTGGCATACCATCCTCAAACCGGATGGGCAATCAGAAAGGACTACTCAAACTCTTGAAGATATATTAAAACTCTGTGTCCTAGATTTCAAAGGAAGTTGGGATAAGTACTTGCCATTGGTGGAATTCTCATACAACAATAGTTATTAAACAAATATAGGCATGGTTCCATTCGAAGCATTATATGGACGAAAATGTCGATTCTCCAATTTGTTGGGATGAGGTGGGTGAAGCAACATTGTTGGGACCCGAAGTTAAATGCGTATGACTCACCAAGAAAAGATCCAAATGATTCGGACAACGTATACAAAGCAGCACAAGATCGACAAAAGAGTTATGCGGATCTTCATCGAAAGGACGTGGAATTTAATGTAGGGATCATGTATTGTTGCATGAGTTGCTCCATGGAAGGGAGTTACAAGATTTGGGAAGAGAGGAAAGCTCGATCCACGATTTATCGGTCCATTTCAAATTCTTGACCGAGTAGGAAATGTAGCCTATAGACTTGCGTTACCTCAAGAGAATGTCTCGTGTTCATAATGTGTTTCACATATCCGTGCTTCGTAAATATGTGAAAGACCCAAACCACGTTATAGAGTTAGAACCGGACGAGATAAGAAGACTTAACGTATGAGGAGGTATTGTCAAGATTTTGGATAGGAAGGAGCATGTCCTACTGGCGTAAAGGTTATACCACAAGTTAAAGTTTTGTGGAGGAATCATGCTTTATAGAGAAATGACACGGGAGTTGGAAGCGGAAATGAAAGCGAGGTATCCTCACCTTTTCAAAACACAGAATACGTCACGTCGATTTCGAGGACGAAATTTCATAAGGAGGGAGGTTGTAAGACCCCGAAATTTTTAAATAAAAGGAATTTCCTTTATTTATTATTTTGAAATAGTAAGGGTTTATTTGATTAATGTGGATAGTTAAGGGTTATATACGCAAATATTTCAAAATAAGCGAAGTGGTTATAAAATATTCATTATCGTCGGGGAATATTCGTTTGGTCGTGGAATATTAAATCGCTTTGTCGGGGAATATTCGTACTGACAGTAGCGCTTGACCATGTGTGGGCCCCATAACGGAAAGTGATTGGATGAAGAAAATGACAAATATAAGTTGTTTTTAAATAATTGGCGTAGTTATTACAATTATCTTCGTTAAAATACCCGGTGGTTAAAACACACTAATCTGCGTTGTTGAACAAGAAGACACGGTATTGCACCAATTATTGATTCTTACGTAAGAAGGCACTACTCAATAATGGTTACTGATAATTCTTATCAAGTATTTTATTCGAGTTAATAATTCTCTGCGTTGATATTTTATATTCTTTGTTGTTTTGATAATTGTCATTACACAAGATCTTTCATTATCGAAGCAATAATTCATATTATCTGAATAATATTATTAGATAACATTATTGGCAATGTCTAGAAAGTTCATACAGGAGAGGTTTGGTCACCTAATCATTGCGCCAAGAAGAAGAAATTCTTATTGGAAAGCCCCTGCTCCTGAGGAAGCGCACTGGTTGTCAATATTGTGATTCTCGTAATATTATTTGTGAATAATTAATTATTGATTTATATGATGAGGAAAATATTGATTTTATGTGGATATAGATGGAGAAAATTTTTAAAATGATAATTGTTAAAAATTAATATTTTATCTTTTACGATAAAATAATTCATTTAAATATATTATTTTAATAATATATTAACGGTGATATTTTTACAACGAATGTGGGATATATGAGTATCTGAGGAGGAAGAGTATTTTTTGTTGCAATAAATGTTTAAAACATGTTAAACATGTAAATTGGACCCCATTTATTGATTTGAAATTTGATTATAACTTTGTAAAATCGCCTCGTTTGTGGATTTTTGGTCAATTTCTATTTGGAATTTGGAAAACTTTCTTACCGCAAAGTTGTAGAGAATTGAATTTCCTATAAAAAAGCGAGATTCGAATTTTTTCTGATGAAAGGGCTATTTATTATGAATTATTGAAGTTCGAAGTTAAAATAATTGATTTTTGGAAGTTTAAAATATTTTAATTACAAAAACGTTTTTTCATTTTTGAAACTCATTTAACATGTGGTTAGGAGGCTGAATTCAGATTGTTAGTGTGCGATGAAGTTGTGGAAAAATTATAATATATTATATTAAATTTTTCGCTTTGAATTGTTCTAAAGAATTTCTATAAATAGGGTCTTGGGTTAGAATTGAAAATCACACCGTAAAGCTGAAGTTTTCTCTCTATATTATCGAGCGTATTCTTGTGAGTATTTTGAGTATACTTTGAGTATTGCTAGAGCGGTCAAGTAAGTTCCCTTTAGACTATATACCCTAGGTATTCAAATTTGTAAATCTTAATCTTTCGAGGTAAGGGATATTATTTTTTTGTAATGATATTATTTCTTCAATATCATTATCTTTGAAATGTTGATCTGAAGTTTTTATCAAATTTGGAACTTTTTCATGTCGGGGTTCTTATTCATGGGTTCTTATTCATGAGTTCTTATTCACGAGTTCTTATTCATGATTCTTATTCACGAGTTCTTATTCACGAGTACTATTCATGTAAGCGTGAAGATGTTTTTGTGGAATTTCTATCTTTTGGTGTTGGAGTTACTATTCACGTATCTGACCTTTATTCATGTATCTGGCAAGACTATTCATGATATCTGGTCTTATTCAATAGAAAAATAAAATTTCTTCTTTTCGTCTAAAACATATAATACGGATACTAACTCGATTGTATCCATGTTTTGATCATTCTTGAATTTTACACCACTATGATTATTTTTGAGGTATTTTTGGGCGTGGATAAAACCAAGTACTGAATCCTTAATCCTTAATCCTTGTCATTTTGTTTCTTTGGATTCGTTTCTTTAAAAAAATATTTTCATCATCCTCGGTCTTAAATGATGATATTATGGAATATCTTTTGGCGCGTAGTGCAAAGATGAATGATTTCTTAAGAATATCTTTGGCACTGTAGTGCAAAGAGATGAATGATTTCTGAAGAATATCTTTGGGCCAGTAGTCTGAAGATGAGCAGTGTTTAAATGAACATGACGGTGATGAATATCTTTGGCCCGTAGTAGTGCAAAGATGAATATTTGATTCCAGATGTATATTGATTGATGTTACTGAGGATAAAATATTGATGATGGATTATTAAATTCATAGATTATAGTAGATTTCATTCTTCTACGTAACTCTTCTTACATGAATTATTATTTCATTGCGAATATTGATCCGAAACTTGTTGTCTATCAGATTCTATCGATTTTTTCTGTTGAAGACTAACAATAATTTGTTGTATATTATCTTAGTCATAATATTCTTTCTTTGGGCTAGTTGAGCTCACCCTTTTCCTTGTTGTTCCATTTTTCTTCTCGGGAGGCGAGAATGTAGCGAAAGTCTTAGGGGGGTATGGAATGAAGGTTAGAGAGAGTTGTTTAGTAGTCCTCACCATTTTGTAAAATAATGAATCAATAATTATGATGGGATTTATTTGCGTGTGGATATTATCTGAAGAAGACAATATTATATTTAAACTCATAATATATATTGTCGTATTTCACACGACATTTGTATTATTGAAGTTGTAGTTTGCTTTTTTGTACCATGTATTTGGCGACTCAGAATGGGTGTTGTGTATACCTATTTTGGGGGCGCCACGTGGAAATATATAGAGAAAATCTATAGAGAGAAAGAAGAAGAGTATTCAGTACTTCACTTATTTTGATATCCGGTGTCTTTACTTTACTGTAAGATATTATTATTTGTTGTGCCGTAAAGTGTTATTCTTTCTTATTCACGTAAGAGAGAACTTCATTATTCCATTCATTATTATTACATTGGAATAACTTTCGTAAAAAGTGGCATACCCTATACATAACTTGTATACGCTGTGGATACCCTATACTTGGTGAAATCCTTATATTATTCCATTCTTATTTATTACATTGGAATAACTTTGATCTGTGGAATCCCCTATACTTGGTGATCTTCTTTCGTTATTCCATTCTTTATTATTCATTTGGAATATCCATTCGTGTGTTTTTATGGGACACGGTTCCATTGTTTATTATTCCGCATTTATTATTTTGTTGGAATATCCTCATCACGTGTGTTTTACACGGACACGGTTCCATTGTTTATTATTCAACATTTATTATTACGTTGGATCATCCCGTCTTTGTGAATTTCACCGACCTTGGCCCGATTATTATTATTCTATTGGAATAACTTTATACATCAAGACCGCATACGTGGTGATTTCTTTTGTTATTCCATTCTTTATTATCTGGGTTAGTTAAAACTTTGACTTCTATACTCCATGAAATTAGTAGAATATCTTTGATATTTGCGTTTCATCCAAAGATCTTTTCATGGAAATATTCTTACGATTATTCTTGAATTTTTTTCACTAAAGATTATCGTGTTGACAATTTGACGTTAATAATTCCTGGATTAAATAATTCTTGAACTTGTTTTATTGAATTATTATGTCATCACATCATCATCCATGTTATATTATGTTATCTTTTGCTTTACGATGCGTAGATGAACTTAAGTATAATTATGAATGAGGATCATTCTAAGTATAATCATGGCTTGATATAAATGATGTGACAAAAGTCGCCGATTGGCACGTAATGCGGTGATGGATAGTTTTGGTATGATTATAATTGGGGGTGATTCGGTATAGTCGTGACCATTGATAATTTGATAAAAATCCTGGCGCAGTAATGCGGGGATGATTAGATATATGGTTTATTCATTAAAGATGAGTCTCAAATTTATAATTGATGATGAAAAACCTTTTAAATCATAAAGATAGTAGATTTTATTTTCTACTGATTCTTTTAATGGATTCTTATTCATTGCAGATTAAACTTGTTGTCTATTGTATTTTATCGGTTTAACCTTTGTTGAAGGCTAATGATAATTTATTCTGCATTATCTTAGTCATAATATTTTTAACTTAAATTTAATTGAGCTTACCCTTTTCTTTCAACGTTTTCTTCAGAAATGAGAAACATAAATTTTGGACGAGTCGGGAGCGAGTAATGGTCGAGAGGATAAGATTAGTAGTCCTCACTATTATTACGTGAAATAGTGTGATAATAGTTGTAATGAGGACGACCTTTTGAGTTTGTATAATATTTAGTAGATAATATTTGTATTCAAACTCACGGTTTACGTCGTATCGCATTGCTACGTTATATTAGTAAGTTGTATTTGAATTTATGTACCATATAAGTGGCGACCCAAGATGAATGACGTATACCTAATTTTGGGGACGTCGCAGTATTAATATAATAAAAAGTGATAGTATATTCTTATATACATTTTAGTAATTTTTAAAGTTATATAACAGTTGTAAGACTCAGATTTAACTAAACTTGTACAGTGTACAGCTGAAATTGTTCAACGTGGAAGAGGGATGGTGGACTGAGCATTGAACTACGTAACAGTTCCCATATAAAATGGCGCCAATTTGTAGAATGCCTGCCACGTTAATAAGCCCGGAATTAGTTACCACCGTAAATAAACAATTATAGTAGTGAACGGTAAATAAATAAATAAAACTACATAACGGCCTCCACTAGCCGGTCGCAAAAATAACAATAAATGTTAGATATTTTAATTAATTAAAGGATCGTGTAGAAAAAAAAAGGATTGTACTATTAACTACTCCTAGTAATTAATTAAAATTAACTTAATTTTCAAAAAAAAACTCTTTTAACGATTAATTTAACAAAATCGTGCGTTCAATATCACGTGACATGAATCACAAATTCCAAGGAGGAAAAATCTGCCGAGTCATCAGCCAAATCCCAAATTACCCCTCGGCTGCATCTCTGACAAACCGGTCCATCCCCCAGTTGTCAAAATCCTATACCCCATTGAATGCGGCCTCTCGGTGGAAAAATATCTTAAAATTAATTTTGGCTATCTTTTAATTATTTGTAAAATTTTATGGTTATAAAATTAGTGATATATTTTATGAATCATAAATTTTAATGATAATTTTATTTCTTAATTCATCTTTATGTGAATAATTCTACACAAAAATTATTCTACAAACGGTTGATGTGACATATTTTACCTTAAATTTTTATGTGGACTGAATACTACATTGAAATAATTTGTTGATCAATATGCTAATGTGGAGTATGTCATATCAACAGTTTACAAAATGTTTATAAAATAGTTTGTGTATGTACGGTTCATTCTTATCAAAATTATCAAGATTTGATCATAATGTGTCTGATAATGCATATAAACATGTCAGATTTTGGATATTTTGGGCAACTATTGTAAAGTTTAATTGTAGTTAATTTTGAATGATTTTTCCGATCATTAAGTTAATTTTAAAGCAAAAAATATGATGTATCTATAAAGAAAAATATGAAATTGAATTTAAATTTGTAAAAAAAATGAAAAACAAAATATAATAAATTAAATGGTGGAAGAAATCTATAATATAATACCGGCCATACCATCCTATAAAATAGTAAAGAGCACTAGTTTCGGTGTTCAGTTGCGTTTTCTTCCTTCCTTCCTTCCCCATCTCTCTCATCTAAAGCACACTGAGTCACTCTCTTTCTTTTTGTAGCATATTTTTTCTCTAGAAGACTATTCACCGGAAAAGGAAATATTCCAACCTCCACACAAGAAATTTCTCAGCTGCTGACAAATTCCACACCCAGTCTCTGTTCCAGTCCTTTTCCCCCAGAATTTTCAAAAGGAAATTTTCTACTAGCTTTTCTCTCTCACACACTGATACACTGTACTGTGTGTTCTTTTTTCAGCAAGTTTTTTCTCTTCATTCCATTCTTCTTTGTGAGCTCTTCAAGCTCTCCCTTTATCTCTCTCTCTCTCTCTCTCTCTCTTATTTCTTTTTTAAAATTTGGAGTAGAGCTTTCCCTGAGCTTTCTTTTCCCTCTTTATTCTTCCTCGAGGCCAAGGAATCTCCTCTTTTTGCACACTCCTCCGTTACACTCTCATTCTCTCCCTTTTTTCGTTTTCAATGCGAATTTGATAAATTAGTATTTTGGAGAGGAAAAAAATGGTCAGAGGAGCTATGTATTCTTCAGTTAAGTACGGTGAGCACAAAATACAAACCACCATGGTTAGACAATCGCCGCCGGGAGCTATCTCCGGGAGAAATAAGTTGCCTGACATAAATGTCAGCTGGCCGAGAGTGGTGCGGATATCGGTCAACGACGCCGACGCGACTGACTCATCAAGCGACGAAGAGGAGACACTGTTTAAGCGACATAATGTCAGGAAATTCGTTAACGAGATCACTATAGAGTCATGTTCAACGGATAACGGTAACGCAAGATTTAATAGCGACTGGCTGAGCAGATCGGCTGCAGAGAAGAACAGTCGCCGGAAAAAGGTTGCCGGAAAGAAGGAATCACCGGTAAATAGGTTGAAACTGAGCTCAGGAAAGAAGTTTCGCGGCGTACGTCAACGGCCTTGGGGAAAATGGGCGGCGGAGATTAGAGATCCACTCAGACATGTACGGTTATGGCTCGGAACGTATGATACTGCCGAGGAGGCGGCTATGGTGTATGACCACGCCGCTTTAAAGTTACGTGGTCCTGACGCGCTCACAAACTTCACCACACCTCCGGCGAAAATAGAACCGGAGACCATACCGGCGATTACTTGCTCCGGTTATAACTCCGGCGAAGAGTCAAATAATAATAACCTCTGCTCTCCAAAATCAGTACTCCGGTTTGTTTCCGTTTCCAATGAAGAGACGGAGTCTTCTCAAAGTCCAGTCAACGACAGTGTTAAAGAAGTAGACGATATGTCAGTATCAGAAAACTTCACCGATTTCTCACCGTTGGATGATACTTTGTTCCAGGAAAATCTGTTTGATTTTCAAAACCCACTCCCGGATTTGTTTGACCAAACAAGCTTCAGCATCTTTGATGATGGCTGTACAACTATGTTTCTTGGGTCAGTTCCAGATTTCGGGTTTGGATCATCAACTTCGCCTGCAGATGATTACTTTCAAGACTTTGGTGACATCTTTGGGTCGGACCCTCTAGTGGCTCTTTGAGATTTGAGACATTTTGTCCCGTCATTAGTTTTGCTAATATTTTGGCAGTTTTGTATCGTCGGCGGGAATGAGTGCTATATATATATATATATATATATATATTATCGGCAGTTTTTTTTTTAATTTATCCAAGTTATTTAAATTTTGTAAAGACTCTATCACATAAGCATGTGAGGGACGAGTGTTTTGGATACAAGTTATGTTATGTGTTGTGCTTAATGCTTGTCTAATAAAAAGCATGATCAGTTCACTAGTACTATGCTAATTGCGTGTTTTAATTTGGTTTTGAATTAGGTGAAATATTGAAATTGAATGAATGCCTAAACACGTGTTCTTTAAGAGGGAGTACATATTGTAATAATTGTTTCATAATTTAAAATATAAAATATGAAAAACATATGTAAAAATAATATTTTCTTATTTAAATT
The DNA here is from genome assembly GCA_020205615.1 of Panax quinquefolius. Lineage (NCBI taxonomy): Eukaryota > Viridiplantae > Streptophyta > Magnoliopsida > Apiales > Araliaceae > Panax > Panax quinquefolius. Next base: position 1,967,382 of record CM035167.1, on the reverse strand, counting down.
ACGTTGTAATTATAAGCTGTTGTTAGATTAAAAATATTCTCAAAATTGTCTGTAGTCGGGTTAGCATGATTTATTATTTCTGGGAATACAATCTCCACCACCAGATCAGATCTGTTATTTGTAAATCCTTGTACAATGCATATGACACTTGATACAGTGAAAAATTCAATTACCTTGATACGGAGTATTTAAATTCACGATGTGATGTTTGACATACGAGGACATGCAATTCCTGATCTTCATAGTAAGTATGAGGCATTCATTGATTGAAAATATTAATGCCCAATTTATGTGGAAGTATTTAACTCAAAAATCGATCAATTTATTATAAAATTAATTTTATGTTAATTAGATTCACTCAAAATCAATTGACAATTAGTAAAATAGTCTCTCAAATTATTAGTTGTCCGTCGTTAGACTTTATATCAACTTTAATCGGGTAACCCGGAGCTTGTGGGTTTATGTTTATACTGCAGAGAACTAATAGAAACATATGACTTGTGAAATTGGGGAGTTGGTGTATGAATTGGATAGGGAACATAATTGCCAAAAAAGAAATTATAATCAGTATCTGAAAAGTAGAGGGCAATATTATTGTGTCTCTGGAAACATTATTATTATAAACCCTAGGTTATGGGCGTCTGGGATTTTCTTCCTCCGGTGATGAGAGGCTCCTCAGTCCTCACCCACCCCTCTCCCTTTCCTCGTGGGTTTGTCTCTTGGCAAATTTTAGCAAGTTAAAAGACCAATTATAGGCGTAAGCATTATTAGTAGAAGTCACCCCCACCCTAACCTACCCTACCTGATATACTATTTGATATCAATCTTGATTCTAAATAATTTAAAATAGTCAATCTATGCATATGTGTATTTAAGATGATTATACAATTGTAACGGTACAACTTATTATATCTATTGGACTGTTTAGATGGACTAAGTGTGTGCAGGAATTCAAATCCATTTGACACATATACCCCTGCAATTTATTCTGGTATTAGGATTTTTACAAATGCAGCACATGAGAAAAGAAGTTGGTTCTTAGAATAAAAGGGTCCATAAAAACGTACGACCCTAGAAGCCAAAAAAAAATCACCAGAAAGTTGCATCAAATAAACTGAAAATTTAATTAGAGGTAGTAGTAATCTTCAAAAAATAAATCAAACAAGAAAATTAGGTAATAGGTAGAAGAAAGCTAAGGCTTTCCCAGATACAAAATGAAATACTCCAGAAGATCTTAATTCATGCCTTCTGCATGTAACAACATGGTATTAAAAAAATATATTAATTGGACTGATGAAAAAACACGTGTTATAGTCTCCCATATGGCGCAACTGTCACTAATTTCATTAGAATCATATCATGCTAGCTAGCTCAATTCGATTAACACCTATTAATTGAGGACTAATTTTCGTTTTTTTGCTGGGCCTAAGGCGGTGTTTGATTATATCTCAACAGTTCAACTCTTAATGTATTTTAACAGCCTATATTTTTGTATTAAAACGTCATCTGAATAGTTTAGATTCATATTTATATCTTAACTATCCAGGAGGACTCTTAAAAGGTATTAAGAGATGAACTGATAAGATGCAATCAAATAAGCTAATAGTCAGACAGATATGTCCTTTGGCACATGCACACACTCAGCAGATTCACGCACACATAGTTAGATAGATAGAGATGAATGATGATGATGAAGATAGATTGAAAATCAAGGGACCAAATAACAAGAAATAAATTTGTATGACATTTAGCTTGATATATTCTTTGATCAATTTCCATCACAGTGGTCCCAATCACAGGTGACACAGATTTGGACAAACAACCATGGGGGGCAACTGCAGCATCCTACAAAATATACTAGTTGTATATATAATTGTATGGGCTGTTACATTATACCCAACTGTATCAGTAATATTACCCATGGCCATACATATTACATAGCTCATACAAGAGCCAAGAATTTATTTTTAATTGCATTTGTCATACACGACGACTAGCTCCATCAACTATACTACTATCGATCATCTTACCAAAATACATGTAGATATATATACTATGGCCTGGCCTTGGCCTATATATGATGAAAAGGGATATATATGGTGGTGTAGGCTTTAGAATACGAGTGGAGTGAGAAATGGATTTTGTTCCTGTCAACCCAATTTGATACATAACGACAGCAACTGTTTCATTTTCAATAGATTTTGAGGTATCTGATGAATCTTTTGGTCTCCCTAAAACATTTATGTCTACTTACTTATATTCATACAAAATAATTATTTATTTATAAAGATATTCAAATTTTGTACACGTGTGAGTAGGTTGGAGCTACACGAATAATTTTAAGGTATTTCGAGTATATATAGACTAGACTACGTATTTTGAGTATAATTTTAAGGTATATGTGTCAAGTGTAATCTTTTCAAACAAATAAACATAGATTAGGTACGTACGTATATATACTCAAGCTAGTGTATTTTGTATTTTGTTGGGGGGAGGGGGGGGTTTAATGTTGAATAATGTTGAAGGTATATATTTCGAGTATATATAGACTAGACTACGTATTTTTAGTATAATTTTAAGGTATATGTGTCAAGTGTAATCTTTTCAAACAAATAAACATAGATTAGGTTTTTACTTTTATCTTCTTCTTTTTTGTTGGAAAAATATTCAGCATTAATGTTAAGAGAATTGATATAATTACTATATAAAAAATTGATATTTTCATATAATCTCTCTTATATAAATATCAAGTGAATTTCATGTGTATGCCGGAGATGGTTGGCCATACACAAGTGTTATAAAAAGAAAGAGAAAAAGTTGAAATAAAATTATACTACTACATGTGAACAAAATTAACCACACAAGAAACAAAAAGAAAGGGTAAAAATGTGTTCTGTCATGAAATTCCAAAAATAGTGCAATGCAGAGGAAGAGTCACACACTAGAATAGAAGAGATCTTGTTCGTTTCTACCAATATTTTAGCAGCCAAATAAATAAAAGAAAGAAAGAAGCAATCATAATGCAGGTGCACTCTCAGTGGCTTACTCACTGCCGCACTAGAGAGATGTTTCGGTGTTGTATGGTTGATGATGGTCCCCTTGCAGCTGCACCTCTTCTCTAAGCTTCCCAATTCCCACTTGATCATATATGATACGGCCAACAGTGTTTCAGTACAATATACTGGCAGGACTGGACTAAAGTAAAGAGGGGCCATGGGATTGGGCAATTTGACAAAAGTAGTTTCCAGTCCAGCAAAAAAGAGTGGCATGCATTTTGCAAGTGGCAGATTAACATGGGTTGTGTTGGGACCTTTTCTGCCCTTTCTTTCTCCATAGAGTCAGTCAGGCACCAATTGATGGAATTAGGCATTAGTTATGGGTGTAGAGGGGGATATATATATTTGAAAAAAATGTATGTACACATAGAATATATATATTTTTAACTGGTAAAACAAACATGTTGGATAACTTACTTACCTAAAAGGTTAAATTATTATGTTGAAACTCCATCAAATTTATTAATCCATCTACACTCTTGAATTTATCCGACGTGGGATTCATTTGAAATATTCTACTAATCTCCGCATTTTACTTGAATATCATTATAAGTATCACACTAGAGTAATCATTGAGCACATATTCTTTCAAGGTCTTTCAAGAGCCATGTTCGACTCTAATACTATTTCACCACGCTAGAGTTAAACGTGTTAATACAACCTCACTCCTTGTGTACGATTCACCTTGAGCGGCTTTTCTAAAGTCAAACGTGTGAGTGATCCCTTATACTCCACCTAACTCAATTTTATTTGCTCTACTACACGAACTAAGTAACACACGACTTGCAAATGTATTCCACCCTAGAGTACATTGATATTTGGGTCATCGAACCATGGGATCTGATACCACTTGTAGCGGAATTGTATAATGCATCCAACATATCAAGTCATCACCAATACAACGCACACATGTACACACTGGTCAAACAAGCATGTTGGATAATATCCTTTAAACTTATTAAATTGAGACTCTACTAAACTTATTAATTCATTTACACTTTTTAATTTATCTTATATAAAATTAATATCAAATATCCTAACACCCCCCTCCTAAAAAAATACCCAGAAAAAAACAAACCATCAGTTCGGTTGTGAATGGGGTTCAATATCTTAAAATGAGAAATTTTTAAAGTGTGCATGCATTTAATAGGGAAAATAAATTGAAATATAATAAAAAAAATATTTTCAGTCAATCTTACTAAATATATAGAGCATGCTTGCCTGAAATTTCAATTTTCTATGAGCAATTTATTAATGTGTTAGCAGGAACGAAATCTTTTTTATTTATTTTATTTTTTATTCTTCATGGGACAAAATTATTAAATTTGTATACAGTATGGGGTCATTGTAATATTTCTGAGTGTGACACCAGTACTGTACTGTGTACGGGATATTTCATAGTATTTATTTTGAGCAATTCTCATATTTCCTTGATTCCTTCACTCCTCCCATTTGACCCTCGCTAGTCGCTTCCCGTAACGTTGAAGTCCTCGTGGAGATTTTTTAAAAAATAAGTGGGGGTTGCGAATGGTATTTTTATAAATAAAAAGAAATTAAGTCGGACTACTCTCTTTTAAAATTTTTTAAAATAACGTAATTTTAATAAAAAAATATTATTCAAGAAGAAATGCTAGATAAGGAGAACGCTCTCTCTATATATATATATATATATATATGCAACAAGTTATCTAATGTAATGTTGGTTAAAACTACTTAATGAAATGACGTAGTTTTATCCACTAGAGTTAAGTTTTTTATTTTTGAATTTCATAAAAAAAATTATTTTAAATTTTATACAAAACTACGTCGTTTTGTAAAATAACTTCATTATCCATAACTAACGTTGTAAACTTAACATTATCTTTACAACAGGTCTTAGTGTTCATTCGCGAATCAAACAGTGTAATGGAACTTTAATCCGCACTTTAATATGGAGGAGCTCATAGTTTAGTTCTGCGGACAGAGGTCTACTATGTCATTATACAAAAATATTCTCTTTTAAAAATAATTCTCGTCCGCATAATTAAACTGTGAATTGTAGAGATTTTTTACGACAAATTAGCCAAAATTATTCTCTCTCTTCTAACAAAGTGGTGGGGAAAAGGCGATATTTATAAGAAAATCTCATGCTCTTGGGATACTAATTAATTTTTGCATAACATCACATGTATACTCATGGTTGTGATAAATTTGTTACTTCATTGTTAAACTATATAAAAGTATCTTCATCTAAATTAAGCAAAATGGGTAGTTCAATGTATAGACTAATAATCGACCACTTTGTTTGAAATAGAGAAAGAAGCATTCCACCTAATTTGATGTAAAAAAAACTCTAATTCCCATTTTAATTGTGCGGATGATGATTACTTTTAAAAAGAGAAGAATTATTTTGTTGGAAACAAAGAAATAAGGATTACATCTAATTTGAAGTTAAAAAAAAACTTTTTGATCCATAGTTTAATTGTGTGGATGATAATTAATTTTAAAAAATAAGGTATTTTTATATATTGACATCGTCAACTTCCGTCCACATATGACATAACTAAACTGAAAGTGCGGGCGGATTGAGGTTTCATTATTTTGTAAGTATAACATTATTTTGGGTCAGTCTCACCTACCGACAAGAAAGTGATGGGTCAGAATGTAGAGAGATCTTCTTTTGGGTTTGATATCTCACAGACCAGAATGGTCTATTTATTTTAGATTTGCATTTAACTAGTCTATATGAATACGCATGATATGATATAGAGAGAGCAGCTCCATACCATAAATAATCTCATCATCATGTAAAGATTAAAATGCAGGACAAAATTAATTAATTAATAGCTTCACACATCTTTTCTTTCCACAACAACTTGGTCTAATTCCTCTTTTTCTTCTTCACATGTCACATCCAATTTGTTGAAAAATCACTTGATTATTATAACAAGAAGCAGACTTCTTTTTCTTACTTGAACCAGTGGAAAAAGAGTTCCTAATACTGTTTTGTTAAATATGTGGATCTATTTGTAACACAAAATTATTTATATTTAATATTTTTTTTTATTTTATGTATTCGTATCCGATTATCATCTCTCATAAATGTGGGCACAAGTCTCCTCCATTAGAGTTTCGAGATTCGGCCTAAAAGAGATCAATAAGTCTAGGGGACCGGGGGTTTCCGAATAGAGTTGTACGGTTTATACAATTCTGTTTTTTACATGTATTCAAATAACATCTAAATTATTATATTTTATAAAAATTTCAATTTCAATAAATCACATTAATTATTTGATAGTCAAAAGCAAAAAAAAAAAAAATCCGTCCGATCATCATCCCGGTCGGAAATCCCCAGTCCCCCTAGAAGGATTCAAAAGAGATACTAGTATTAAATAGACCAAATAAAAAGCTGGCAGGCAGCCCAGCATTTTTTCTTTTGAAGTCGTGGTGGACTTGCATCGAAACTGATGAAGTGGAGTGGAGCCACTACTAAACTACTGGTAATAAAACCCGACTCTGGTCTAGTAATCATACCCATGCTTTGTTTGTGTGTGAGTGTGAATGATAACTAGTGGGTAAATGGCCCAAATCTACAATTGAAGACAGAATTTTCATTAATGTTGGACTAGTTCAGAAGCTATAGGAGGCCCAATTGTGCAATCCAGCTCCACTTAGTAATGGGCCATCTCAGATTCTAGCATCAAATACCCCCAAAGTAGGGGGTCCAAGTTAAATGTTGAGAGTATTCAGATTATCAGCTAATTTGACTGTATATTTGTATATTAAAAAATGACATTTCAACGAGTAAATATGATACTCCCTCCGTTTCTAAAAGATTGTCGTTTTAGAAAGTAATTTTTGTTCCAAAAAGATTGTCGTTTTGAGTTTATCAATACACATTAGCTATTTTTTTCTTACTTTACCCTTATTTAATGTTTTCTCCTATTAAAAATTTTCTTCTCTTTTCAATGATTCTTATTCAATTCAATGCTATAATTCAAGTAGTAATTGGTTGAATAAGAAGTAATTGGTTGACTTGAATAAGAAACATTGAGAAAAGAATAATCAGTTGAGACAATTAATAAGAGTAGGGTAGTATAGTATTTTCGCTAGGTATTAATTGTATTTCTTAATCTGTGTACATTAACCTTAAACGACAATCTTTTAGGAACGAGTAGTTTCACCACCTCCTCGTGCTTGAAGAAAGACCCGAAGTTTCCAGAATATCCAAACAGACCACAACGAAGATGAAAAAGTCCCAATATTCGCTTCATTTCCAAAATTCTTTTGTTTAGCAACTGTAAAACCCCAATTTCAAAACCCTGATCCCCAAGGTAAAGCTTGGAGAAAACAATGGAGAAATCGAACGCAGCTGAACCGGTTTGCGCACAAGAGGCGCTAGATCTGCTCAATTGCGTGGCGGAGTCCCCTTATGATCAGGACAAGTGCACCCATCTCTTGAACTCCTTACGAGCATGCATTCTCGAAAGGGTAAACAATATATATCGACATTTACGTAATACTTGATGTCTTCTTTTTCTGCTTAAAACTAAATGTGGTTATGATTGTTCCACACCGTGTTGTTGATTTGAATTCTATTCAAATGAATTTGGTGGCTTTCTCGAGATATTAAAATTGCCAGTGAAATTCTCTTGTGATTTGTTAATTGTGTACATATATAGACTATTTTGATGATTTCGAACCGAAAATTAGATGTAACTGAGTTAAAGATGCTTCATCTTTAGCATTTCTCCTCCTATTGGGTTTTTGAGCGTCTTATTAGAGGTTGTGTTGTAGTGCTAATAATCTATAGAGTTGTGCTTGTTTTTCTTATAAAATACATTTGGGTATTTAAATATATACTTGCTTTTCAAAGTTGTACTGTACTGTAGTACTTTGGTTATTTATACCTTCTCTCTTTTCTCTACAGAAAGTGAAGAAGTTTTCACTAGCAGAAAAGAGCCAAGGGGAAGCTGCTTACACTAACAAGAAGGCATGATTGAACTTTCTTTCCCGGTTGGTGACTTCTATTATGATGAGAAAACTTCGTTTCTTAGTTCGGATTTACTATCAATATTGAGAATTCAGTGATGATAGCTTTGAGAGTGTTCAATGTGAAACATCAATATAGATTTTGAAGTTAGCAAAATGTGTTAGTATTGTTTAATTCTGACTCGTGTTTTCATGATTCAACTAGATTGGGACCTGAAAGGATATCATTATACTGATTGACTGTTTAATCTTCAGTTTCTTGATTTACCCGTGGAGATGTAAACTATATTATTTGAAACAACAATTATAGTGACACAATGCATTCTTTGGGTTTTGTTGATATTTGATACTTATGAGGTAGGACTAATTTAAACCGGATGTTGGAAATTTTAAATGAACCATTAACTCTTGAAACTGGACCTGGAAGTGTAAGGATTTGATTATTATGGGAGGATACAGAATGATGTGTATGCTAGTTCAAGGGAACTTTGACTTGCCAAAGAAGTATATCATTAAACTTTTGGTGTTGTATGCCTCCCACTAAGCTGGTCAGTATATTATTAACAACTTGATGTTGGTATATGCAAGACAATGGTGCAATTGTTGGTGCTATTTTTTTGTTGTTGAAGATATCTTAAAATTAACGACTTAATTCAGTTTAAAACTTCATGAGCAACTATTTGACGTGGGGGATGGGGACCAATAAGTCAAGGAAGAGAAAAAGAGAACCTGATCGAGACGACAAAGTTATGGGTCTTATCTGATTAAGGAATCTGGAGGAAGCATTACCTTTAGACTGATTTGAGGAACATGGTAGAACACTTCTGAAAACTATGGTCTTGCCAACTTCAAGTAATAGTCATGTTTATATTTGCATGTCACTGTTAAAACCTTATAGTTGTGTTAACAGGTACTTAGTCAAGCTAAGCGCTGGGGCCTGGGCTGCTCAAAGTTCGACTCAGTCTTTACACCTTGGGTTGTATAGTTTGAGCAAGAGCTATTTAATCTTTTGCATAGTGTGGTGTGGTGTGGTATTTGAATCATATTTAGCCAATTAGAATGTGAAATCTGTAGTGGCACGTAGTAAGTAGTAACATATATAGTATATAGTTTATGTTTGAATTGATTGTGTGAATTGGAGAAGAGAATAAGTCTATTAATTTGATGAATTTATACTATATGAACATGTAAAGTAAAGATGATTAGTAAATGTTAGATTTTGTTAAACACCAAAACTGAATTGAGCATAAATTTTAGAGATTGAGAGGTCACATATAGTTTTCACATTTAACATGAAACCGACTCTTTATTTTATTCTATTTTTTAAGTAAAATACAGTTTGCATTTCAAACTTTAAAGTTTAAAGTGTCGTTCTCTAATATTTAAAACGTATCAACGTGCATCCTCCAATGTTAGTTCTTTCTCCTAAACAAAATGTACCCTCACTTTTGACAGCACCGACCCTGGGTTAAAGCCCAAGGTGCCTGGGCTTTAGACCCACTAAAATTGACAAATTTTTAGGTCCCCGAGAAATATTTGTGTTATGTATATATATATACCCAAATAAAAGAGACTCGTTCACGTCAGTTTAAATTTAAAGAATTACAAAAAAATTACCCAATAAAATAGACCCAATTTTTTTTATTAACGGAAAATTTTTAGGATGCATTTACGTATGTACGTTTTAAATATCACGGTGCAAATTGTATTTCAGTAGTCCTTATTTTTTTGAAGAACTTGTAACCATAATATGGTGTGCTATGAAAAACTCACCGATCCCAAAGCTCTCTAGCTTGAAATGTATTGTAGTAGAAAAATGAGATTTCTGCCTGACTTGAAAGATTAAAATCCTATAGCATAATTAAGCAGCAGTTGACAAATCAAATTAGTGATCAAACATAGGGTGCATGCATACCACTAATTAAGCTAAATATAAACTCCTCAAAACATTAAGAATATTGTTCACTTAAAAAAATAAATTTTGTAACGAGTTAAAAAGTTTAATGTCATGATTGTGTATGGGTCTTGAACCCAACCAATATTTTGGTAAATATATTGCACAATGAGGGATTGAAGACTAATGTAAAACAATATATTCTAAAAACTACGTGCATTATATATATAATTCATTGGAACACATCCATATATATTTTTAGACTTTGTTAATTTCATAAGTAATATGAGAATTGTTTATTATCTATTAATTATAACGTACGTAAAACTACAAACATATCATAGAAATTGTATTTTTTAGTAGATATTGATAGAGTGCATAATAATACAAGTATGCATACAAGTAATATCAATAAGCCAACTACTAATTAAGAACATGCACATAATTTATCATCTTCTTGGTAAAAGGAGTGCTTAACACACACACTCTAAGCCACCCAACCCAAAATGTTCCGGCCGGCCGGCCAGCCACCTTTGGAGAAAATAAGCTTCCAAAATCTTCTTCAATTCATATATATATATATATATATATACATATATATTGCAGGTTATTGCTGCTGATCAGGCCAGAGAAAAGCTCCGATGGCAAAGTTGCGCTTCTGGGTGACATCTCCGGCGAGAGGAAGACCGTAGTCTTTGAGGAGGCAGTCGAGTTTCCACTCCGGCATCGTCTCGTAGTCGGCTTTCTTGTATCTTGGGTAGTGTAATGGCATCTGAAACGTCGTCGTAGAGCCATTCGCCGGCCCTAACCTACCTCCTGCTGCAGCCGCCGCTGCTATTGTTCCACTCATGCTTCTTCACCTTATTTTTCACAAATTAATTTACCTCCTCCTGCTGCTTCTGCTATTAATTACATTGTTCTACCCATGTCGTCGTATATATGTCCTCTTTTTATACAAAATTTCTGGAGAGAGGGAGAGAGTAATCGAGGCGGTCGAAAATTTTACATCATTACTGAGTTGGCAAAAGGCGTTACGGTTTCGAACTACGCGGTAAGTATTTAATTATTTACCAATTAAGTAAATATGGACCTGGTATCTAAGTGTTTTCTTACTGGTTGGTTTTTTTTCTTGCACATTTTGTGTTCTTAATTACACCGCTTGCTGCATGCGAATTTTCTAGAAACTCTATGAACGTTTGTTTTTTTTTGTTTCCTACAAACTCTATGAATTTACTCCCTTCCTTCCTTAAAGTCTTTTTAATATTTGTACGGTGTACAAATATTAAAAAAATAATTGTATAGTATTAATATAATATTAATTATGTATATTGTCCTTATATTAGAAAAGAGAGTATTATTTATTGGGCAAAAAATAGTGAGAGAACTAAAGTTATACTCCCTCCTATTCAGATTAAATGACGTTTTAGAGAGTTTAATTTTATTCTATATAAGTGTCGTTTTGGAATCTCTATGCAATATTGCACTATTTTTTCCTAATTTACCCCTCTATTTAATATGCTTAGTAAATGCAATTGTGGAGAGAGAAATAATTAATTAGGGACAATATATTGTGGAGAATGAGAAGAGACAATTGTGGAGAAAGAAATAATTAATTAGGGACACACAAGATATTTTGTGTTATTTCTTAATAAGTGTGCTTAACTCTAAAATGACATTTAATATGAATAGGAGGGAGTATTTATTACTTGGAGTAGTATCGAAAACTAAACAATTAATACTTAATTGAAATTCTCAAACAAATTATATTATAAAGAACAAAAACAATACTCTAAAACGACTTATATTAAAGAATGGAAGGAGTAAATTTTTTCCCCCTAGGAATTGTAGGCGAGTGATATTATAGAGCACAAATACTACTCCCTCGGTTCCATAATAACTGATTTTTTAGAAGAAAAATTTTGTTCCAATTTATTTATCGTTTACAACTTTTTAGGAAAATAAATTTATTTTCCTATATTACCCCTAACTTCTCTCATCCTCCCAATAAATTTTCTCTCTTGCATTAATAATTTTCAACTTTCCATAGAGGGGTAGTGATGAAATTTCATACAAATTTTAATTCCTAAATTGTTAGTATTAAATGACTTTCTTAATTAATGTGCATGAAGCTAAAAAGATAGTTATTATGGAACCGAAGGAGTATTGTCGAATTAATAAATACTTTATCCCTATGTAAATATAAGTCGTTTTAGAATTGTGCACAATTATTAAAAAAATTATTATATAACATTAAATATAATATCAATTGTATGTAATGTCCCCCTTTTCCCCGGCCATGGAAGAGGTTCAAGTCATCCTTTGAGACCTATGACGGCGCGGGTGATGCATATGACCATACCCATACCTATATGAACATTCCGATGGGTAATTGAGTGAATCAGACACATGAAGGCCTCTGGAATAGCTCTGGGTCCTATGTTCCATTGAAGGCTTACACTCTACATTAGATTCATTCCCAGAAAAAATTAGACTAACAATACTGACATTGGTCTCATTCGCATATTTTTCTGTGGAAACTGAGGCCACCAATTTGTGTTCTCCCCGAGTTTTCTCTTTTTTTGCCCATCGACTAATAACTTTAAAACTACCCTCTTCTAGTGGCCTCTTCTCATTTCGACCATTTTCCAGCTGGTGGATAACATCTTTATCCCTGAACTTGTCTATAATTTCTCTCTGGACAGATGACCCAAGGTACATAACCTCATTTGATAGCATCAACTTAAAGTAGGATGGCCATATGTCTAGCAAAGCAACTCCTCTAGAGTGCGAGTTATTTACCATACCCACAATCTGCCTAAATATATACAAGCTCTCGTCTTTATTAACCTTATTCTACCCGCATTTCAACCATTCCCTCAGGCTGACCCCATCAGGACAAAGACCAGAAAAAGGTGGGGAACTCACCCATTTATTGTTTCTTGGCCCTTTGATGCACTTGGCCCTTGAAAATTCCATCAACCTTCGATCCTCCCCTCATTGTTGGCTATAAAAGGCAGTCAAATGGAATGGAAAAAGACACCAAAACACAAGCTGTCATCTGAGAGTAGAGAGAAAAAGAGAAAAGGAAAAGGGTGGGTGAGAGAAATCCATCCGGGGGAGGATGAATGAAAATAATCTTATCCGAGAGAGGGTGGAAGAGAGCAAGAAATAGAGAGATAGTTCAAATAAATAGGTATTTTATTTGGGTTTCATCACATAATTATTGTGGTGAAGTATTTTGATTTTGTACTCAAATTAAGATATCTTTGTATTCTCTGAGATTATTCTAGTGAATTGTTCGGAGCTTGTCCCGTGATTTTTACCTCTTAGTTTTAGAGGGTTTTCATGTAAAATTTTGGTGTCTGATGGTTGGATTTTTTTCTACTTATTATTTTCTGCCGTGGTGTTATTATTTTAGTAGAACGCTAAATTTAATATATTTGGCATATGCTGATATATATAATTTATTATATATATATAATAAAATAAAATAACTGAAATTGATAGAGCCCTTACCTGATCAAAGACCAAATTGAAGAAATCGGCAGAGATTGTAATGAAAGCAAAGTAGAGAATAGAAATGTGCGAAATTTGCACCTCCCAAATTATTTTCCAGCACTGGTACAGTGGTACTACTACTACACTACTACTAGCCAGCCAGCCAGGACTCAGGTCAGGAGTACTTTTATTCTTTTTTTTTTGTACTTCTCTATAATCGGTTACTATTTTTGTGTAGGATAAAAGCACTAAATATTATTTTAAGATAATACTTACCTTAAATAATTTATTTTTTATAGTAATTTACTTATAATACCCTTAATATTAATTATTATACTTTTATTCTTTATGTATATTTATGGAACACTAACTTATGTGTACAAAATTATATAAATAAATGAGAATTTAAATATAAATAATTTTATTTTATTTTTAATATAGACAAAAAGTCCTTTTATCGTAAGACGGATGGATGGAGTATTAAACAAGAGTGTAATAAGAAATTAAAAAAAAATTGTTTGTTTCCCATTTAAAGACATTATTCTTCGTTCTTGTACAGAATAAAAATAGTTAATGTTCTTTTCTTACCACCTTAATGAGATTTATATTTTCCTTTATCTGATTTGCTAGCATTTTTCATATTACTACTCTTCGTAATGATACAAGTTCTAAATAGAATGAATCTGAAAACCAACATGAATGATGTTTTTTTATAATTAATTAATTTTTATATTTTTTTAAAAAAAAGAACCATCAAAGAGCTTTGTAATTATGATAATGGTCATATACAAAATGGGAGAATGGCAGGAAAACTATTTCATTAACAATAACCTACAGAATAAAAAAAAAATATACAGTTGTCATTCACTCGGCAGTTTTTCCCACCTCAAAATAATCTACCATTGGAAGAATCGAATCATTGCAGCCGTCTGTCTTAAAGCTTTAAACATCATTTGCTACCCCTGCTAGGCTAGGCTAGGCTAGGCTAGGCTCGGCTCTTGAGAATCAGCCAATTACAGACCATCATTCTATTACAAAAGAAGATTTCATGAAAGAGACCAAGAGAGTACATCAACGGCAACTACAAGTTAGCATGTTATCTCACTATACCTATAATAAAATCATATACAACCCACCCCAAAAATCTAGTAGATCATATAATAAAGAGCTTCACTAAGAAAACATTATCACCACAGAAGCCATTCTCCTGAAGCCAAGGGATTGACTTTAAGGAACTATGATGATAGTCTGTCGCCTAAAAAAGGGTCCTCCTGCTTTTGCTAAATCTGAAACAGCTGCTTAGAGTGCCCCCTAGCTAGAATCCGGCAATCGCTAATACCTTTTGAATCATATTACTTCAACTCTGAAACAGATTTCTGCAGCTTGCCTCGACTATCCCTGTCAATAAGAGACTGGGCCAAAACCTTTCCCCTGATAAAAATGTCTCAGAACATCACTATAACACAAAAAGAGTTGAACAAAAGCTTCAACCATGTAAAGCCCCAAAAGCTACATATTAGAATCAAAGTAAAAGAAGTTTAATTAAAGACAAAAAGTTAGTTTAAATAGATAGTCAAATAAAAACAGATAAAACCTTTATGCAAATCAATTTCACAAGTTTATATCATGCAATATTTTTGGCCTGTAATTAGATGAAAACTCTAGCATATTGAGCCACCAGCTATGAGATCAAGTCAAGAGCGGAATCTCCTGCCACCAACCAAGGGGAAAGGTTTTGAATCCAAAGTGCAACAAGGGCCCATGTTATTCCTTTTCGTAATATGAAAGGCAGAAATGGGAAGGAAAAGACCAAGTGTCATTTAAGGATCTAAATTATTGATCATTTGCATGGAACTTATCTTAAATGTATACCATGAAAGTTAACAACCACAAAAGCCCACAAAAACAACATCCTAATAGACATCAACTGAAACTGGCAATCCTAGTAGGTTCAGTACATTAAAAATTAACAAGTAAAAGGCCAGTTACAATTAATGATGTTCCCCATGCCAATTTCCATGTTTGTCCTTACCAAGATAGTCAAAAAAATTCAAGCTTCATTTTTGCACTTTCTACAGAGTTTATAACGTAGGAATCCTTTTGTTCTTTCTATGGAGATAAGCTCGATAAAAAGGGGAATGTGCAGGGTTTCATTTGTCTATCTTAGTAAGAAAAAACAAGGAAAATGGCCTGGGGAACAATTAGCTGCAATACAATATACACTGATGGCAATAATGACAATAAATTATTTAATTATATAAATAAAATTTGAAGTGCAGCCTCTTTAGTCAAACCTGGTAGCTAAAGATGGACTAAAACCTCGATTATTGGAAGGTAGGGGAGCCTTAACGAATTTCTGAGCACAAACAGCACTCCTGCATAGCTCATCATCCTCCTCAAAATTGTGAAGCATGTCCGCTTCAAATTCGAATGCTTTACTTTTTGATTTCCCAGCAACTAATCTATCCATGTAAGAATCAGTAATGCTATCGTCGCCTAAATCGGAGCTCTCATCAGTATCTGATATCTTTGAATAAAGAGACTTCATTCTGCGTTTACTAATTTGATTGATATCATCACCAATACCAATGTTGCTTACATTACAAGTTAAGACTCGTTTTCTTTTGGTCATGAATGGGATGTCAGAATCCTTCCAACTCATCTCATCGTCTTTACCAGCCTGTCAAGAATATCGAATTTTACGAACTGTTGAAATATTAATTCTTTAACACTCAATATAAAATCTGATTAACTTACTTTTGAAGCAGAAGCTGTTCGTCTTTGATCTCCTGTACACATTTCATCATCGCTGTCACAAATCTCAATTACTTCTCTGAATCCTGTATTCACATCAGCACATGCCATGTCAGAAGAATGTGGATCAGCTATGCAAAATTTACAGAACGCCATCAAAAAGGGTTTGGATTTGGCACCCTAACATTGAATCATATCTTCTTGAGTGGACAAAATACATAGAACACCTAATCTACATGCATTCTTTTCCTTTTTTAAAAAAAGTTGGAGAATGAGAGTAATAGCCATGCATTCATATATATATATATATATATATATATATATATATATATATATATATATATATATATATATATATATATATATATATTATGCATTCGTGCATGATATACATATAGAAACAGCAGAATACATAATAAAAAACAGAAAATTTACAATGTTACCTGGGCACTTTAATTACTGGACTTCAATTTCATACTCTTTAATTTTAATCACTTTAACTTCATGTACATTAGTTGTTACTAATTTACTATGTCTTACAAAACGCTCGTGTTTCATTTATACGACAAACCGTTAACTTTTAATTTGTCACTTTGATTTCTCATTCCTCTCATCCGAGGAATCGAAGTGAGGATCTATCTATCCCACCAGCAAAGTCCTTAAATAGGGCAAAAAAATGAACTGATTCTAAAACAATAAGTTTCTCTTTTTACAAGCCATAAGAGAAATTTTCTAAATGTCTTACATATGCTTAACTAAATACTAACTTGATTCCTTAAACAAACCATTGAGTCCATTCAAAAACTTTGGTACTATATCAACTTCAAAGTACCGATTAAGTCCAAAAGCAAACTAACTAGATCCTAACATTTACATGTACACAACGTTTTCAAGTAATTTCTATCTTGATAGCCTTTCTACTTATCTATTAATTCATAAATCATAATCAGTTCATTGCTGTCAAACACTAAAGAAGACGCTTAGAAGCTGACAAGACTAACCCAAAGAAACCTTATGGCAATATAAAATCATCAACTGCAAAAAGACATTGGATGAATCACATACCAGTGTTACTTGCACAAAATGTGAATTACTAAGTTTGGAGGCGCAGTTTATCTTCTTCTTCTTTCTCTAATAAATATAAGGCAGCTTATCTTTTTTGATTAGTAACTTAAGGCAGTTAATCTTGCAAGACTACTCAACAGACTCATAAATATTCTTCAAATATGATTTCCGTTCAATAATTAACACTCGATTAACCAGTTTCTGCCAATCACATGCATACCTAAATGCATTGTACATAACCAGGCACCTAGATGTGTAAATTCACAATAAATTACAGCATCCAGATATTGAATAAGAAACCATAAATCTTAAAAAACCACGTAGATCAGATGTATTACAATAAATGATAAGGCAAGATAACAAATAAGGTGACCAAATATTAAATCAACTTATTATACCTGCCTCTTGAGAACCATTAACCCCAATCACGGGTGAATTGGTAGTAGAGCCAGCCCCAGGTGATGCATGAATCTTCTCATCGCCATTCGACAAGATCCCTTGGTTTTGAGGCTCAACCAACTCCGGGCCGACATTTCCAGCTACTGCTTCATTTACAGATTATCAGAATTTCAATTGATTTAGTGATAAATTTAAAATCAATTTAGACTCTATTGAACTACAATTCTCAATAAACTTTTAGAAACTTCGTTTCTTTGTTGATTTCAGTTGCACTATGAGCCCCCAATTAACCACTGTCTGTCACTCACATATATACCTATACATTGTACATAGTTATGGTGCATATGTGTTGATTCACAACACATTATCACTCCCATACATTGAACACAGAACCCATATGTAACATCCTGACCCAAGTCCCCACGGACCTTGGCCGGGTAATCACCTAAACCATACTCTAACCACAATAATAACCTATTTTAAGACAAAGAGGTTTGTGAACGTGTCTTCTTTTATTTCCAAAACAGCTAAAGTTAACAATTGAGTCTTCAAAATAATATCTAATTACCCTGCTTGACCCTCCTTTACATATGGCTATGTGATTGTTCATTTACTAACTTATGGGGGCATAATGGTGCATTTGAAGATCCAATAACGCTTTGGAATCTTGTTCGTCTAAAAGCTTTTAGCTTATGATGAGCATTGCACATTAACCCTTTGCTTGAAAATTACCAATCTAGTGTGTTCCATTAAGGAAGGATAAATTTTGGAAATTAACACTATTCTAGCATCATTTACAAGTTTTCTTAAAGTGCCTAAAACCTCAAGGGCAATTAATTCAGGATGAAGGGTGGTATATAAGAATGTGAACGCAAATTGCATCAACTAATTATACCTGGATCCTTCAAATCATTAACTTCTATTACTGGAGAATCACTAGCAAATTTTTTATCAGAATCCAAACCCTGGGCTGGCGACTCCACCTTGATCATCCTCGCCACTACTGGATTCTCACTCAATATCATGGCTACATCTTCCTCTAATTTCTTAACTCGGGGTTCGCATTCAGCATATCTCTTCTTCCACTTATTAGCCAAATCCTCAGCTTTCTTTTTCTCGTCCTTCAACTCTACAATCTTTTCAGTCCTTTCATTCAGCTGAACTCTCATTTCTTTCTTCTCATTTTCTTTTTTCTCAAGATCAGAATAAAACTCATTAAACCTCTCTTCGGCTCTCTTCTCTCTGTCAGACAAAACCCTAAGATCCACATTAGCGCGAGTGATTTTTTCTTTCATCATTTCACAGTCCCTCTGGTATTTCTTCACTTGATCTTCCACTTCTAGCTTCTCTAGAGCTATTTCTCCATGTTTCCTCTCCATAACATCGTACTTTTTTCCTAGGGTTTCTACTTTGATCCTCAGTTCTTTCACATTCCTGTTCAACTTTTCTTCTCGATCCAATAAAATACTTTCAACCTGATCGAACACTGACATCCGAAATTCAGATCGGAGCTGCAAAATGAGCTCCGGAATGGTGCGGTTCACATTGGAGCTTGAAGGGACGACATTAATCAGCGGTTTCGACTCAATGAGGTTTATCACCGATTCGTAATTCATTTCTTTAGCATGTAATGGTGAGGAAATGGGGGTGAGATTTTTGCGCAGAAATGCACTAATGTTTTAGAGAGAGAAACTGAGAAAGTGAGCTTGTAGAAACGGGAATAATCAAAAAATGGAGGGGGAAGTGGAAAGCCTTTACCGCGTGAGTGGACTGAAATGCAAAAGTAACCCTTCTGTTTATACCTATTTTGCAAAACTCAATCTCCAACTTTTATTTTTACAAAAAATCTTCCTCCAAGATGTATGAATCGTACAAAACTCACCGCTTTGTTAAACCCCTCATATATTCAGATTATTTCACTCCAATTCTCACTTAAGAATCTTACTTTTAGAATACTCATTTTATTTTACTTAAACAACTTTCAAAGTAAAAAAAAATCTCACATTACGAACACACATATATAACATCTCTCTCTGTTACATGCCAATCGATTATTATTTTATTTGGATTTATTATCTTTGATACAT
Source organism: Panax quinquefolius (assembly GCA_020205615.1). Lineage (NCBI taxonomy): Eukaryota > Viridiplantae > Streptophyta > Magnoliopsida > Apiales > Araliaceae > Panax > Panax quinquefolius. Next base: position 1,947,658 of record CM035167.1, on the reverse strand, counting down.
CTTTTTGCAATGCTACTAATGAGAAAAATTGTTATTCTCATTTTTGATGAGAGCACATGTTAAAAACGAGAATAAGTTTGACATTTTAATATGGGTTTTGTGTGAGAAATATTAATCAAAATAAAATAATAATCAATTGGCATATAGAAAATGTACAAATTGATATATATATATATATATATATTAAACAATATTAGGGTTCTAAATCTGATGGTATTGTGATTTTTTTTTGTTATTTGAAAGTCGTTTCAGTAAAATAAAAGAATTATTCTAAAGTTAAATTTTTGGAAGATGAATTAGATTAAATAATTTGATTATGTGAGGATTTTTAACGAAAAAATATATATTAATTGTGAGTTTTGCACAATTAATACATATTGATGGGAGAATTTTACAAAAAAAGAAAAGAAGTTAGAGAGTGAGTTTTGCAAAAATGATACAAGCAAGAGGGTAATATTTGCATTTTAGTCGTGTGAATGAGAAGAGGGGACTTTAGTGCCCTATCAATTAAGTTAATGGCGTAAACGGTCGAATCAAACAGAATAAAAGTTGCTCGAATTCGACTCTGAAACATTAAATTCGTATTCGAATTCGACTCGAATTCGAATTGTACATAAACTTGAATATTTATTATTTGAATTCGATCCGACTCGGATCAAATTATATTCAAACTACTTGTGAGCTTTAAATTCAAGCTCAAATTCGAGTGTTCACGTAATAACTAACTCTACAATAAATATAATTATAAATTGAATTTATTATTTTACTTGGAAATGAGAAAATGTATTTACTATTACACTTTAAAAATATAAAATCACATTTAAAAATAAAAATAAAATAATAATTATCATAATTTGATTTTATTTTGTATATATTTATAAGAGAATGTATCGAATATCTAATCGAATCTGTATGAATCGAGTATGTATCGAATCACAATTGAGAATTCGAGTAGTTTGAATCTTATACGAGTCGAGTAATAACCTTGCTCAAATTCTACTCATATTTTTATTTGAACTATTTTTTATGCTCAATTTTTGATCATATTATTAACAAATCCGAATCTTGCTCGTATTTTTTCGAATCGAGCTCGAATTGTTTAGTTCGTTTACAACCTTACTATCAGCCTTGTGTGTGACAACATATATTTAAAAGGCCTTGTATCTTATGCTTGAAATGTCTGATAAGTTATAAGTTAAAAAATAGATATTAATATTTTAATAAGTAAATTTTGATATTTATACAGTCTGTGAGACCCATTTACTAATTACGTGAGAGGACTTTATAAAATTATTATTTTTATTTGTAAAAATATTAATATCCTAACAAATAAGCACGTAGTCTAACTTTTTCTTTTTCCTTTCCTTTTTTGTGCATTGAATATGGAGTACTCAACTTATAATTTATTTTAATTAAATTGATATAAACACTAGTTTTCAACTTGTTTTTTAAAATAAGCTAGTTGAGACAAACACGAATAATCCCTCTAGCCACAAAAGGATGGTTTAAGGATAAATTTCATATAAATGGAAGTTGTCAATTAAGAAGAGAATATACATTTACTTTTTATTTTGCCCTTGTACTGATGTGTGTGTGTTAATTGCTTTAATTAACTTTTGGGTTTGTGAAGAAAGAATAAATAAATTTAAGCATTTATTGTTTGGCTAAGATATATGACCAAGAGTAAATTAATCAAAGTAAATTTTAAATAGTTGATTTATATAGTTTACATATACTTTTGAGGACAAAGTTCAAGTTATCTTTTGGGACGAAAAAGTAATAAATAAGAGTAATACAAGTTTTATCTTTTAATTTAGACATAAAGATTATACCATATTTATGTATAATGTTAGGTAATTATTCAAAAACTGTCTAATTTACCTCAACAAAACAAATAATGAAGTGTAGTGGACCTTTTTTAAGCCCCCAATTTTAGATGCAATATAAGTACAAGGAATCATCACACAATCACAACAATAACTATAATCGCCTTGGAGTATGTCAAAAGCATCCCTTGATAAATTATGAGAAATTACACTTTTATGTACTCCATATACATATATAAAGGAAGAAATAACTCAGGAAGCAATTGTAATTCAGTTTTCCTTTCCATTTCACATGAAAGATAGTTCAAAAATGAAGCTCAAGTACATAAAAGTATTTTGGAGATGAAAGGTCTACCATGGGTGCTCATGATGCACATTTTCACCACTCATTTATCTACAGTCGTAACATGCAATTACACATGTTGGCAACCTTGCTTGCTAATCTTCATCCATAGAAATCTTTTGCTTCTTCCACTTGTATGCAGCTTCCAAAATCTTGAGATTTGGGGCCTGGGTTTCTTCAGGGAAGAGGTAGTCTATATACTCCTCATACCTGCAAATTTATGTAATTAACATTAACAATCCTCGATAAATAAACTCAGAATGGATAGAATAAAGCTGGAAATGAGGCATATGAACACGTAGGTTAAAACATTAGAAATACAGTAAAAGGTGACAGTTTTGAGGTGAGAAAAAAAAGACTGAATTTGTTAGTCAAGCCCTTATAACAACTTTTAGGAGAGATCGTCTAGTCTGTATTCACGTGTCTGCAAAGGCACATCTTAAGGTCAACAAAAAAATCAACACTCTAGCAAGTCTAGGAAGAGGGAACATATAAATTCAAAAGATGAGCATACCCAGCAGGACCATCATCAGTATCTATTTGCCTTCTCTTCTTGAGCTTTTTCGGCAGCTTTACACGCACTAAGCTAACATCCCCAAGCTCGCCAAAACTGCTCTCCAGGTTTAGCCATTCTTCCAATAACATGGCCCTTTCCTCTTTAAGGTCAGGAGCTGATGTTCTGAAGTAGTTAATGGCACTCTCAAAAACCCCTGATGCATCAAACAGTACAAGAAGTTAAGTTCCCATAGGATACAAGTGTATAAGGTTATCCACAAATAATAATATTACTGAAACACTAATTGTAACAATATCAGATAATTTACTTCTAGTATTCTTAAGGCATTGCAGCTGCTGCTGACGAAGAGATTCCTGAACTTCATCTTCAGGTAAGTCCGACCCCTGCTCATCCTCTAACATAGCAGATGCCTCAAACTTTGCAAAACTAATCCAAACCTTCAAGTGCTTCGTGCGTTCTAAAAGCCTCTCGTAAAGCAGTCTAGTTTTTTCAAATTCACCCTCTGATATCTCAAAGTCAATATATGCCTGTCATCAAGTGAAGAGAGTTAAATTTGATCTGAAAACAACTTCAACCATATATTAAAGAGCATAGACATATCAGTCGCACCAAACTTTGAAAAACACACTCGTATTTGTACCTAGCCCCTCGTTTAGCTTGTAACTTAGCTTTCAGTAAAAATTAACATAACAGACAGAAAATGGCCAACAAAAGTTCAAAAGAAAAATTGCATGAGGCAGCAAATTTGTTCTGATGAAATCATTTGTTGTAATATATACACATATGATCAAATAACAAGGATGAGGTCAGGACAAAGAATAGCTATGAATCAGGACAAAATAATAAATTGCCAACTTAAGAAGCTATTTAACAGAAATCCATGTTTCAGTTTTTCTCATGTAAATTAAATAGTGAACAGTTACCTTCCATAACAATTCTGGCATATCCAGTGCAGGTTGAGCAATTGCAAGCTCAAAAATAGCTCTAGCTCGATCAGTTTCACTCAAAGATCTTTCCAACTCAGCATACTTGCTCCAAGCATAGCAATTTTCTGGTGACCACTCCAAGTACTTTTCATAAAGCTTTCGGCAACGGTCTATGTTACCAAGTTCAAGTTCAATTTCAATGTACTTCTTAAATATCTGTTGGTTAACATCATAGTGATAAGAACAAAACAAAACTCCAGAAACAGAAAGAAGAGGAGGGGGGGGGGGGGGGTTGATACGTAAAGTGTGGAACTTCAGAAGAATTATAGAAAATAGTAATTAAATCAAAGCTTAACAATTAAACTTTACAATACCTTGTCTTTAGGAGCCTTCCCAATTGCTTGTCCAAGGATTAGTCGTGCACCCGTGAGATTTAATTGCCTTATCTCAAACTGGGCGGCCAACAACCAGATTTTCGCAAATGAAAATTGATTATGGGGAATCAACTTGAGACATTCCCTGCCCAAAATACAATTAAATCAGAAAACTCCTAAAAAATGGAGGAATATTTGGTACGGTGCAAGACAACAGAATTTTAATATTGCAAAATTAAATAGGAGCTCAGACACGAATTCTGCACAAAAAAGTCGTGTGGTGTTTGATCATGTTATTTTCCCATAAGAGGTAGAGAACATACTATTAAGCTAGTAACTTGGAATCATCTCTTCCATGCTAATTTAACAACAGACACCGAAATCACATTTTAAAAAAAAGATATTTACACATGGGAAATGTGGTAGTTCTACAAGACTCTCCTTACATGAATAGTAAATGAGACCCACATTCATGGGAGAAAAATATCAAATTTACCTTGTGAAAATAACAATTCCTGGAAAAAAAACAAATTTACACGCCAGCAAGGTAACTCAGAGTTCCCGAACTAAGTCCAATATCTTTTAGTATTTTATCTGTAGAAATCTATCTAGTCAAATTTAGACTAGAAGTTTATGAACTTGGTTGATACATATATAAATGTAACAAGCTGCAATATACAACATTATTTTTAAAGTTTCAGAGCCTTGTTCTCCCTTCTTTGGGCTTGAAATTTTTAGCGCAATAGCTTCTGGAAATTAACACTTCGTGTTATGATTTGCAGTATTTGACCAGAGTTTATTCGGTCCATCACTTCTTATAGTAGAGGGGGATCTAGATGGCCTATCCAGATTAGCTGCATACCCCACCCCTAGGAGTTAGGACTCCAACGTGAGGCCAACCCACTATTGTTTTCTAGCTTAGTTCTGTGTTACACAAATCCATTTTCTCTCATATAAGCCAACCCCAGCAACCTAGTTTATGCTTATCTATCCTAGATCAAATAAGCAGTACCACAACTTATTTGTCCACTTTCTCTTTCCTTCTATCCTTTCTATGCAAAATATAAATGTTGGCCTCTATACAGCTATACCAAATACCATCCCTATACCACATCTAGCCAAGCTTCAGGGCATTTTATTGGCATCTTGGTACTTCTTCAAATAAGTTCTACAATAAAAGAGGCACGTAAGAGATCTATTCAAAAGTAAAGTTTACTGTTATAGGGATTCATTACTTTTTCCTCAACATCCAACCATATCTGCATAACTTTTATCACAAACCGGTATGCCATAACAACAAGGCACATTCGCACCAGCCTTTGCTTTAGCTCCAGTAGCCTACCGCCCTTTGAACATCGTACATTGCTCATTAGCAGGCTCATCTGAGCTAATCATCTTTCAGCATAACCCAACTAGCTTAGTTGTAAACTTTTGAGTTGGAAAAGTATAAAGCCTTGTTAAATTGTATGGTTTTCAAGACAGGAAACATGAAAAATCTATTTGGTTCATGGAGGTTCCTTATTTAAGGCGACACTAATATGAGTTCCTAGGTTAGTCTTGTTACTAAGTTCAGTTACAAACTTCTTAAATCCATATAGTGGGAAAAAAATTGTGAGAAATCAATCTAATATCATCTTGTTTTTGTATCTTTTAGCAAGTGAATGTCATTTCATAGTTCATACATGTCTTCCTAAAGAATATATTGTGGTATAACCCAATATTAATATATGTCCATATACCACTAGTCAAAATTGATGACTCTTACATAATTTATCATTTTTAATATATTACCTGTATACATCTCTAGTGCGGTCCATATCCTGTGCATCAAGTTCCTCATATAAAGCATAATTAATCCTGAAAATCATAACAACTGGAATCAATCAGCATCAACTAAACCCACAATCTTTATTATTAACCTATAAACAATCACATTATACTTTATACTTACCATAGGTAAATATATCGCTGCCAATAGCGCTTCTCTTCAGCTGGAGGAACATTAGCAATTGCTCTTTCATAAACCTCCCTGACCCGCTCCTTATTACCAACACTTTCCTCCAATCTAATGTAGTCAAACCACGAATCGTAATTTAACGGATTCTTCCTCACTTCATCCTCATATTGGAACCTCCTCTTCCCCACTATAGCATCCTCTATCCCCTCCCTATCACCATACTGCTTTTCGAACGCTACAAATTTCCTATATAAATCTTCTGCCCGTCCCTTCGGTATATGATCAAGGGCAAACTTATAAATACACCTTGCCCTCTCCGTCTCCTTACACTTCTCCTCAAACTCTGCAAATGCAACAAACAAACTCTCTGCCTCCTCATCATCTGCCAACTTATCAATCGCCCTCTCATAACAATTCCTAGCCCTACCAATCTCCCCATTCTTCATCTCAAACTTCGCAAAACGAATCCATGATGAAACTTTCGGCTGACACTGCACAAACCGTTCAAAAATGGCCCTTGCTCGTTCAATTTCATTGTATCTCAGCTCAAACTTAATGTAGGAAAGCCAAGCCTGCTGGTCTGGTTCCCAACCCATCCACCTTTCGAAAATTTGCCTTGCACCGGCTACATTCCCCAAAATTTCCTCCATGTGAATGTATTTATACCATAGTTGATCAATCCTGGGCAACAATGTGACGGCTCTATCCCACACGTTCCTGGCATGGTTAATGAATTTGTTCTTCATTTCGACATCGGCGTACTTCAGCCACATAGTGTGGTCTCTGTAATCGACGTCTAGGGCACGTTCCCAGATCGAACGAGCTCGACTGAAGTCCTTTTGAGACTCTTCCCATTTTGCATACTTCACCCAAACGCTCTTGTTCCATCGAACACGGCGGATTAGGTCTTCGAATTCTTTGCGCTTGCGTAGGCGGTAGTCGGCGAGTTCGGTCGAATCTGTAATTTTCTGCTTTGGCGGCCGGATTTCGGCTTCCTGACGCTCTCGTGCTTCCCGGAGTATTTGCTCGGCGGTGATTTGGATGGGAGCTGGGGTTTTGTTCTTAACCCTAGTTGGGCGCGGGAGTTTTACCTCCGTTTCCTTGCGAGTGAGATAGCCCAGTGCTGGGTCTGAATCCTTTGCAGAAGCCATTGTTAATTGAGAAACAAACAGAATTACAAAGCTTTAAGACGATGAAGATGTATATATGGATATGTAGAGATCTAAGGGAGAGACTGAATCGAATATGAGGTTTTTACGAAGAACAATACTGAAATTAGGGATTAGGGATTAGGAGAACAAAGAGCCTGTTTTACTGAAGGCGACCCGAGATGACGGGCTAGAGCCCATCTTCTTTTCACAGGAATCGGAGCGGGTCTAGTTTGGTATTATACCCGTTTAGAACTATTCTATGCATTGGGCCCTAAGCTGCAATTAGGCCTACGAAACTTTAGGGCAATAGATTTGCAACTTTTGGTAGGTATAAAAATTTCAATACTCACATCTCAAATTATCAAACCCAACAAAATTGAGTAATCACTTGATTAGATGATTTTGAGTGTGAATTTATAATATTATTACGTTATTTGTTAATATTAACCCTCTTGTACGATCCTAGTTTATATTTTGATGATTAAATATTGTGTTATGTTTTAAAATTTAAATTTAAATTTAGCTAAATTTTACTTGAACTTTATTAAATTTGCTTACTCTGAGACTATTTGTAACGTCTTTGTATATTTATGTTAAAATTCTTATAGATATCGTGCTAACTCAATCCTTAATACTTACTCCCCCATCCTCAAAAAGATGTCTTAAAGTACTTTTTTCCTACAAATTAAAAAAAATTAGGAAAAGAAAGTAAAAAAAAGTTTTAAATTTATTCTTGACCCCACAAGATTACATAAAATAATGATATCTTTAATAAATAAATAAAAAATTAGGGAACTCCACCAAATAATATACTTACTCTTTATTTTATATACCTATTATCATTTTTTAAAAACACAAAAAAGGGTACCTTAAGCCATTATTTTGAGAACGGAAGGAGTATTAGTTATTACTCCCTCCGTCCCATAGTTATAGGCTGATTTTTCATTTTGAGATGTCCCAATATATAAGCTACTTACTATTTATAAAATTTTGTTGGTTCATTGTTTTACTTTTATGCCCTTATAATAAATATTCAACCATTACTCTTTTTTTGAAAAAATTACATTCAATGTCATTATTTTTATCACCGCATTTAATGTTGTTGTATTTTCTTTGGTTAAAGTTATATGGTTATGGACTTTAATAGTAGTACACGTCAATCAATGAAGTTGGGAGTATAAGGAGTAATTAACTTATTCATTAATTTCATATTAAGGGGTATATGTGGAAAATTATGTTAAAAATTGTCACTTAAATTGATTTTCTTAAACTATGTGCCAAAAGAAATCGGCCTATAACTATGGGACCAGGGAGTACTAGCAAGGATTGTCACCACATTATATTCTTTAAAAATCTAACACCAATTCCAATTGGACATGATATGCATGAAAGAAAATTGTAATACTTAGTAAAAAATTATGTCTAAATTATTCAAAAATACTTCAGCATTTGTTTGGTCATTCATTCATTTGTGCACAAAAAAATTGGAGCTTGCTCGGTGTATGTATTGGCTCTATTCTACCATATAGATTCCTTTTTTTTTCTTCATTTGCAACATATATGTATGCATAAACCCGATTTGCATTGACATCATGCGGGTGGGATCCACTGTATATGTTTACGTGAGAGTCAAAAATACATGTTTAATTATTTTCTCTCTTTCTGTTGGCCTTTTCTCTGTGTTCGGATCCACGTTCTCCTGAAAAAATTTCGACCTCTTTTACCTTTCAATACAAAAGGTAAGAGTATCTTATATCTGCCTCCTTAAGCTTGGCTTTATCAAGAGAATATTGGTTATTTGATTAAAATTTTATTTCTTTTCCATTCCAAACTTTCCTCATCAATGTAAAGGAAGGAGCATTTGGGATTCCTTAGATTTGTTATAATCTCGAGTTCATGCCATCATTCACTTTTTTTATCTTTTTGTTTTTGTTTTTGCATGATTTATTGAATCTTGATTGATTTCTCATGGTAGTTATATAAAAATATACATGTCTATATATAAATATGTTATATTATATAGAGAGAGAAGAGAAGAGAAGAGACGAACATTAGGTACAGACACATGGACATTATTGCATAATTTTATCTTGTCTGCAATCTGAAGAACATGTAGCTGTAATTGGTTGTCAATTATCATGTGGTTTTGGGGCTGAATAAGAAATTTGGACACACTTTGTGCAGGCATAAGTTGTAGATAGAGTCAGTTGAAGAAATTGACATCTTAAAGAAATTACTAATCAATTTCATGCCATGTTTTCAGAATTTTGTTACAAATCTGTCCACCACAAACGAAATCCCGGAAAAAATATTGTGCTTGATAAATCATTGAAAGTTTGATAATAATGTGGATTTTGGGCATACCACCCACAGTGGACAAACATCTCTCATCTGGCTGTTGTGTTGGTATTATTAGTCTACTCTCTTCTTTTGGTTCTTGCATGAAATAGAACTAGACATAATTGATTTGCTGCTGCCTCTGCCTCTGCCTCTGTCTCTGCCTCTTATCATGAAACTACTAAAAGATGTACTAATAACTACCTTAACTGATTTTGTAATTTACCTTGTGCAGTTATTGTAGTTCAAATGGATAAATTCATGTTTTGGCTCTTGTACCTTATGCAAACTACCTTGAATCTGGAGTAGAGATGACAAAACATGGGTGGAGGGAGGGAGTCGATGAAGTCCTTTAGGATTCACATTGATCCTGAAAAAGAAGAGGAGCTAAAATCGATACAAATACGTAAATATTTCTCAGCTAGCTACCTATGTAATGTCACCATTTACTAGAACAATCTCCATGATTGTAAATTTGACCATCATTAACATGTATTCTGTTACATCTCAAGCTATTCAACTTGGCTGACAAGATTTTACAATGTCAGAACTATTGAGTTTGCAAGTTTCCTGTTAATTGCAGAAAGCGAAAACAAAGTGAACAAGATCTTGAAGCTTATCAAGAATATAAACCAAGGGAACAGAGAAGCGAACCTAAAGAAGAAGTCGAAACTTTATCGACTCATTGATGATCTTCAGAAACAGCACCAATCAATTTATGCTCTTTATGATTACCTCAAGGGTGAGGTAAGGAAAAGAGTTGTAGGCAGTAAAGGCGATGGTTCTTCTGGAAGCTCTGATGATTCATCGGATGAGTTAATTTCTAGGAACAACAATCAATTGAATAGGGGCCTTCAGAAGGTTAAGGATGGGCATAATAAGAAACTTGAGATTTCAGATTCAGAAGATTTGTACCTCAAGGATAAACTGACCTCGAGTAATGAAGTAGTAAAGCAAGCCCCAAATTCGAAATCTGTATCACCTTTGAGGGGTGTACAAGAGCCTGGGAAAACCATAGAATATCTAGCAAATGAAAATGAGGATACCCCGAGTTCAGGAGAAAAATTCGTGGATGAATCTAGCTTTTTGAAGGAGAAATTTCTGTCTCTAAGCAAAGCACATGAGGTTCACAAGAGGGAGACAACAGCTCAGATAAAGGACTTGGAGGGCCAGGTATTTATCTTGAAGCATGAATTGGAAACCTTGGGCTCTGATAACACAGAATTAAGGGAGCAACTCGAATGTAAAGAAACTGAAGCCAAACAACTGGGAGAAAAAACATTAGACTTGCAAAATCAAATTTCTGAACTTGATGCAACATTTAAAAGGAAAGAAGATCAACTTTGTGCCACGCTGAAGGCATTTCAAGACAATGAGAAGCATTCGATATCTAAAATAGATAAGTTAGTGGCACAGGCCAATAGTATGCAATCTGAGTTGGATAGTTTAGATGCTCAGAAAGGCGCATTGGAAGAGCAGTTAGACCATGATAAAAATGAAGGATCGGTTATAATCATGGGTCTAACAGATAGGATAGATGTTTTGCAACATGAATTGGAGTCCCTACGCAGCAAGAGAACTGATTCAGGGTCTCAGCTTGGGAAAGAATCTCAAGAAATGTCAGACGGCCTTATTCAGGTACAAGATGTTAAAGGAGAAGTACTAAGCAAGACTCTAGGTGAACAGGGAACATTGGAAACTGAGGATTTAAAATTGCAGGCAAAGGACCTTGAACGGGAGGTGAAGTATCTTAACAGCCAGAAAAGAGCTTTGGAAGAACAGATGACTAGCATGGAAAATGAGGCCAATCAGTCGAGGGTTGAAAAGGAGAAGTTGCATGCAAGAATTCTTGAATTGGAGAAAAGACTAGCGGAAAGGGAAGATGAGTTTTCAATCATGCAAAAGATGATTGAGGCAGGCGGGAATAAAATGTCTAATGAGATTACATCCTTAACAACGCAGGTTAAAAGTCTCCAGCAGGATTTGGAATCTTTGCAGACTGAGAAAAGTTCATTAAGTTTGCAGATTAAGAGATTGCATCAAGAGTCATCAAAGAATCTGGTTAGGTTGGAGAAACAGAACTCTGAGTTGACAAAAAAAGTGCAAGATCAGCAGAGAACACTGATAGAAAGGGAGCTAATCATGAACAAGTTAAACGAAGTACATAAACAATGTGAAGGAAAGTTAATGGAACTCAAATTGAGTGTCCAACTGGTGGAAAAAAAGTTTGAAGAAGTATCAGAAGATTTCCGTAAGAAATTTGAAGATAATCTTCGCATTATGAGCAGGAGGATTCGTGTTGCTGAACAGTTGCATGTTGAGAGCAAAGAATGGTACCGAAATACAAGAGAAAAGTACGAGCAAGATAGCAAAGAACTGGTAGTCTCGCTGAAGAAGATAAAGGACATTTCATTGTCTACAAACGATATGCTGACTGCATTAGACACAATGACCCTGAAATTTGAGGACAGCAGTGTACATTTCATGAACAGAATCTCCAAAGTTTTTTGTGAACTAATTTTAGCAAAGGACTGTGCCAAGAGGAAAAACAAAGCAATAACACACGCCAAGGATGATCTAGATACTCTGTTGGCTCAACTGAATGATAAAGAAGCACAAGTATTGGGGTTTAGAGAAAGAGTTTGGAAGTTAGATAATAAGGTGAGGGAAGTGGAGAGGATTGTTCAACAAAAGGAAGAGGGAATGGTGAGCCTCGGAGAGGAAAAGAGGGAAGCCATACGACAATTATGCGTGTGGATTGATTATCACCGCAGTCACTCTCATCATCTCAAGAAATTGCTCAATGATGTTACAAAAACAAACCAGAAGAATGCAGCTTAGATAAGATGATCCTTTGCTAATTTTGAAGCTTAGACAATTATGCCTGTGTGTGGATTGGCCATTCATTATAATTTACACTTTGTTTGAAATTAAATGCACCTTAAATAAAATACACACTACTCTATATCATTTTCTTGCCAAACATTCACCTGAAAATATATCTTTCGATCTCTATAATGTGAAAGTCTCACTAAATATTTCATACACTTGTATTTTTTGATAAATATTAGTATATTAGACTAAAATATAATAAAGAGTGTGTATTTTATTTTTTTGCTAAAAAATATATGATGCATTTAATTTAAAATAAAATTTTTAAGTGTAAATTGATTTTAGTATTAAATTTCAAATTATAAATTGAAGTTTAGTCGTATTATGTAACATTCTATTTTACTTTCATCATGAAAGTCAAAGAAAGTTCCAATACAACACCGAACAAGGAAAAGGGAAAGCTGTACAAAATTTTGAAAATGGTTCCTTCTTTTCATGCACTAATTACATCAGTTAGTGTACAAAATTGGAATAAAACAATACAGGAACAGCCTTCATGTACAATAGCCACCCTGGCATCATACAGTCGAATAATTGTCCAATAATGTAGCATATTTTACACTTAAATAAATATACTATCACATAAAATCGATCATATACACTCACATGCATAACCCACGTCATTTGATCTGCACATGAGTTATAAAAATATACATATAAATACCGATGCCCTACTAAAATATAACAAGACAACTATCGAATTATTTAAATATGGTGATTCGATAGTCCAATAATTTTTGTTTTTTATTTAATATTCTCAAAAAATTGATTTAATGATTTAAAGATGAGTTTTTTAATAATTGAACATGAATACTTTACAATTTCACTTATTTGTATTTTTATTCTCTATTGGGGTCAAACTATAAATAGATAAAATTGTAAAGCACTCGTGTCTAATTTTCCGAGTTTTTCTTCAAAAATTAAGTTTTTCCCAAAATTTTAGTAGACATTTAAAGTTAGAATATATCTTTTATTACTAAGAATTAAACAAAAATTAAAAAAAAGAAGATAAACTTAAATTACCTGCCGTTCAAATATAGTATTATATTTAAAACTTATTTATTAAGCTTGTAATAGAAATAGAAGAAATGTATGAAAGGTATTTCTGTAATAAATTGAAAAATCTGAGGGGATTAATAAACAGAAGAAGCTCCAAAGATTCCATCTTCAGTAGGAGCCTAGGAATGAAAAGCTAGAAATGCGGTACAAGTCGCTTTGAGCGCTCTAAACCAGACAAAACTACTAGTAATATAAGTATATATCCTTTTTAGATACTTGTTAACAACTCATTATTTGATTTGTTATTACTCTGCTGATTCTCTTTCCTCTTTCTGTTCATGTTCACACCTCAATTTTGAGATTTTTGGATTATTCCTTCGAGCTCTGATCATCAGGTAATTCGTTGATTTATACTTTTGTTGTTGCTCTTTGTTGATTCTGAAATTATTTGCATTAGTATAATCTCAGTTTGATTTGTTATATACTATATTAGCTCCAGTTATGTTCAGCTGTAGTTGAATTACTGCAAGGATTTCTGTTTAAAACGTTAAATTTTGAGGAGGTTTTTTGACTTCATGAAGCTGTAAGCACTGTTTCTAAAGTTTGGATTTGATTGAACTGAACGATTTATCAGTCTTCGTTTGCTTGATGTCTTCTTATGTTGATGATTGAATCAAATTCCTTTTTGTCAAATTTTTAGGAGTTTGAATCGATTAGATCAAGCTTTTAAAAAATCATCTCAGATTTAATCTATATTGCTCATTTGTTTGGTTAGTTCTTTGTTTTCGAGGGTTTTTGACCAATTCAGACTATGTTGAAGCTGTATATTTATAATCATTAGCAAATCTCTCTCCTTGAAGCTTAAATGAATCCAATTAGAAGTCCTTAATTCAAATTATAAATGATATATCAATCTCCGTGTTTTCATTTTTCCTTTTCTGGTGCTGGTAAGATATTTATGTGTAATATTGAATCATATTCATCCTTTGTTGAAAGACAAACACAATTATTCAGTTTTATATAATTCCGAGTTTGTTGAGCTTAAAATTGTAATTAATAAATGTCTTCCTTTTCAGCTTTGAAATTATGAAAACAGTATTGAGTGAATATTTGTTGTAGTGGTGATAACATCTTTCGTTGCCACCGTGGGTTTATCTCATCTTATAATGAGTGACGAGAGAGAGACATAATAAGAATGATGTTATGACTAGTAATGAAATATTTACTCATATAACAGACAGATCCTTACAAAAAGAACAGATCACTGGCTCCATGTTAAATTTAAAGTGATTCTGAGTTAGGGAGCTACAGGTAAGAATTTTATTGCTAGAATATTAAAATGTCTTTCTTTTTTTGAAATATACTGATAGAATGTCCTTCAAAGCTGTTTCTTATCAAAATCATGTGTTTATGATCCACTCAGAAATGGTCCACCTTGTTGGTGGACCAAACCTAAATTAAGTAGCAACAATTTTCAGTAAATGATATGCTTTCGTGTGATATATTTTTGCTTTCTTTTCAAAGTGCATGTTTTACATCAAGGACAATCTAATATGTACTTTTATTTATTTTGTTAATATTACATACCCCTTTGGTTTGTTCCAAAAGGAGAGTTATTTTTATTCTCAACTCGTGTTAAGGTTTGGTGAGGACTGGTTCTCATTTTCTTTGATGTTTTCTTTTTCAAACATAAATTCAGGTCTTAATTTATTGTTTAAAATAAAGAATATATGTTGAAGTTTACTTTGATAAACTTGAACATGCTAAAAAAGACCCACTTTATTACGCAGAAAGTATTAAATGTCGTAGCATGTGTCTTGGTTTCTGATGCAGCGAAAAATTATGAAATACTATTTTCTCCCTTTATTTCAAGTTTAAAAATCTTAATTGATCTTATACTACGTTTTATCTTCCTTTTTTTCCAAGTATAATGGATAGTAGAAAACAAGTGTAGCGGATACTCACAATCTGTTTGAAATTCAAAAACTAGCCGTTGTAAACTATGCGTTACACTTATTTCAGCTTTATAATAGATTTTCTAAATGCAATGTGTGCGTGTGTGTGTGTGTGTATATATATATATATATATATATATAAAGAGGCTTCTTTCTGTCCATTTAGTTTTAAAAGTATGTCTTTTCAATCTACGTAGCAGAGTTAAGGTCGATAGTAATCAAGGTTGAGGCTGCATTTTTCGATCTGTGATTAGTACTTGGGATGAATAGTACCCTATTCTGATGCACAATTGAGAAAATCGCCGAGAACTCCAGCAACAAGATGACAAAGCATCGCTGGCGAGAATCAATAAAGTCCATTTTTAGCAGTCACATTGATCCTGAAACAGATGAAGAGCTGAAAGGAACTAAGATAGGTATGTACTTCTCTGACACAGAAGATCCTATGTGTCGATTATTACCACAAAAACATTTCATAGTTTTCATTTAATTTGAACTAGTGTTGTATCGTGTACGTTAAATTGTGTTTAATTTTTCAAGCAAGCTCTATTTTTATTTTTTGGGTAAAGAAACTTGAAAACTAAATATAAGAAAAATGCCCTGAAATTGATTTGGTTGTAGCGGAATTGTACGATCTATCCCCACATCAATTCATCACCTAGCAGCGCACACATGTGTAGACCGGCCCAATAAGCATGTTGGACCACCTGCTTACCTAAAAGGTTAAGCTATTAGGTTGAGGCTCTAACATACTTATTAACCCATCTACACTCTTGAATTTATCCAATGTGGGATTCATGTGAAATATCCTAACAATCTCCACCTTTCACTTGAATACCCATCACAAATATCATACTAGAGTATTCACCATTTTTTTAAGCACACCTTCTTTGAATCCTTCAAGAGTTTTGCACGACTCTAATACTACTTCGCCACGCCCGATTCAAATACTTCACCTTTGAGTCCTTCACCTTGGAGTTGTTACTTGTGCCCATCGAACCATGGACTCTGATACCATTTTGTAGCGGAATTGTACGATCCATCCCCACATCAATTCATCACCTAGCAGCGCACACCTGTGTAGATCTGCCCAATAAGCATGTTGAACCACCTCCTTACCTAAAAGGTTAACCTATTAGGTTAAGGCTCTAACATACTTATTAACCCATCTACACTCTTGAATTTATCCAATGTGGGATTCATGTGAAATATCCAACAGTCCGGTTTTTAAGCATGGGATCTCACCGTAGTAGGCCTGAAAAAGCGTCCGTGTTAAAGTAAATTAAGAAGATATTAGTTTGGTATGGTAGCTTATGGTATTCAAGTTTTTTTATAGTATATACTAATTAATTACTGAAATCCTTTTTTTGGCACCCTTTTTGTACATCTTTTGTTGCTTATCAGCAGGAGAATTTTGCTAACTGAGCACTAATTACATTCTTACATCTCACACTGTTGTTATTCCCTAGAAACTTTAGCAGAAATACATCTTATATTCAAATTTGCCTGTTAACTGCAGAGATCGAAGACAAAGTTCAGAAGATCTTGAAGCTAATCAAAGATGAAAATGGAGATGAAAACACAGAAGAAAACTCAAACAAGGAGCCACTTGTTGAATTGATTGAGGATTTTCACAAGCATTACCAGTCACTCTATGATCGCTATGATCACCTTACAGGAGAGCTGAGGCAAAAAGTTCATGGTAAAAGAAAGGACTCTTCTTCTTCATCCAGCTCAGATTCAGATTATTCTCCAAGAGTAAAGAGCAGTAAAAATGGTAAAGTGGCAGATGGAATTAAACATGAACTTGAAACTGCAAATCTAGAGATAGCTGACTTGAAGAGCAAGCTGAATGTTGTAACTGAAGAAAAGGAAGCATTAAATTTAGAATATCAGGCTGCTTCTCTAAAAGTACAAGAATCAGAGGAAATAAAAAAAAAATTGACTGTTGAAGCTGCAAGGTTGGAAGATGAGAATTCTGATATTTTGGTTGCTAATAGTGAAATGAATGTGAAGCTGCAAAGTGCCACCGAGATAGAAGCTGAATTGAACCAGAAGCTGGAAGATGTTAATAACA
Organism: Panax quinquefolius; assembly: GCA_020205615.1. NCBI lineage: Eukaryota > Viridiplantae > Streptophyta > Magnoliopsida > Apiales > Araliaceae > Panax > Panax quinquefolius. The sequence goes on along the minus strand of CM035167.1, from coordinate 1,930,304 downwards.
AAATGAGCACTTTAATCTTGGAGAACGAGGCAGCAGCAAATACTATTGAAGAGGGAAATAAAATTAAAGATGATTTAAGAGCAAGTGCTGCTCAGTTAAAAGATGAGAAAGAAGTGCTGCAGCTAAAACTTAATGCTATTAAGGGGGAACTTTCTACAATGAAGGATAAACTAGAATCTGCAGAAGGGGAGGTAGGAAAGCTAAGCCAGGCACAGAAAGCTGCCGAAGAAGAGAATAATTCACTATCCTCAAAAGTTTTGGAGCTCTCAGAAGAGATTAAGCTGGGACATAAAAAAATCCAAGAACTCATCACTGAATCTAGCCAGTTGGTGGAGAAATTTGATGACAGAGAGAGGGAGCTTTTGGCACACAAGGAAATGCATGAAGCCCACAAGAGTGAAGCAACAGCCCGAATGAGGGATTTGGAACTCGAGCTGAATTCATTGCACTCACATAAAAGTGAAATGGAAAAGCAAAAAGATGATGAACTCTCCGCTCTTTTGTTGAAACTTGAGGACAGAGAGAAAGATGCATCATCTCAGTTAGAACGTCTGACAGCAGAAAGATTCATGCTCTTAGATGATATTAAGCTGGCACAGGACAAAATCCAAGATCTAGTCACTGAATCTAGCCAATTAAGGGAGAAATTGGATGACAGAGAGAGGGATTTTTTGACACACAAGGAGATGCATGAATCCTACAAGAATGAAGCAACAGCTCGAATAACAGGATTGGAACTGGAGCTGGATTCATTGCACTCACAAAAGAATAAGATGGAAAAGCAAAAAGATGAACTCTCCGGTCTTTTGTTGAAACTTGAGGACAGAGAGAAAGATGCATCATCTCAGTTAGAGCGTCTGACAGCAGATAGATTCATGCTATTAGGTGATATTAAGCAGGCACAGGACAAAATCCAAGAACTAGTCACCGAATCTAGCCAATTAAGGGAGAACTTGGATGACAGAGAGAGGGATTTTTTGACACACAAGGAGATGCATGAATCCCACAAGAGTGAAGCAACAGCTCGAATAACAGGATTGGAACTGGAGCTGGATTCATTACACTCACAAAAAAATGAGATGGAAAAGCAAAAAGATGATGAACTCTCTGCCCTCTTGATGAAACTTGAGGATAGAGAGAAGGATTTGTTATCTCAAGTTGAGCGGCTAACAGCAGATGTCAACAATCTGCAACTCAAGGAGGAATCTTTACACACTCAGAAAGGTGAATTGGAAGAACAAGTTGTACAGAAAAGCAATGAAGCAGTGGCTCAAATCCAGGGCTTGATGGATCAGGTCAATGAAAAGCAACGTGAACTGGAGTCCCTACAGAGCCAGAAAATTGAATCTGAAATGCAGCTGGAGAAAAGGAGTCTAGAGATTTCAGAATACCTGATTCAGATGGAATCTCTGAAAGAGGAGCTGTCAAACAAAACTGCTGATCAACTTAAACTACAGGAAGACAAGGAGGGCTACGTTATACAGGTGAAAGACCTGAAAATGGAGCTAGACTCACTACGTAACCTGAAAGGTGTATTGGAAGAGCAGCTAAGAAGTAAAAGCAATGAGAGTGTTCAGTTGCAAGAGGAAAAGGATAGGCTGCAAAATAGAATTTTTGAATTGGAACAGTCATTAATTGTAAAGGAGAATGAACTCTCTTCTGTATCAATGAAATCTGAAGCTGGAGAGAAAGAAGCATCCTCTCAAATTTTGGCAGTGACATTGCAGGTTGGCAACCTGCAGGAGAAGATAAATTCTTTGAGTGCTCAAAAAACTGAATTAGAATTCCAGCTTGTGAGGAAGGCTGGAGAAATTTCAGAACACCTTATTGTGATAGAAAATCTGAAAGAAGATTTAGCAAGCAAAAGTGTGGATGAGCAGAGAATGCTAGAAGAGAAGGAAAGTTTAACGGCACAGCTCAAGGATATGGAACTAGAGGTGGGCTCCTTGCGCACACAGAAAAGAGAACTGGAAGAGCAGCTAAGAAGTAAAATCAATGAGAGTGTTCAATTGCAAGAGGAAAAGGATAGGCTGCAAAATAGAAATTTTGAATTAGAACAGTCATTAATTGAAAAGGAGAATGAACTCTCTTCTGTATCAATGAAATCTGAAGCTGGAGAGAAAGAAGCATCCTCTCAAATTTTGGCAGTGACATTGCAGGTTGGCAACCTGCAGGAGAAGATAAATTCTTTGAGTGCTCAAAAAACTGAATTAGAATTCCAGCTTGTGAGGAAGGCTGGAGAAATTTCAGAACACCTTATTGTGATAGAAAATCTGAAAGAAGATTTAGCAAGCAAAAGTGTGGATGAGCAGAGAATGCTAGAAGAGAAGGAAAGTTTAACGGCACAGCTCAAGGATATGGAGCTAGAGGTGGGCTCCTTGCGCACACAGAAAAGAGAACTGGAAGAGCAAATAGGAGCCAAAAACCATGAGAGTGATCAGTTAAGAAAGGAAAAGGAGGATCTGCAGGATAGAATTTCTGAATTGGAGAAAACATCAATAGAGAGAGAGGACCAGTTATTTGCTCTTCAAAAGAAACTTGAGGAGGCAACAAATGAAGCATCAGCTCAAATTGGTGCCTTAACAGTTCAAATCAACAATTTGCAACAAGAGCTGGATTCCTTGCATGCTGAGAAAAGGGAATTGGAGTTGCTGACTGAAAAAGGTAAACAAGAGTCTGCAGAAAGCCTGACCGAAGTTGAAAAGCAGAACACTAAATTAGCAAGTAAGATAACAGAGCAGGAGAAATTGTTAAAAGAACAGGAGAATGCTTTCAACAAATTGAGTGAAGCGCACAAACAACTTGAAGTTTGCTTTGAAGAATGCAAGGAGAATCTCCAAGCTGCAGAGAGGAAGATAGAAGAAATGACAGAAGAGTTCCACAAGAGTATCGAATCAAAAGATCGAAAATTTGATGAACTGGAAGAAACCATTGAAGATCTGAAACAAGAACTGGAGATAAAAGGCGATGAAGTCACCACTTTGATAGAGAATGTCAGGAATATCGAGGTTAAGCTCCGCCTGTCAAATCAGAAACTCCGGATTACAGAACAGTTATTAAGTGAGAAGGAAGATGATCACACTGTCAAAGAAGAAAAGTACCAGAAAGACAATAAGTTGCTCCATGAAAGGATTACTACATTGTGTGAAGAAATTACTACCTACAAAGAAGCGCAATTCAGGATAAAAGCAGAAATTGCAGAGAAGGTAAATGAGACCTTTACTGGACTGGATACGCTCACCATGAAGTTTGAGGAAGACTATGGGCACATCGAGACCTGTGTTTATGAAATCTTGAATGAGCTTCAGGTTGCAAAGAGTTGGGCCAAGGATAAAAATGGCGAGGTAGAAAAGCTAAAGAAAGAGGTCTCCAATCTAGTCGACGAACTGAAACATGAGAGAGAACAGGAATCACTGTTAAGAGAAAAGGTTGAAGAACTGATGATAAAATTGCAAAAGAATGCAGATGAAAAGGAGAATCTGGTGAGAGCTGTTAAACAACTTGAAGTGAAGATGGAGGAACTGAAAAAGGTGATGAATGAAAAGGATGAGAAGCTGGGACAACTGGGGGAAAGCTTAAACGAGAAGGATGCAGGGATTATGGTTCTAGGGGAGCAGAAGAAAGAGGCCATAAGACAGTTGTGTATATGGATTGACTATCACCGTGAACGCTGCTATTATCTCCAAGGAATCCTTTCAAAGAGGACTGGTGGTAGAAGGCAGATAACTGCTTAAGGCACTCTTGATCATTTTTTGTAACATCAACGGTTCATTTAGTTTTTTTGCATTGGGTATTGTTTATTGGTTGGTTGATTTTGTCAGGTAGAGAACGTTATATGTTTCATCATACCAAATTAGTGTGTATAGGAAATTAATGTCATTCTATTGTTTGGTTTGTTTTCAATTCATTCAAGTTTAAAATTTGTATCGAGCCATTGGATAAATCTTCAAATATTCTATTCTAGACCAAGTGGCATTCTAAAAATATTTCTTTCATTATTCTTTCCGGTTTCCCTTTTGCCCTCTAATTCCTAAAAATTTGAAATTTTACATGACATGAAAAATGTCAACATAAAAACGTCTCTATAAAATCTATAGTTAAGATCTATAGTGATGATTTTTTCATATAAAAATATCAAAAAGTTTTTCTATCAGGAACTATGGAAATTCTAACTGACTCTTCTTACTCGCGGACCGGGCCTATATGATAGTAACAAATGGACAAGTGACGTCCATTGTTTTACATAACGACTTCTATTAGATTTTTTGTACTGTTTTTAGCAGAATTAAATTTGCCAACAATACACTACAAATTTTCCGTAGTATTATAAGAAAAATGTTTGCTAAAGAATAATTTATTGGAAAATATTTTCAGCGTATCTAAGCAAATCCTAATACGGGAATAAAGAATAAAATGCCAAAAAGTCAAATGGGGCTCAGTTTTGAAGGATAAAATACTAATCTGGTTGAACATTTTGGGACACATGCATACAGATACCATAAAGCGGAGTACATACATGGTTGACGTATAAAATTAGAAATCATAAAGGAAAACAGTGACGAAAAGGAAAGTATAACACCAATATTAAGATCTCCATTACTAAACTGAGCTATACAAATAATACGCGATAAGCAACAAGTAATATTTGTAGATAGCTAGTAAGAAGCAATCTAGTGCATCACTTCTAAATAAAACTTTATTGGCAGTTGGCGCATATGAATGACTGATCACTGAAGCTAAAAGCAAGGCAGATAGAAAAAGATCCGTATACATGGTGGACAATATCAACATGGGCTAGAAAAGGGTTTCTAAATCTCCTCAATAACCTGAAAGCTCGGCAAAAAATACTTCCCCCATAAAGTTTTCCTTTCCTTTCCTTCTGCTTGAAAAGTTGTCACGACTGACTAGTTACGAAAAATAATCTGACCTTTCCCTTGGTTTCAATCTGATATCCTCATCTCAACCCCAAGAACATCTTTGACCACCTCGTATGTCACAAATGCAATTGCTATTGATGGGACCACCTAGAAATAAATGGCAACATTAAATTATTCCCAAAAACCAAATAAACTTTTTGTTGAAGTAAATGAAGAGCAATAAAGAAATTTACATCTAAAATGAAAAGCTAACCATTAGCTAAAAAGGAAAAACGTATTTTTTAGGGAAACCATATTTAGAAATTTGAAGCATGACATACAGAATTTAATAATATGATGATGATTAAAATATAGACTCATGCTAACTACCTTCACTGAATTGGGGACCAAACCCTTGTACAAAGCTCCAAATCCTTCATGACGAACTGTTTTCCTAAACGCATCGATCATACCAGTGTATTCAAGTGATGCCTTGCTTGCCCCCTCACCAGTAACAACCGCAGCAGCATCTTTCCAGCCCACCATCTGCATTCTTCTACGGATAACATCAAGAGGATAAGCAACTGTCTGGCCAACAGTTCCAGCAGCAGCCCCACATGCAAGCTTTGTTGTTACACTCAAATCAGTGTCTTGAACTAGTCCAAATGGTCTAGATTTGATCAACCAGTCTTTTAAAGATTCATACACAGCAAAGTTGAGTCCCACATAAGGTATCTACAAAAACCAACATCAACACATTTAGGCTTCTTGACAGAAAAAAGAAAGAACTAATGCTACTGCTAGACAAGAAAGTGCATTCCTTAAAACATCCATGATATATAACAGCATAAGCATATAATCGTCATTTAAAACTAATCTGTGTACAGTAATTACTAACTAAAAACTCGTAACGTGGATAAGCGGCCATACAGTTGACTCAGAGGATTAACATCAAAATCAATTGCGAAAAAGCATGAAACTGTTCAAACATAATTTCTTGGCCCCAAGGCCAAATTATTTTGCTCTCCCTCATTTTCTGGTTATTTTACTAAGCAACAGAGAAAATTATGCAATCATATCTCAACATCTAGCATCCAATAAAACTTCCCTTGGCCTCCCATTCTATGCCCTCTATTTTGAGTCCCACCTGATAACCTTAAAAGCACCAGTGCAAACACTAGTGAACTCACGAAGTTGTAAACACATGCATGGACAGTTATTATGCCAAAAAGATTAGCAGTAGAATTATTGGTTACAGGAATATTTACAAAAAAAAAATATAGTATCTGCAGAAAGAGTAAGCTTTTTTGTTATTCACATGCATGACAATGATGCTGCAATTTAACACAACTTTAAATAGTGCCAGTCATAAGGCGCAAGTAAAATAATTATAAACAGCCATGTATTAACTGTATTGGAGCATCGATTTGATTCTGCTACAACTACTGTGATTTCCTCTGCTGCTACTTCTTTTGCTACCTTGCTATTGCTTAGAAGTCCCAGCCCATATGGACCAAGCTTCCTCCAGTATATCACTGGCAGTTCTTCGTTCTACCCAAGGAACTGGAGGTTTTTATACCGGAAACATAATTCCTAAGGGAAGGGTGAGGGGAAGAACAGATGTTTTAGTTAATTTTCTGAGCAGATTACATATTCAAAAGATCTTTTAAGGGCAGAATAAACAAAGCAGATACCTACTTATCTGGGATAGGCAATTTGTCAGAGATGTATCACATGACCAAAAGAAATTGTAACCACAGATACTACCACTAAGACATATTCCAAACTGAACCTGGAGTATGCTCGCCCATTCATCTACCCTTAAACTCAGATGGACAACTAAGGTTCAATAATAGGGTATAGCCATTAACCAAAAATATATAACGTATACTTACAACTCCTATGACAGAAGGAAGCCATCCTTTATATAGTGCACGAGGTCCTTCTTCACGGAGGACTGTGGAGAGCGCATGGGCAATTCCTCTATACTGGCTTGGAGAGTTGTCCGTCTGCAAAATAGAGCACATGAAAAAAATAGTGACATGTAAAACTCTACACTATAAACTACTGCAAACATGCACTCTACATGGTATACCTCCTGGATGCCTACACTGAATATCCATAAGAAATTGTGGACTGTACCTGGACTGTTAGCCGACCTCGTACCATGTCCATCGGGTAGGTAGCTGACATGGCAATTATTCCAGCACATGCTCCAGCTCCAAGGCGTAAAAGAGGAGTAAGTTCAGCATCCTCTGCAAGAGGACGGTGAAAGATAACCATAACCACCATCAAAAACATGCCTAATCTTGAATAACAATCATGCCAAGCATGTGCTTATCTATTTGTAACATGATGAATTACCATAATTACTATTAACACAAAAAACAAATTTCTTTTTGGGAGGGGGTGAAAAAATAAAGTCTGCAGTATTCTTTTCTTTTTCCTTTTCTTTTTGACAATTAAAAATAAAAAAATGGCAGATTCCAGTAAAACTTAATAATCAAGTTCATTCCAGTCTGTTAGTAGCGCTAGATGAATATTTGTCCCTCGTGTCGAAGAACATGAAATTTGACATTTAAATTGAGAAATCCTATGAACATTGCTTAATGTATCTTTAGCAACTGACATAAATAAATCAATTTTTATAATCGATAAGTTTAACTTATTTCCTCATAGGAAAGCTAGGATATGAGCTTTTTAAGGTTCCATAAATCAAATTTTATCTTTCCTTTCTCTTTCTTTATTTTCTTGAGAGGGGACATTATTTAGTTCCTTTTATATGTTTAGAAATCAGCATGAATCAGATAGCGTTCTTAAAGACTTTAAAAAAGGGATCTATTTGATACAATATGTAGATTGCTGTTTAGAACTGTTAAAAATGTTTAAGAGAATAGGTAATGTCATGGTCATTCTAGTAAATAAGTGGAATCTGGGAGTAGTAGTTAATTAATAGCTTCTAGAAGATAGTGGAGTCACATGGTCGAGGAATAGTATTCAGTATGCTGGGGGGAACAAAATCTCCAAATATCAGCTAAATCATTTAATTCTTTCACTAGTATTGACACACTATCACTGGAAGATAATAAGGTGGAACAATAACTATACGCCCAGGAATTATAATTTAGCGATTTCCTTTGAAACAAAGCAGAAAAATAAACAACTACTGTAGCATAATGACAAAAAGAAAATTCTATTCCTAAATTTTAAACATGCCAGTACACAAATTTGAATATTTTCAGATAACGAAAGATATTATTTGTCTAAATATTCCACTTCTAGTTTGTTTATCATGTCCAAGTTCTACATGATTAAGCGGGAAATTATCCCAACTCGTTATAAACAAGTCATATTAGAAATGCTCCCTTGGGTCCACAAAAAGAGTCATGCGCCAAATAAAATTTGTTCCACAAAAAGAGTCTCATTTCGTTTGATGGTAATACATAATGACACAATATCCTCAAGTTTGCCATCATAATGTCATTATGATGTCATCATACTAAATTAACAAATTATTATTTTCAGGGGTAAATATTGAACAAAAATGCATCCTTAATATTTGCAAATATTGCAATGGGATTTCTGGAACAGAGGGAGTGTTCATAATGAAATTTGTGTCAAAATAGCTCATGAAAAGAAAATTTAAGTTTGGGTCAGAGGAATAACCTTCCCAGAACTTTCAATGAAATGGCTAAACTAAAAAGAAACTGACGAAGAGAAATAAAAATAACTGGGTTGGGGTAATATGAAAGGAGCTGGAAGAAAGTTTAAAAGGGAGGAAGTAGAAAAGAAAAAACTTAATGGGTTTAAAACTAATAATAGACTGTTAAAAAGATTTTCTTAATTTTTTTCTGATAAGTAACCCACTTAAAGATTTTGGGTGGTAACAAGTAATAAAACGAAGTCAAGGGCTGATATGGAAACATCATAATAACTATGGGAGAGCCGTGTGTTGCAACTTGCAAGGAGCACATGTTTCATGATGTGAAGAAAATATATATATTGTGAAGGGGGTTAGTACCTGTGCACCCTCCCTTCCCTCTCTGCCCCTGGTAGCAACTTATATTTGAATAAACAAGCAGGGCGAGTAGAAAGTGACTCCACATTGACATTTAGACTGTATTGATGATGAAAAGCACGCACAACAAAGAAGTTCGATTGCAACTTGCAAGATAATTAAAAAGAAGGAAAAAGATGGTCATACCTTTTCCAGGTTGCTGCCGATAGAGCCACAATATTCCCCTGTTTGATGTCACACAATGAGCTAAAGATTAAAAATATTTAATACATAAACACATTTGGAGGTATAAAATTGCAAAAGCCGTGAATCAATCTCTACTCAAAAGTTCTTACATATCAAATGCCCATCAATGAAGCGTAGAGGCAATCATATTGCAATGGATTTTCATAGTAAATTAAATCTTATGATTATATACAGAATTACCATTCTGACATACTTCCGGATAAAAATATATAGCAAATTATAGGACCAGGACATGCAGGCTAACAAAAATTTTAGAGAGAGAAAGAAAGGAAATCAAACACTTTGGATACTGCAAGCCAGATTATCATATCTTACAAAAAGACTAAAACAAACCACACAAAGGTATGGTGCCCAATTTTTATAGATACAGCAGCAACAAACTTGGAAAGCCAGGATTTAATGAATATTAAATTACAGGTTAAAAGATTTTAAAAGGTTCGTAACAAATCTCCAACTAGGTTACAATGAATAGAGTAAACTGACCATCTTTTTTCTGTTTCTTTATACAATTGAGAAAGTACAACTTGTAATGCTTCAAAGAGAGTTTTGTCTTTAAAAAGGAAAAAAGAAAAGTATTGCATTTAGACTTGATCATCAATTTCTAGTATCCCTGATAACAATCCTAACTCAAATGAGCACATGAAGTTATACCCAATGGCGAAGCCAGGATGTTTTTCAGTGGGGTCAAAATATTGCGATGGTATAACGAGCCAATTTTTTTACATAATTTGTCTTTTTTGGCCGGTTGCATATGTAAAACATATATTTGGTTACAATATTGTTAATATAATAAGTAATAACATTATATATATATATATGGTAAAAATGGAGGTACACAGCCGTGTAACTTTTAAAGTTACACGGTCTACGATCGTAGAGTAATTTCACTCTACGATCGTAGAGTAGTCCCCAGATAGTAGAGTGAATTCACTCTACAATCGTAGAGTAGTCCACGATCGTAGAGTGAATTCACAAATCGTAGAGTGACTACTCTACGATCGTAGAAATCACTCTACGATCGTAGACCGTGTAACTTTAAAAGTACTATCAGATACCTTCATATTTATATATATATATATATATATATATATATATATATATATATATATACCTTATTGACCTCTAATATGCTTTTCTAATCACAAATTTGTTAATAAAATATTTAAATTTCTTATGTTATAAAAATAATATAAATTAGATTGTTATTTATTTTAAAAATATTAGAGGAAGATGCATACATCAAGGAGTAGAAGTAATATGGAATTGAGAAAGTTATAAAAATTCAATTTGACCCCTATATTAAAAAATTTATAAAGTTTCAGTGGGGTTAATTTATTCATTACACTTAAATTTCTTTAAAATGTATCATATATTATAAAATAAAATAAAAATTCAATGGGGTCAATTGACCCCACACTCTCCCATGTGGCTTCGCCACATTCAATATATATATATATATATATATATATATAAACTTAAAGGTTAATGCGGATGTTTTGCACCAAGAATTAACATAAAATATATAGATGTTGCCTTAAAGTCATCATATGTTATATGATAGTTTTATTGGAAAACAAGTTGCTCCAATTCGAAAGGCAGTACATGCACTTGTTTGTTTCAAATTATTGTATGGTTAAAACATTGCCAAGCAAAACATTCAAATATTTTGGTTTTGAGACCCTTAGTTATTTCTCAAAAGCTGTAATGTCTCTGGATTATTTCTCCCTCTACAAACTGTAGTCTTCAAGAATGTTCTCTTCTTCATTTGTTTAACAATCAAAATATGATTTATTAATTTTTATGGGTATCGTAAGTTTATTGCTCAATTGGCATTTTCTGTCATTCTCAGATCGGAGGTGCTGACTGCTGAGTCACATTTAAGACATCAATAATAGTGTATTACTTGTCAAATATAAAACGGAAAAATAGAAAAATTAAACAAACTAAAAACTTAACATTGCAGAGCAAGGCAAAAACTCTTATGGTCAGGGTCAAAAACACTAGAAATCAATTAGAGATCACAATTTCAAGAAAAAGAAACACAGAAGGAAAAGAAAAATACTTGGATGCTTCCTCGTAGCTAAAGAACTTGACAGCTGAGTTCGGAACAATGCGAGCACAGTTAGTGCCATTGCCTTTGAACAATCCTCGGAAACCCTCAGTTCTCCATATATATTTCAACCCCTGGACTGTTCCATTGTATTTTATACTATGCGGATTTTGAACCTGCATTAAGACCAAATAAACGTACTGTTTAAAAATTAAATAAAATGAAATCAACCCAAAAGATCATATGGTGGTTGTATGGAATATAACTGACATACAACAAATTAAGGTAAAAATCTTGGCACATAATTATTTCAAATCTCCCAAAAGTTCATATAAGAAAGAGAAAAAATAAGAACAAGTAAAAAGAATCTCAAATGACCAACCAAGTCTACCCACACAAGCCAAAACTCATTTTTGCAAAGTATCTACTACTTTTTGACATATTAATGTTACTGCTACACAATGTACACACACATATAATATGAACATAAATAGATGAAAAATGGGAATCTCTATGGAGGAATTTTGCAGGGGGTATCACATATTTGAGCACCCAATTATAAAGCTCAAACACTGAAATCCTTAAAACTGAAACAAAAGTACGAAAAACTAAAAATAATTTCAATAATTAGTCTTATCTGCATAATATAATTCGAGAAACTCTACAAGTTTTGAGACACAAAATTTACAAGAACTTGGTTATAGAGGCAAATAGATAATGATGGAAGCAGGGCCGCGGATGAAAATGATACTGATGATCAAGAGGCCTGTTCAATGCATCACAATTTCGCTACAGCTTGCGTGTGGCCAGCTAAATTGGTTATCACATAAAATTAGTGACTTGTGGCTTTGCACTGGTCAATCCGTGAAATTGACTCAATTCGCTTCCAACTGGCGAATCCACAAATTCACAGTGGATGCACCTTCCTATGTAAGTGAATATGGTGACTACGGTTCATGGTAGAGGTGATGCCGTGATGGTACAATGGTGCACTAGAATTGCATCAGTGACTTCATAGTTATGCATATGCACTTTCTCTGAAAATAACCTGAATCCCATCCAAATGGACCTAGTTCATCATACCATTACATATTTTGGATCATTCACCATGAAAGTCGGGATGATCAGTGAAAAACACTAGGGAAACTGACTCAAATGTATTTAAATAATGAAGTAGGGAAACTGCCTCAAATGTATTTAAATAATGAAGAAAGAAATGTATGAACTATGACTTGAACCAAAGCCACAAGTCTGGCTGTCACGCCCCCAAATCCTGGTATCCTTCAAATCGCTGATTTGATACAACTTCATCTATTAAATCTACCAATAATTATGTTGGTTTCATTAAATTCTTCCCTGCATTGCAACATAGTCTCTACTTTTTAATATTCACCAATATTATACTTGATAATAACTTGGTTATTCAAAACCATACACCATATTCTTTATTCCAGAATCGTATACTTTACAATCTCCTATTACATTCCAAAGTCATATAAATCACGACTTATTCTAGTGCATCAATTACGCAATTCTTCTAACACTCATCTTTACGAGTATTCTACATCTACTAACTTGAATGCAAAGAACACAAAAACAATATATTTAAAGAATAGAAGAATAGTCTATCATTCACATTTCCAAAGTCATTACAACTTTGCAGCACAAAAGAAGACAATAATAAAATGTTTTCTTCCTTAGTCCTTCCTTTACTGACAAACTCTTATGGTAATAATTCCTTAGCTATAAATTTAAAAGAATATTTGCAAGAATGAACAACTAATTGCTCAGCAAGTCTAATAGATATATATGTCTCAAAATATATATAAGAACAACACGACATAAGTTTTCAACAAATTAACAATATAGTGAACTGAGTGGTTTCCCCAACCAAGATTTCGTCTCTTACGTTTACGCTAATTTTTGTTTAATTCGTACGATCTCTTGAAGTGCAAGCTTTTTGCTATCCTTCTCTCAATTATCAATAACTCTCTCTAAAGATTATAATAGCTCTTACGCTCTTGAAATACTTGTGAATTGGTGAGTTTTTAAGCTTGCAAAGCCTCCTATTTATAGGATAGCAAGAGTTGGGGTAAAATAGTCTTTACACAATAATCTATGACATCATTGTTTACATCATCGTCCTTTATGACATCATCGCTTACATCATAATCCTACATGACATTGCTTACATCATCATCTTACATGACGGCATTGCTTACATCATCATCCTACATGACGACATTGCTTACATCATCCTCCTACATGATTGGTCCATTTTCCTTCACTTGGATTGAGACTAGAACTATTACTGTGTTAGTTTAACTAGGTTTTCTTTCCTAGTTCGGTTAGTCCAACTAACTAGTTAGTTAGACATAATCGTTGACTTTGACTTTTCATATTTCTACCATATAATTTTTGTATTATATTCGTATTATTCTCGTATATTGCTCGTATAATATACTCGTAATATTCTTGTATTCTACTCGTATAATATTCCGTATCTAGGTTTTAACCCCTAGGTTTTCTTAACTAGTTCGTTAACCTGAAACTACAAAAATTTTCATTCGTAATTTTATTACAGATTACGTCTCCCTTCCCCAAATAAATGCTATGACGTAATTCAAAAAGTCACAAAAACAAAAATGTTTTTGGCGCAGTGTTTTAACGTGTTTTTCCCATAAAAAAATCATTTTATTATACGAAACAACAACACTTGTGCTTACTCACATAACACATAAACTAGGTCAATAATTCGAACTTTAATCACATACGATCACATTACACTTAGTCTATATCATAATCTTAATCTCTAATCATATACGATCGTATTTATAAGCCTCATAAATATTCGGGATATTACGCTAGCAACTAAGAATAATTTGACAATAGTTAAAAACTCAACAAACTGTGCTTCCAATGAGGATATGAAAATGCTCAACTGAAATTCCAGTCACTAAAGATCCCATTGACAAGTATATCAACATTATTGAATGTCAGAGTAGCTGTAATCACAAAACTAGACATTGGAACTTTGGATTCCAGTAACTAGAACATGCTATTGATGCAAATCATGCTCAGTCAAGGAAAAATATGAAATTTGTTTGTTCTTGTTGATAGATTTAACTTGTGCTATAAAGAATCAGTTATTTCACAGATGAAAGCAGCCATATTTAGAGCATAAGCATTTTGTAACCAAGTACTCCAATAATTTTCTAGCATATACATAGAACTATCGAATTCTTCACTTTTTCCAATTTCATTTGGGAACCACGTTATTTAGAAGCTTAACGGTGGAAGCATCTTTTCCTTTTCATCTTCTATTTCTTTTGGCAATTGAGACAAAAGGAAAAGATACTGAAAATGATGTTTAGACCAATACAAAAAAAACACCTCATTCATTCCACCAGACGGACAGAACTAAAAAATTGTGCATTACAGTATAATCCCTCATTAGCAAACAATTGATTAACAAGGATTGTTTCAATAAACTGGATAAATGCAGAGTTTTAACCTGAAATGACATAACAAAGCAACCAGTGGAGATAATTACCTGGAGCAAAATCTTTAGCCGTTCTAGAGGAGCAACAGCAGTGCGTGACCTGCAACATGTAGTAAACAACAACATTTTAGCATAGAAAAATCACTATGTATCCTAAATCGTGCATACTCAAGTCAATGTATAACAGGTATGCAACTATGAGTGTCTGAAGGCCATTCATAGTTTTCGCAGATTCCATATATATAGTTCCTGTTATTTTAGTCTCCTAGAACCAAAATATAAACGTGCAGGTTGTTGACAACTAAAGAGACATAAGATATAATATAGGCCAGGTTTTAACCATGAATAAGTACCGCTCAGTATTTCTATACAAAGTTGCAGACCTAGTGACCAAGAAACTATGCACACATCAATTACAGTATTTCGCTATTTAAAACTTCAAGTTATCACTTATTACTAAAGTTGGATTCCAGAGATCCAACTCGATACAAGAGAATGGAGCAAAATATATAACGAAAAAGTAAATAATTCCTTTCAACCATTTTTTTGTCATTTTTTTCATGTTTTCAATAAAGGCATAATACAATGTTTACATATGTGCATTAACTATCAAAAATCTGAACTAAAGGAATATACGGTTTCTTCTAAACACACTCCAGATATATAGTAATCTCTGTATATTGCCATGAAATTGACCTATAGTTAACTTATTTTAAAAGAAAAAAGTTAAGAAACATGCCTACAGTGACAAATTTACACCTCAAAATTATTATAATAACATAGTACAGAAACAACACAGCCAAGTAAAATCAGATTTTTGCGACAAGCATGGCAAAGCAACATTATAACAATAACCACAATAAGAATTAGGCAACAAAAGATCAATTATTTTGATTTATTTATCTCTCTCATAGATTATCAGGCCAACTCTCCATTCATCAATGTATATGATACAGTAAGAAGGACGTGAATATCCATCATTTCAGAAAGTTCCAATTAAACAAATCTAACGACAACAATTAAATTAATTTAATGGAATCAACGAAAATAGCAATCAGATACATACACTATAAGGATAAATACATAATTCATTCAACAAATTTATCGAATCAATCAAAAGAGCAAACAGATATACATTTTACAAACATATATTTGGCATAATAAGTAGTCTTTGAGAGAAATAGAAACTGAGAATCAAAGAGAAAGAACTCACACTCCGCCAGCGACGCCACCGGCAACCAGAGACTTGCAGATGCTAAGCAACGCGAGACGACTCGGAGCCTTGACACCTTCACTTGCTATCTTCGCTTCTTCGGCCAGATTTACGATCGTGGATACCGCAGTCTCACTGGTCTTCCCTACCACATCCTCCGACGCCATCCAATCTCCAACTCACCGGAACCCTAACAAAAAATCGAAGTCGTCAAATTCTCCGGCGATCTCGATAGAGAAAAAGGTCCCTTTCGTGAAAAATGGGCAAAGCAAAATGTTCTACAAGACGGCTATATATGCGTGTGTATATGTAGATATGTGTGACTGTATCTAAAAACACTAACAGTAGTGAATGGGCAAGTGTGTTAATTTGGCGGCTTTATGAAATGGATATTAGTCGTTCGATGATTGTTAACATTTGGATTGCCCATATTAGCCTATTAGGGTACCCAATTAAACTATTAATTTAATTAGTATATACTACTTCCTCCCTAAAAGACATTTAAAATTTTTACACATGAAACGACAAATAAATTAAAATAATTTTTTTTTTCTAAAATGATAATCTTTTAAGAACGGAGAGAGTAATTTTTTAATAAAAAAAAATAGTACTTTTGTAAAAAAAATAACAAACCCTATAACAATATCACAAAAATTAAATTTTCAATAGGAAATAGAAATTATATGTAGATAGAGAAGGATAACTACCCTATCCAAAAATAAAATTTAAATTACAAATTTTCATGATTTAAGTAAAAAAATAAAATAATCAGAAACAATTAGTAATAGTAAGAAAAAATCAGGAACAACTCAGTGGTTTCAAGTACAAGTAATGAAAATCATTTTTAACATATCAAACAAACCAAGGCCAACTTTATTAGATCAGAATTTTCAAGTACACATAAAATAATTTCTTTAAGAAGATTTTGTTATACAAGGATTAGATACTTAGAAGAAAATTATTAAAGTATAGATTATATAGGGAGTGGTTACTGGTTAACGTGATATTAACTTTGGTTAATTGACCAATACAAGGCTGAGAGGTGATCTCTCTCTACATGTCAGTATTATATTGGTCAATTGATCAAATTACCATGAAGTTAACTTTTATATATATATATATATATATATATATATATATAGTGCTTGAGATTATAATTAAATTGAGATAATTTATGTGTATTATTATAAGTAATGAAATTTGCATGAATTGATTAGAGGCTTAGATATAGTCATATAGAGAATCTTTAAAGGTAGAACAAAAGGGATTGTGATTTCAAGTAGGCCAAGAGCCAGAATTAGATCTGTTTGTGTTAACATATGCCAACTGAGAGGAATTTGAATCATATATGGAACCGAAAACACACAATACGAGAGGGAAAGTTTTTTGACAAAATTAAATTTTCAGCATGAGAATATAATTTAATTTTTTTATCACTATTAATTTGTTTCTCTGAATGAAATTCTTAATATTAATATAAAAATTTATTATAATTTTGTTAGTATTTTGAGAGGAACTACAAAAAAATATATATATTATTATAGGATTTAAGTGTAATGTCATTATCAATCTCCTTAGAAGTGGTGGGTATTTGATGCTATTTGGTCCACAACTTTTTTGGGCTTCCTGATAACTATGAACACTTAATGGATTGGAGGTCGCAACTAATACTGGGCAAAATGTTTGGTTTTTCTGGTTTTTTAGATCGGACTGAACCGGCCAGACCGGTATATACCGGCTTTTTAATTTATTTTATTATTAATAAATAATTAATAATAAAAATAAAATAATGATTATAATAATAATAATAATAATAAAATGATTATAATAATAAAAATAATAATTATATTAATTTACGGTAAAAAACCAGATCGAACCTCAGAATAAAGACAAACGATATCTTGATCCACCAGATATGTCAGATAAAAATTTCCGATTTTAATATCGGTTCGGTTCGGGACGGTTTTTACCGGTTGCCCACCTAGTCGTAACTTGTAACCAAAGCTAAAAATCATTAGGAACTCCAATGTAGTCATTACAAAGATAAGGAATGAGATTTTCTGGAGGAGAGTAGAAATTTAAATTCAACTATGTTAATACAAAAATTCTATGTGTACATGGAAATTATACATGAAAATTAAACATGGGTGTATTTTAATTTTATTTATTTATATTTTGACCCTTAATAAAATAAAAATATAAATAAATAAAATTCAAATACACTTGTGTTCAATTTTCACATTCACCTAAAAAAAACTCCCAGTTAATATTATCTTTTACCAGATAACCATCGCAAGTACTGTTGACTCTATGCCAAGTATGAAAAAGTTGACAGTTGTAGGGATTCTTTTAGTTCATGGGAACATCTTACATTAAAAATTATTTTTTATTAATTTTATATAAAAATATTAAATTTGCAAGAGTATAGTTGTAAAATGGCTGTTCAGCAATATCGTTTTACAAATTATGCTTCGTCTATACCTAATTATAATTTCTAAAATTTCATACAATTATTTAATTATGTTCGAAATACAAGATTGTGGATATTTGTGTTCATAATTATTGAGCCTTTTTTATACACTTTAAACAAAATACACGTGACACATTATTTTAAAGTAAAAAATGTTAATAAAAGATGAACTTCAATATTAGCTATGGATCAGTCCATTATATATTATTTTGTTAAAGGAAACTTATTTATAATATTTGGCATCTGTAATTTAATATTGTCGATCCTAAAAAACTAAAAAAAAGATTGAATTCGGCATCCGCAATTTAATATTACGAACAACTTACTTAAAAACGATGTCGTTTTTCAGTTGGTTACACCTAGCGTCCGTAGTTTAGTACTGCACATAGAGAACTTTTACAAACAAGGGCATTTTTGACATATGTCCCGTTTACAGTATTAAACTGCGAAATACTGAAAACTAAACTGCAGACCAAGGTTCTACAAACCGTTTGATCTACAGATGGACGGTCACGATCTATTGTAAAAATATTCCTAAATCGACAACGTTACCTATGAATTATTCTTTTATATATATATATATATATATATATATATATATATATATATATATATATATATATAGTTTTTCAAATAAATCGAAAAGAAATGAACCAAGAATGAGCCAATTATATAAAGATACAATTTATTTACATCGCTTTAGCATAGAAAATCGATTTTTTATGTTATAGCGACGGAAAAAATCGTCATTATAGTCAGTTCGTTTTTAATTTGCTCCCTCCAGTTCGTTGAAGAAAGCCTAGAACCCTTATTTATGCAATAATAGGTTTTGATGCCAATGGTATATGTATATCTTCTCCACCGGTCAATATTTATGTCGCTCTTTATTTCATTCCACTTTTCTTTTTATTTTATTTATTCAATTCAAACGTATTATAAAGATATAATTTTTTTCAAGTTTAACTAATTGAGTTTTTAGTTTAGCACTGGTGGTACTGTGATAACGAAATAAATGTATAGAAATTGTTGTATTTTTTTATTTTTTATTTTTTATTTTTTGTAGAGGGGAGACGAATTTCGGAGCGTCATATTGTTTGTTTGAAAATGATGACATCATAATAAAATTATAATAATAAATTTAAATATATTATATCATTTTATACTATGAGATTTCTTTCATTGAACATATTTTTTTAAAAACGAATCTTTTTGGGGAAGAAAGGAAATATATTATAAAAATGAAGTCATTATCAAGTTTTTTTTTACCGAATGCAATAATTCCAGTCATTTAGCACTTATGTGGGTGATCCTTCATAATGTTCGAAAGTAAACGGTTGAATTCGACTCTAAAAAAATATGAACCAGACTCGAATTCGTTAATAATATAATTTAAATTTGAGCACAAAAAATTATTTGAATAAAAATATGAATAGAATATGAACAATATTATACTCGATTCGTTTAGGATTCAAACTACTCGAACTCTTTATGGATTAATATATAATCGATACATTCTCTTATAATATATACAAAGTTAAAAAAAATTAGAATAATTAACTATTATTTTCTTCTTCTTTTTTTTCTTTTTAATTGTAATTTTATATTTGTAAAGTGTGATAGTAAATATATTTTTTTATTTTAAAGTAAAATAATAAGTTCAATTTATAATTATATCTATTATAAAAGTAGTTATTATGAAAAGACTCGAATTCGAGTTTGAATTTGAAGTTCGAGAGTAGTTTGATGAATATAATTCGATCCGAGTCAAAACTGAGTAGAGTTTTTTAATTGCAATTCGAATCCGAGTCAAATTCAAGTATGAATTTAATTTTTCGAGTCGAATCCGAGCAACTCTTTCAATTCGTTTCGTTTACACCCTTATTCGAAACACACACATTTCTTTCACTGAACTCCAAATGTTTCAATAGGAACTTTATTCCATATGTATTTAGGGGTGGCAAATTTTGAAACAATACGAACATAATTCAAAAATGGATTCATGCCTTAAACACGTGTTATAAACGAGTTTGTATCATAAATAACATCTTAAAAACATCAATTTTTGACACGAACACAATTCATAAATGAATTCGAGTCATAAGTACGCATCATACATAAATTTTGTCAAGATACGAATTCACCCAACACGACATGATTGTCACCGAATTAATATTACTCAATATTTTTGGGCATAAATAGGTGGATTAATTTTTTATTTTATTTTTTCTAAATTGTCAATTACTTGTTTTTTGCAGCTACTTATAATTTGAATTATTTTCAATAATCTATTCACCTCTCAAAAGTCAGAAGGCACACAGTGCTCTCGAAATGTAATGCCTGTCAAGTGTCAAGTGAGTGTTTAAGAATTTATTTTTTATCTGGAATTTCATGAACCTGACCAGGTCTCTCCAAGGACCACCACCAGTCCACCGGACCACCACACAAGAATAAAAAAGAAAAACAATTAAATGAAAATTTAACTAGTCAAGTTGGTTTGAAGATGTCTAGCATTTTATGACAGGTAATGAAGCTTTCATAAATCAACATCACACATCACTACCTACACTCCAACGACTGCATCAAAGGAAAATTAGGTTGATAATGATTTATATTTGATTATTTTAATTTAAAAGTTTCTATATTATCCTCTCTCTCAAGTCTCAACTATGATATCTGATTAATTCTTTATCCTTTACCAACTTGAAAGAGAGAAATGTCCCATTGATCTGTCAAATAACAAAAGGCCAATGGGACACTTCAGATAGAATCCGTATAACATAACAATGCATCATACTATTGCGTTGCATTTGTAACTTGTCAAATAAAATTAAACTGGTTTTGGGGTCCCTATAGGAAAGCTGCAACTGCAATACGACTTATCCTGCTCAAAATTGTTGTCATGATATGAGGCAACTCAATTGAGTACAAGAGGAAAGTCAAAACACGTGATTAATACAGACGGAGAGATTATCTTTTCGTTTGAATTAAATATGGAGTGAACTTACTTTCAAATTCACTTCATGATGACAAACAGAAAAAACAGTAGAGGGGATGAAAAGAAAATGCAGGAACTGAAATTGAACCAAATGACAAACAGAAAAAACAGTAGTTGGGATTAATTTTAGTTTAGAGGGAAATGAATATGGTGATGTAAGGTGGTTAACGGCAGGCAGATACTAGTCCCAAATTGATTTTGCCAAAAACATACAGCTAGCATTTGTCTTTATTCTTACTTCGTCAAAGCAGCTTTTGTAACCCCCGAGACTTAGCTTTAAAGTTTAAACTTGACACCATGAAATTATTGTATAGTCTATTTCATTCAGTCTTTGGCCCCCCTATTTCTGTATTTCTTTCTTAAAATACTACACTACATTAATTCATTTCCTTTCTTTACAAAAAGGGTAAAGAAAAAATTGTGTTTGGAAATGAGTCCAACTTATTCCCTTCCATCCAAACCTTCCCTTTTCTTGGGACTCGCAGATTCTCAGCTTATTAGATGATGATGATGAAGACTAACTTTTTTTCTTTCTCTCTCCTCCCATTACCAAACAAGCATACAACATAAATAATTTTGTTTTGTTTTGTTTTGTTTTGTTTTGGGTTTCAGAAACCTCTGAATTCTGATTCCACAACATCCATGATAGTTTCAGAACAGAAAAAAAAGTCAATGTTGTCCTTTGAATGTAATGCTTTCCTTTATAATTGGATAGCAAAAGGATAAATTCAGTTTATTTTGGGTGTTGGGTTCTTTAATTCGGAGATTTTTATGATGGGTTAAGGTTTGGGTTAGTTCATGTTTTGAGTTTGATTTGTTGAAAATGGCGGAAATTTCAAAAGTTAGGTTAGTTCGTTGCCCCAAGTGTGAAAATCTTCTTCCTGAGCTTCAGGATTACTCTGTGTACCAGTGTGGTGGTTGTGGCGCTGTTCTTCGAGGTAAATTTCTATCTCTCTCTCTCTCTATATATGTATATTAAATAAAGATACATAAATTTGAGGAATTATACGTTTTGGTTAAGTAAATGTACATACATAAACAATTTGATATTTTTTTTTATATATGTAGACTTGTAAAGAGCTAAACTTTAATATCAAAATTGCTTATGGGGGAATACATGGCAAATGTAGATGCACATAAAGATACAAACACTTTTTTTTGGGGGAATACTATTTAAACACATACGTGTGTAAAGAATTGTTTTTGTATGTATTCATGTAAGTTTTGGTTTTATTTTCATTGATTTAATGATGCAGGAAAGAAGGGGCCTGTGATTGATGGGTTGTTGGAGAAATCCGATGATGAGATTATTAGAGAGGGTAATGAGAAGGGGGGTGTTAGTTTTGCTAGTGCTTCTGAAAGGGAGAATAATGATATTAATAGTAATAGGGGGAAAGAGAGAGTTTTTCCCGAGAGAGTAAATAATTTGGGTAGCAGCTCTCATCTAAAATGGAGAATAGGGAGGTTTTGGCTGATTATGAAAGAATTAGGAGAGGAGATACAGGCGGTTCGAGGTCTGATCAGAGTAGTAGAGTTGGGTTTTATGATAATAAAAGTAGGAGACAATCTAGAGTTGCTTCTGACAATGATCTTGATTTGAACATGAATAGTGTCGAGTTTGCTAGTTTGCGGTTGGCAAATGAAGTTGAAGAAATCAGGCGGAGATTTGGGTCTGTGGGATCATGGCCAGTTATGGATCAGTGGGGTGAGGAAAGAAATGGGTCTAATGTATTTCGTGCGAATGGCAGAGGCGTCACAGAACAGGAGAGGTTTGCCACTTCCTCCCATCCTGATGTGGGGACTTCATATGATCCTTTGCATTCTTCTTACGGCTATGGCGAGCAGGTTAAGAGTCGTGACGGTTTGGATGGGCTTGCTAAAGTTGAAAGTTTAGAGAATGATCGTGCTGAGCTCCTTAGAAAGCTTGACGAGTTGCAGAACCAACTTAGTAGATCATATAATGCAGCAGAACAGCCAAAAGGAAGGATTGGTGCAGATAGGGGAATGGCTCCACCTTTGCCTGATCTTTACAGTGGACGAGACGCTTCTATGCCAGAAAGCTCAACCAGTTTGTATAATGCTAACATGAAACCTCATCCTCGAGATAAACATGTTCCTAAACCTCATTATCATGATCAAAACCTTAGACCTTTTCCTTATGGCCAAAGTTATGCTTTAGATATGCAAGATTTCCATGCTCCTAGACATGTTGCAAATGAATTCATGCAATATGAGGATGCCTATCGGCCTCAACTGTTCAGGAGGCCTCCATTTGAATCACCACATCAATACTTGCCACGATATGAGTATCGTGACCGTTTTCCTGGACAGTACATGGATTTCAATCAAGCCCTAGCATCACTCCCACATGAAACCTTTTTTCACCAGCCAGCATGCTCTTGTTTTCACTGCTACAACAAGAACTGGCATGTCTCTCCAAAGGTACCTCCCCCTGTTTTTAGCAGTCAAAGATCACCAAATGACCCTAGCTATCGCATTTACCATCAAAATGGAAATCCTGTTACATATGGTCCACCAGATTATAATACTAGAGGTTCGGCACTGTCTCCTCTGCATTCTCTGGGTCGTCATCCACATACAAGAAGTTTGAGCGACCTTGATTTAGAAAATGGTGGCTTTGGTCGGCGCCGGCCAAGAAGGTTGGTCTTAGCTCATGGAAGTGGACGAGTTTTCTATCCCATTGCAGGTGGTGCTCCATTTGTAGCATGCTGTAATTGCTTTGAGTTGCTGAAACTGCCAAGAAAAGTTATGTTGGTGGAGAAGAAACAACAAAAAATGCGACGTGGAGCTTGTTCTACCATAATTTTGTTTGAACTTGACAATAAGGGTTTTGTCTTTTCAGTTCCAGCTCAAGTCAAGATAGTTCCTGGGCTAGGTTCTGCTGAGATTTTGGATGAAAAATTGCAAAGCTCTCCTAATCGTTTGAATGCTAGGGCCACAAACTCCTGCTCTGATGATTATGATAGTTATGGTTATAACTTCCAGACAGCTAACGAATCCAATTTATTGTCAGAAGTATCAGAATCTGGGTGCAGCTGAAAGGAGGCAGGAATCTCATCCTTCATCTTCCAGTTTTTCCGAGGATGAGCAAAGCCCAGATAGTGTAATTGTTCAAAGAGCTATTTCTAGTTCTGTGGAGCTTCCCTCAAAAGATAATGTGTCTTTACCACTTCCAGATTCCCTTGTCCAGGAGCATCCTGACAATACTTCGGATAATGCAGTGAGCAAAGATGGGAAGGGAAGCAAGAGTAAAAGAAGTTATTTGGAGAAGCTGATCACCAGTCGAGCGACCTCTAGACAGAGTTCTGTAAAAGATGTAGCGGTGGCAACTGAAATGGAAGTTTCTTTCAATGAGTACTTAAATAGTGGTGTATCACAAGACTCTGCTGTGGAGGTGAGCAATGAAGAAGATCAATCTAGGACCAACAAGAGGAGCGAGTCATTCTTTACAGGTCTCATAAAAATGGGATTTAGAGATTTCTCAAGGTCGAGTCAAAACATGGAGAATGGAAGATCAAATGTTTTTGTTAATGGGCAACTTATACCAGATCGTGTTGTTAAGAAAGCTGAAAAGCAAGCAGGGACTATTCAGCCTGGAGAGTACTGGTTAGCACTTATACCAAGTCATATCTATTATCTTTTCCCTCATTTATGTTGCTTAACATCAATGTTGTAAGTGTGATGCCTATGGTAGATTTATTTTTCTTGCAAGACATAAAATATTGTAACTTTGATGTAATTGTACATTTGTTCCTATTATAGTTCTAGATGTAGATTTAATTTCACAGGGGCAAAAACAAAATGTTTTGATTTTCTCCGAATAATACACAAACTATCAAATATCTGTTGGGGAAAAAGGAAAGTCTTATACTGAAAATTGAAGGTTCTTCACTGTAGTTGTTAGAGAGTGTTTGCTTTACGTGGTGCATTTATCATTTATGATAGTGACATATCCATTCTATTTGGCCTGAAGTCTCAATGGTTACTTTCAAATTCTTTCTGTTTGACAGGTATGATTTCCGAGCTGGATTTTGGGGTGTTATGGGCCAACCCTGCCTTGGCATCATTCCGGTGAGATCAATTAGTATTTATGCACCCAACTCTTTCTCTTTGGCTATAGTAATGTTACCATTTGTACTGATGACATAACATTAATGTATTGCAGCCATTTATTGAAGAATTTAATTATCGCATGCCAGAGAGTTGTGCTGCTGGAAACACTGGAGTCTTTGTAAATGGGCGAGAACTTCACCAGAGAGATTTAGATTTACTTTCTGCCAGAGGACTACCAGTAACGAAAGATAAATCTTATATTATAGAAATTAATGGCAAAGTTCTGGATGAGAACACGGGTGAAGAACTAGAAAGCCTTGGCAAACTTGCCCCAACGTAAGTCCTATTTGTCCCTACAACTGGTCGAGATTTAATTTCTTTCTGATGCTGCATTTTCACAATCAACTAACTTTAGCGATTGCTAATAATTTTATTGTTTACCATCATCTTTCTGCGTGATCAATATTTGCTATTCACGAGGTTCATTGGGCCATATGGGCATTCTTGGCTTTCCCCTTCATTAGTAATAAGGTTTTGAAATGGCTTATATTGGAGGCTCCAAGCTAGAAATTTCTTATTCAGTTGACAGGAACTGTGTGTAAATTTGGCATTTATACTCAATTAAAAGACATCCGATTTTGTAGTTATATTTTTATTAGATCTATTGGTATTTGAGTAATTGACCTCATGTTATTTGATAAAGGAACTATTTGGTATAAGTTAGTTGTTAGTATAAAAAACTAGAAACTCGTTCTTCTAGAAATCAATAAAATGTAGCAAGTTCCTTTTTTGCTTTCATCCTAGGTTTGATGGAACTAAAATTTATAGTGCATCATTTATATGTGTTTGCTTAAATTAATGAAAATGAAAACAAATTTGGGAAATATGTACCATGTTCTCAAAAATCTCGATTTCAAAATTTTAGATTAATGTTGCATTTTGTACAAAGCAATAAAAGCATTAAATTATACCCACAGAACAAAAGGAGAAGAGAGTTGAGGATTATATTTCTCTACATCCTGAAGTTTGGGTAAATGAGCTATTAGTAATGAGGTTGATTAAGGAGGTCATTTATTATTTATGTAGAGGTTTACAACCCTATTTTGGTTTCACACTGCTGCATTATTGACTACTTACTAATAAACAGGGTTGAAAGGGCAAATCATGGATTTGGCATGAAAGTCCCGAGAGTCATTGCACGATGATCAAGATAGTTTGCAGCGGCTTCAGTTTACTCGTCATTCAGAATGGGAATTGATGAAGCAGTCAGACCTTGCACTATTGGTATGTACTTCATTTGTAGATGCACACTTGGAATCATGATGGATGCATAGTTGAGCTCCTTTGTTGATTTCAAGTTTATTGTATTTGTAATAGGAAATTCGTGTGCCTCTTTGTATTTTAGTTTGTAACCTTACTGCGAAAGCTGTGTAAAGCATTTAGATTACACAATTTATGATATTGCTACAGAGTTGTTGTGGTTATAGCTCTCTAATTATATACTGGAGGATTCTTTGGAACTAATTTTGGAAATCAAATGCAAAATTTGTTGAAGTCATTAGCCTCTTATCCAAATGTAATTCAGCTCAGATAATATTTATCATATCTGATGACTCTTTGTTTACTATATGCCATAAGTGCTTTAGCATCTCTCATATTTATTTACCTCGTGGCAGGGAGCAACAAAATATGTGATTTTTCTTTTACAGCTCACGGTAAGTCGAGAAGCAATTGTACCTTCTGTTAGGGGGAATTGATTATTATCATTGCCAGAGAATAGAAATTGATCTGTGCCTACAATTTGGCCCTAAGCTATCTGATAAAATCATGTTCATACTGTAGTAATGTAGTTGACTTGCTTTTCTCTCTGTAATTTAGAGTAATACTTATCCATCTGGAAAGGAGTCCTACTTTCTTCTTACTTTCATTGGAAATGGTACACTTTTTTCTAGACAGCGGGACTGAGGGAGTATGATGCAAATACCAGAAACTTCAGAAGCATTCTTAAGAAAGAAATGAACTGATTACAAGGTCTAAATCTTCTAGCAAGTAGAGATAAATAGCTTTGCAAGCGAGATTTGAGCACCTTATGAGACGAAATTGTTAGGCCAATTCGGAGGGCCATGTTTCCCATTTTGTAAGCTAAAAATGACAAGCTACTGAACTTCTTCTGCATAACTGTTAGTGCTAACTGGACTGATAAGCTCTTTCGAATAGGCATTACTCTCTTAAAAGATAGCATCCCATGTGTATGAGCTTGAGGTTCAGACATTTGCTGCATTTTCTGATGTTTTCTATTCAATGTTTTTGATTATTATGGTTGCATGCATTTATGAAATTATCATATCAAACATGATGTTTACAAATCTTGAAGTTTCACCCGTGTGGTTTGGACATTTTGGTTGTTTATGTTCTGTATCTTTCGCAAGATGAAGGATCAGAAAATTTATGTTCCATTCCTTCACACAGTTGTCAGTCAATTTGTACCCATTCTTGGGTTGATTTGAAGTAAAACTTTGTGATTACTACAGAGTTCAGTTCATAATTTGAGTTTATAGTATTATCGGATGCTCGGGCTCATTGAAATGTGGTTGGAGTCATTGTGCATAAGCACGAATCTATATCTTTATGTGGTTGGAGTCATTGTGCATAGACAATCTTTGCATAACAGGGGAGGAAATCCTATAATAATGTAGCTGTTCTGAAAAAAGCAATCTCTGATTATTTTTTAAAGAGTAATTTTAGGAACACCAATTATACACAAAAAGTTGTTCACACACAATATACAAAAAAGAGAGAAAATAGGGAGTGGGTCCTACAATTAAATATTTTGCACATTATTAGTAAGCAATACATGAGTCCTACTCTTGGTGCACAACTTTTTGTGTACAGTTGGTGCACATAATATTATTCTTAAAGAGGAATACTAGGGACACCAATTATACACAAAAAGTTGTGCACCTACAGTATAAAAAAAGAGAGAAAATAAGAAACAAGACCTACAATTGAATGTTTTACACATTTTCATTTGCAAACAATGCATGGGTCCTACCCTTGTGTACAGTTTTTTGTGTACAGTTGGTGCACATAGTATTATTCTTAACGAGTAATACTAGGGACACCAAGTATACAAAAAAAGTTGTGCACCAATAATATGATATTCATGTATTGCTTATCAATAAAAATGTGTAAAATATTTAATTGTAGGTCTCACTCCCCATTTTCTCTCTTTTTTAAGATCACTTGTACTACTATCACTATAGGAACTCCTATAGTCAAGCAAGTAAAATTGCATTAGGTGTTCTTTAAGTGAATCACGTTCAATGAACTTATTCTCCAATAAACACATGCATACTTGCTTTAGTGTCTCCACACAAATGATTGTGAGATCAATCATCCAATCGACAGAGTAAACATAATATGTATTAATCTATCCGGAATCAGTAATCTCACATTAATAATCCAATGATTAAGAACATTTTAGTTTTGAACTATCTAAAAGTTAGATCCCATTAACATGAACTAAAAGTATTGCTTCAAAACTACATGTTTATCTTAATTAATTCAACCAATTAAACTTGGATAAAGAATACATTTAATTAAATAAATTCTTTTATTAGTAAACGAACAAGATTACAAAGTAAGTGTTTATCACATCCGATGTGATTGGTTTGAGGTACTACTTTCAATCTTCCACTTACAAAGCTAATCACCTTAGTATCTCATACTCATTTTCTCTAAGTGGCGATTAAACTGCTACTGAAATAATACTTTAGCAAATGGATTTACAATGTTGTTCTGAGAGTCCACTCTCTCTAAGGTGACATATCCTCTTTCAATTATTTCTCTAATCAAATGAAATCGACACAACACGTGTTTAGATTTCTGATAAGACTTAGGTTATTTATTACTGAATCAACAATTGTTTATTACTTGGAACCCTTTCAACTCACTGCACCATCGTTTAAGGTAAACAAATACTCTGAAACAGATTTACTATCGTCTTGGTCAGTCTGAAAACTTGAGCTTGTATCAGACCCACCACACTAGAAACACATCCTTAGTTATTCTTAAGTATGTTAAGATATTTTTCAACGATTTTCAGTGTTCTTCTCCAAGATTTGATTGATATATGTTTATCATACATAGTGCATAAACAACATCATGTCTCGTACATATCATCTCATACATGATAGATTCTGTTGTTGAAGCATAAGGTATCTTACTCATGCGATCTCGCTCTTCCGGTGTCTTTAGGGACATTTTCTTAGAGAGAGATTACTCCATGACTCATCGATACGAGTCCTCTCTGGAGTTGGACATATTAAACCTCTTTAGTATCGAATCAATGTACATTCATTGAATCAAGTCAAACATCCTTTTAGATCTATCTCTATAGATTTTTATCCCAAAATATAGAATACTTCTCCCAAATCTTTTATGTAGAAATGTTTAGACAATCATAACTTTACTGATTGTAACATCGGTATGTCATTCCCAATTAGTAGTATATTATCAACATATAACATATAGTATTAAGAATGTCACAGTGGTCCCATTGACCTTTTTGTACACACATGATTCATCCTCGTTTTTGATAAAATCAAACTCTTTGATTGTCTCATCAAAAAGAATGTTTCATCTTCGAAAAACTTATTTTAATCCATAAATGAATTGTCACAACTTACATACGTGAAAAGTGAGCACATTTTTGCATTTCTTTCTTAGTCCTATTTGAGAAGTGAGCACATTTTCAAGAAGGATAATGATAGGAGATGCATTTTTTTTATTACTAAAATTTGGGTACCAATTAATATGTGATTATTATATTGTTCTTCTATACTGTTGGGCCATAATCCTTTTCTTTATTGGGCCGAAATTATTGGGCTCCTCCCTTGGATCATGTTATGCTAAGTCATGGTTGGATCCGGTCACTTGGGTCATTTTTATTATTTGGGCTTAGTCATTATATTGGCCCATTATACAAATTATCACTTAACCCAACTTTGACCAAGAATCATTATGCCAAATGACGTTTGACTATTAGGTTCGCCACTTTCTTTGCATGGCATTAATGAGGATGGGACTCGGATGATGGCCGTGGTGGTAAGCAAGATGTGAGAGGGGTGAAGGTAGATTTGTTTATGTGGCGACCCCAAAATAGGTCCATTCCATCCAACCCATTTCGAGTCGCCAAATACATGGTACGAAACAACTACAACTTTATTATCACAACAATAAAGCGTGAGTTTAAATACAAATATTATCTTCTAGACAATATTTATACTCAAATAAATCCTCATCACATTTATTGATACATTATTTTACAATAATGGTGAGGACTACTAAACAACTCTCTCTAGAACCTTCATTCCATACCCCGACTAAAGTACTCATTTACATTTTCGCCTCCCGAGAAGAAAAATGGAACAACAAGAAAAAAGGGTGAGCTCAACTAGCCCGATAAAGAATGTTATGACTAAGATAATATACAACAAATTATCGTTAGTCTCCAACAGGAAAAATCGATAGAATACAAATGAACAACAAGTTTCGGATCAATATTCGCAATGAAATAATAATTCATGTAGAAGAGTTACGTAGAGAATGAAATCTACTATAATCTATGAATTTAACGATCCATCATCAATATTTTATCCTCAGTAACATCAATCAATATTCATCTCAAATCAAATATTCATCTTTTGCACTCTGGTGCCAAAGATATTCATCAATCATCGTGTTCATCTCAACACTGTTCATCTTTGCACTAAAGGCCAAAGATATTCATCATCGGTCATGTTCATTTAAACACTGTTCATCTTTGCACTAAAGGCCAAAGATATTCATCGAAATCATTCATCTTTGCACTACAGCCAAAGATATTCTTCAGAAATCATTCATCTTTGCACTCTGGGCCAAAGATATTCAATACTATCATCATTTAAGATCGAGGATGATGAAAAATACTTTTAAAGAACGAATCCAAATTGAAACAAAATGACAAATATTATGGATTCGTACTTTTAAACACTCCGAAGTTCAAAAATACTTCATAAATAATCATAGTGAAGTAAAATTCAAGAATGATCAAAACATGGATACAATCAAAGCTAGTATCCGAATAGATATTTTAGAGGCGAAAAGAAAAATTTTCATTTTTTAAATTGAATAGTCAGATTCGTGAATGAATAGTCAGAGTATCGTGAAATAAGTCTTGATATCGTGAATAGTAACTCAAACACTAAAAGATAGAAATTCCACAAAAAACATTTTCACGCTTCGTGAATAGTACTCGTGAATAAGAACTAAGTGAATAGTAACTCATGAATAGTAACTCGTGAATAAGTAACTCATGAATAAGAAACCCGAGCATGAAAAAGTTCCAAATTTGATAAAAACTTGGATCAACATTTCAAAGATAATGATATTGAAGAAATAATATCATTCTGAAAAAATAATATCCCTTACCTCAAAGAATCAAGACTTGGAAGGAAAGGTGGAAGTGATCTTTGAATGAAACTTCAGATCTTGAACAACAACTCTCAAAGTATCTAAATACTCACAAAATACACTCAATAATATAGAGAGAGAGAGAAAACTTTGTTTACGGTGTGATTTTCAATTCTAACTTAAATTTCTATTTATAGGAAAATGTTAGCCGTACAAAAGCAGACTTGACCAAGCTACTGCGATGGCTTTACTCGCTACTATTGCCACCCACCACATTTGAAATAAAATTCAGCACATTTCTTCACCAACCACAAGTGGGGCCCACTCAATTCTAGAATTTTCCACCAAAATCAATTATAAACCTAATTTTAGAATCCGACACCTCTTAAAATTCACAACAAATCATTCGTGCATTTTAACGGTTCAAAATTTGTGGACATATACTCAACTTATGTATGTATAACATATCCAAAAATTACAACGATCCAACGGTCGGATTAAAATTATAACCCCGCAATATATCTCAAAACCCCGATTTGATTTTAATACCTCTAATCAGATAAAATCTCGATAAAACACCTCAACATTAATTCCTTCATTAATAACCACATAAATAAATCCATCATTTATATTCATATAAAATAAATATTTCCTTATCATATGAATCAATAATTAATTATTCACAAATAATATTACGAGAATCACAATTATGACAACCGGTAGTTCTGGGAAAGAGGGGCTTTCAATAAGGATCTCTCTCATCTTGCCGCATGATTAGGTGACCAAACCTCTCCTTAAATGTAACTTTCTAGACATTGCCAATAATGTTATCTAATAATATTATTCAAATAATATGAATTATTGATCCGATAATGGGAAATATCATGCGATGACAATTATTCAAACAATGAATAATATAAAATACCAACGCAAAGAATTATTGAATCAATAAAATAAAATATTGAGCAAGAATCTATCGTGAAAATTATTGAGTAAAGGCCTTCTTACGTAAGGATCAATAATTCAACAATACATGCGGCAATACCGTATGCTATCTCGTGCTTAACTACGCCAGACATCGTATTTTAACCCGGGTATTCCAACGATCTTAATTCAGTAACAACTACGCCAAGTTATTTATAACCACCCAAACTTTTATCGTTTTCCTCATCCAATCGCTTTCCGTTATGGGGCCCACACATGGTCGCTAGGCCGTCATGCATGCGAATATTCCGACGACGATTTAATATTCCACGACCAAACGAATATTCCCACAAAGATTTGAATATTCCACGACCAAACGAATATTCCCGACAAAAATGAATATTTTATAACCACTTGCTTATTTTGAAATATTTGCGTATTTAACCCTTAACTATCCACATTAATCAAATCAACCCTTACTATTTCAAAATAATAAATAACGGAAATTCCTTTTTTATTTAAAAAATTTCGGGGTCTTACAGTTTACTTTCGGTTGAAGTGACCGGAAGTGAGGAAAAAAGGTGTCAGAAGGTGGTGGGTGGCACGGTAAACCGGATAGTGGAGTATGCATGGGGCTAAGATCACATAAGAGGGTAAGTAACACATATATTTCATTTAAGAATTCTAATTCTATATCTCTCAGACACTAGATAATATTTTCTCTCCATTGTTGACCTTGTGATCGCCTGTACTGACTCTCACGCCGGAGCTATCCCTCGACGGTCAGGCCGTCAAGCTTTTGGTGTTGACTTGTTGAACTGTGCAGGATATAGGACGCGTCTTGGTGATTGGGACGTTTTGAAAGATCTTGGCGTTAACATTGGCGCTAGAAGGAGGGCTGAGTTCTAGTGTCTTGAATATTTTTCAATCACAATCCGTGTTTGTTCTACGTCAATATTCATGGTGAAGAGTAGAACACCTACACTGAAGAAGGCGGTAGACCGAGGGTCGCCGGTGAATCGACACCCCGAGTGTCTGTTAAGGATCGTTTGGGACCGACAATAAGTGTTCATGCAAGCACAGCGTCCAAACGATCCCCCGAAGATTTTCAGTTGAAGAAGATGGGTAAGGCCAAACGTAGGTTAGTCTACCCTACTGATAAAGCGTCTGGCCACGGTCGGAAACGAGTAGAAGACACTTCTCCTAGAACTCGATACCGAGAGGACCAAGATGAAAGGCTTCACGACTAGCCAAGATGGCTGATGAAGCGAATAGAACTATGGAAGTACTTGTGAAGCAACGACAGGATATAGCCGGAAAGCGGGATGGCGGATGTGAGTTGAGAGATGAAGAACTCGAGTTATAATCGGTCCAGAAAGCAAGGGACGAAGTGGAAAAGAACACATTCATTCGGGGACCCGAGAGTCTCGAGGTAGAAATCGAGAAAGAAGAAGATCCGAAGCCCTACTCCTCAAAGATCGAGGAGGGTACATCGCATCTGTCGATTCTAAGGAGGCGGTCGGAGGAACGAAGAGGTCGATCCAGGATCGTACTCTTGAAACCACAAAGAGAGCCCTTGTTATCAGACATTCTCGCCTCGGTGCGGAAACACAAAGACGAAGCATATCTAGAGATTGTACTCGAGAGCCTCACCGAGGTACACTAGATAGACACTCGTCAGAAGAAGCCCTTCAGAGTTCAAGGTTCTATTGTAAGAACCCGGTCTACTCATGGGAGAAAGGAGTCATCGGAAAAGGAAGCATCATCTCAACGGAAGGTGTAGATTATTTGGTTAAAGAGTTAAAAGAACTTTCTAAGCAGCTTAAGCATCTGGCACGAAAGACGAAGGACACCGGAAAGAAGGAATCCCCTTTTTCCGCGGAGATTCTTAGAGAAAAAGTCGACCCCACCAAGAAGTTCGCCCCATATTGAGAGTTATGATGGATCGGGGATCCTATGACCCTGATCAAAGCGTTCAATCGATCGATGGATTATTATGACTTTAGCGATCTTTGCTAAGTGTCATAATTTTGTCACAACACTTAGAAAGGATGCCCGGCGGTGGATGGGGACTTTGCCCTCGATTCAATTTCATCTTGGGCGAGCATATGCGATAAATTTCATGCTCGCTTTGGGAGCAACAAAAGAAAGGAAAACCAATGGTTCATTGGCTCAGTTCGGCGGTTTTGAATGAGTCTTTGGGCCAATATGTGAAGAGATTCCGTGAAGCAAGAGGGCGGTGATGACTTGAATGATCTACAAGCCGTTGGATTGCTTTCGAGAATGGGTTAGATCTGGTCGAATCGGAGAAGTTAGTGAAGAAGTTGATGTTTCATCCCGAAGAGTCTTCTTGAGGCCTTTGACAAAAGTGAAGGTTATATCGTGGTGGAGGAAGCTATGGATGACCTTAAACGCCCCGCTTGGAATCTACCTAAGGAGACAGATCGGGAGATGAAGGCGAGTAAAGATCGGAGAAAGAATGAGGGTAATAAATACCGCTACGGTAGGCGGGTCGAAAAAGTTTAATAATTGGAGAGCGAGGTGGAGGACGTTAAATCGCTTCCAAATTTCAACGAGTGAATAGACGCGTACACAACACTTAATACTGATGTAGGTAAGTGTTATCTTGGATCAAATTAAGAATCAACCTATTTTCGAACCATTTCGAGATAACATTAAGCCTTTGGAAAGGGAATTTCGTAAGTATTGTGATTATCATCAAGCTTGAATTCGTGATACAAACGATCGTGTGCTAGTTTGAAGGACTTTATTGAAAGGAAGGTACTGGCGGTGCTTTAATTCAAATTATGTGGTCGCAGAACCAATCAACAACAGGATGTAGGTGTCATTCTCGTAGCTCAACCCGATTCAAAGCAAGTGTTACCCGGCTCGAGCGACTGCAAGGCACGTGATAGATGTCATCCTTTGGGGTACTTACGCAAACTCGTTGAAAAAAGCGCCGAAACTACTTGGATTGATGGTGGCGATAAGCGGTACCCTCCAAGATCGACAGACCTTATCGAATTCGGTAATCTCTTTTCTTGATGAAGACTACCCTTCGGAAATTATCGAACCGCTTACGAGGATCATTGGTGTCGATCGCATGAAGTGGGTTAGAGATGTAGATAAACGGATGATGGTGGATAATGGGTCTTCAGTAGATATTCGTATGCCCACGCTTATCGGAGAATGCACTAGATGGGCGAAAGATGGAGTTGGGACAAGAAGCTCCTTTATATGGTTTTAGTAATGACCCGATTAAGGTGCATTTGGAACTATTGAATCGCTGATATCTTCTTAAGCAGCCCCCAACGGTAGAAATTATTTGCAAATTTTATGTTGTAAATGTAGATTTCGCTTATAATCTTTATTTTGGGAAGGCTCGCTTTAATTGCTTTGCAAGTTGTGATCTCTATTCCTCATTTCAAAATCAAATTTCCTACGGCTCATGGGTCGGCGGAGGTGAAGGGGATTTGGATCTAGCGAAGATGTTATAGAAATCTTGTGATCACCGGAGTGGGAATATCAGCGCGAAGCGGATTTATGGCGATATAGTTTGAACCTTTCACGAGAGAGTAGTTAGAACCATTGGTCGTGCCATTTGAAGAAACGGAGGAGATAGAGATCATCCCGCAAAGCAAACAAAACGGTGAAAAATAGTTTGGTCTGCCGGAACCTCTCGAGACGAACCTCGTGGAGCTCTTACAAAGCTATGTTGATATTTTCGCACCGGGAGCCTCGGGATATCGGGGTAAGTAGGGATATCACGAGCATCTATTTGGAGAGTGAACCCGTCGAAGAAGCCGGTCAAACAGAAGAGGAGGATTTTCGCACTGAGCGTCGTGAATAATTGATGAAGAGATTGCAAAGCTGTTGGTAAAGCAGATTTCATCTTGAGATTGACTACCCATGATGGATGGCGAATGTGGTCTTTGGTACTGAGCAAAATGGTAAATGGCGAGTGCGCATCGACTACATCGATTTAAATAAGGCTTGTCAGAAGGATTTCTACCCTTTACCCCACATTGACCAACTAATCGATGCCACTTGGGTATACTTTGTTAAGTTTCATGGACGCATTCTCCGGATATCATCAAATTTCCCATGTCTAAGAAGAGGATATACCAAGAAAGGCAGCGTTCATTACGCATCGTTCGGTATATACGCTTATAAGAAAATGACCTTGACTCATCATCAATGCCGGAGCCACATATCGGAGAGGATGATGAACCATGTTTTCCGATATCAACAAGCGAAATATGGAGGTGCACGTAGAGC
Source organism: Panax quinquefolius (assembly GCA_020205615.1). Classification (NCBI taxonomy): domain Eukaryota; kingdom Viridiplantae; phylum Streptophyta; class Magnoliopsida; order Apiales; family Araliaceae; genus Panax; species Panax quinquefolius. Next base: position 1,893,225 of record CM035167.1, on the reverse strand, counting down.
GATATGATTGATCAAAAGTATGTTGGTACATAAACATCCGGATGATTTGGAAGAATGTTTTCGAACAATTAAACAAAGACAATTTGAGATTGAATCCCACTAAGTGCACCTTGGTCTAGAAGTGGCAAATTTCGGGATATCTTGTCGATCGAGAGAGAATCGAAGCCAATCGAGAAGATTCAAGCGATCCTAAACATGAAGACTCCTCGGTCATTTAAAGATGTTCAACGTCATTTGGAAGGATTGCGACTTTGAGGAGGTTCATGTCCAAGTCGGCGGAAAGATGCCTACCGATTCTTTGATACATTGAAAAAGTAGAAGAATGCAAAGACATTTCAATGGACTTGAGTGTGAGGACGCCTTTCGAGCATCAAGTCCTATTTATCTTGGCGCCTTTGTTGGTGAAGCCCGTTCTCACTTGAACCTTTATATTTATACTTAGCGACTAGTTCATTGGCGGTAGGAAGCGGTTTTGGTGTGTGAAGTTCAAAGTAAAAAGACGGTTTATTATATAAGCCATGTCCTTCGAGATCTTTCAAACAAGGTACCGAACATTGAAAAGTTTGCTTTTGCTTTAATAACTCGCTAATGAAAGCTTAAGCAATACTTCGTGGTAGATTGGTAATAGTGTATCTGATCACCTTTAAAGAAGATTACGGGCAAACCCGAGGTGTCGGGGAGATTAAATTGCGTGGGACGATGGAGTTGTCACAATTTTTCATTGAATATCATCCCCGAACCGCCATCAAAGGGCAAGCCTTCGTTGATTTTGTTGTTGAATGCTCGTTTTCAAATTGATGAAGGATCGATAGAAGTAATTCGATTCTTCAGTGACGAGTTCTTGGACGTTGTATGTAGATGGGTCTTCTACCACGGACGTCGATGGAATGTATTATTCGACGAGTCGGAGGGATTCAAGGTACAACAGCCATCGATTTCAGCCAAAGCGACAAACAACGGTTTGAGTATGAAGCGGTACTTGCGAGGTTACGGTTGGCAAAAAGTCTTGAAGTCTGCAACGATAATTATCTTTAGTGATTCTCGTTAATCGTTAAGCAACTTTACGGGAATATGAAGCTCGAGGCCCAAAATGATCAAATATCTAATGAAATGAAGGAGCAACTTTCAAGATTTCTAATCCTATGAGTTTCAAGGATCGAGCGTAATAACAATTCAATTGCCGATGCATTCTCCAAATTAGCCACTACGGATGTTAACGTCTTTGATGGGTCGGTTTATTTACAAACTTTGCAACATCCCAATTATGTCTATTATGAATCCAGAATGTGCATTGACCGAACCAACTCTTTGGTTGACTCCATATATAGAGTATCCGCGAGATGGCGCCTTACCTTCGGATCGGATGCTCGCCAAGAAAATTAAGTATAAAAGTGTCAATTTTGTTTCGATTGATGGAGATCCGTTAAACGAGCTTTTCATCTCCATTATTGAAATGCTTGACTCTATCCTGAAAGTCGACTATGCTCTTCTGGGAAAGACATGAAGGTATTTGTGGTGACCATATGGCGGCTAAGTCATTAGCTTTTATAAAGTACTTCGCCAGGGTACTATTGGCCTACTATCTTTAAAGAAGAATCGACACGTCAAGAAGTGTGAGAAATGTCATTTCAACAAATCCGATCTCACATCACCACCGTAAGAGCTATACTCGATCTTATCTCCTATACCCTTCACCGTCTGGGGGTTGATATATCGGGTCCACTACCGAAAAGCTAAAAGTCGTCGTCACCATCATATTCTTTATTGATTATATGACTAAGTGGGTGGAGGCAAAACCACACTTGATCAATAACTTAACAGAGTGCCTAAAGTTTATAAAAGATGCTGTGGTGTTTCGCCGGGATCCCTAAGGTGTTGGTATCGGACAACGGACGCTTGATTTATGGGATCGAAATTTGAGGCATTCTTGAAAGAAGCTGGGATTCAAAGACGTAAAGACTTCAGTGGCTCATCCACGGTCAAATGGACAAGTTGAAGTGACTAACAGAACGCTGCTGAACGGGATCAAGCGCAGATTGAATGAAGCCAAGGGTAGATGGCCAAAGGAGATACTTAGCGTGTTGTGGGCTTATCGAACTACTCCGAGGACTACAACAGGGGATTCACCTTTTAGACTGGCCTATGGTACTGATGCCTTAGTCCCAGTTGAAATTGGATCTCCCAGTCTTCGGGTCAGCCAATTCAGAGAAATATACAATGAGGAAGGGCTTAAGGCCAATCTTGATTTACTTGAAGAAGTAAGAGAAACAACCTTAATCAGGTTAGCAGCTTATCAGCGAAGAGTGGCTAAGCATTATAATAAGGGAGTAAAATGTCGAAGGTTCGAGGTGGGAGATTTTGTCCTCGAGAAATCAAGCATCTACACCTCGTAATAGGAAAGGCGATGCCAAATGGGAAGGACCGTATGAAATAACTGAAGTGCCGAAGCCGGGAACTTATCGATTGAAATCATTAGATGGGTCAGCAATTAAGAATACTTGGCACGCTGACAGGCTTAGGAAGTACTTTCAGTAAAAATGATGTCAGTACATTGGAAGTCTGTAAATATTCATGTCATCATCAATAAAAGTTCCCTTTTTCTCGAACAAATTTTGTCTTCATTCACGATCGGACCATCGGGTTAGGAGGTTCGGGTGCACTCTTTGCCGCCATTCGATGGCGACCTTTTTAATACAGTGGTCCTTATGAGTTTGTCGGGCCCTTCACGGTAGTAAAAACGTCATTGGTGTTAGGAGGTTCGGGTGGACTCATTTGGCCATTCGATGGCGATTTTTTCAGCAGTGGTCCTTATGAGTTTGTCGGGCCCTTCGCAGTAGGCAAACGTCATTGGTGTTAGGAGGTTGGGTGGACTCATTTGGCCATTCGATGGCGACCTTTCCGGCAAGTGGTCACTTAGACCTTATCAGCCCTTCGTGGTAGGCAAGTGTCATCTTTAAGACGTTGTCGAGCCCTTCGTGGTAGGCAATTGTCGACACTTAGACCTTGTCGTGCCCTTCGTGGTAGGCAAGTGTCATCTTTAAGACGTTGTCGTGCCCTTCGTGGTAGTAATTGTCGACACTTAGACCTTGTCGCCCTTCGTGGTAGGCAAGTGTCATCTTTAAGACGTTGTCAGCCCTTCGTGGTAGGTAATTGTCGACACTTAGACCTTGTCAGGCCCTTCGTGGTAGACAAGTGTCATCTTTAAGACTTTGTCAGGCCCTTTGTGGTAGGCAAATGTCATCTTTTGGTTTTGTTAGGCCTTTAGGGGTAAAAAATTCTGACGAAGCGAGATATCTCACACTTCTAAGTAACTAATAAGTATCCCTTTACTTTATTACCTAAAATTTTTCTAAGTGTTGAGTTCAGGAAGCTTCATTCTTACACTTCATCTGTTATATAGCATGTTTAGTTGTTACCTAATGATTCGAGTTGACCAAATTTGAAGGGGTTGGTGCATTTTTTCACTTAAGGAAATATTGGAGTATTGACAGATAATAAATATACCGAAGTCATAAGGAATGAAGCCATTTTCATTAAATATTTAATTTAATTACACTATTGACAATTTTTACAGATGTTGTAAATTAAAGACAGAAAAAACATAAAAGCGAAAACATCGCCTTCAGCTCCATCTTAAATCTCCGAAGAATCAAGTAAGGATGGGTCCAGATTGGCTGCAGACAGCTTCTCCTTGCCACGACTTCTGCAAAGCTCGTAACTCTCGGAGTATATCTTCATTATTTCTCCATTGATCTCGTCAGAAGTTTAAGTATTTCTTCGATATTTGTTTGCGAAGGTCGTCGCCGATTAAGGGGGCCCAAGGTCCCAAGAGCCTTCTTGAGTTCTTGGATTTTCTCTTCGAGTTTGAGCCGCTTACTCACGTATGACGAGTTTCACTTTGCCTCCAACTTATGGATAGTCTTGGTCAAGATCTTCGCATCGACGCCTTTAGCTCCTCGATCTTTTCCATCCTTATCTCGCGCTCTCCGAACCAAGTCAACGTTCATTTTCACGATCTCCTCGTCTCGTGCTTTGGTTGACGATTCTTCCTCGAGGCCTTCACATCTCCTTTGGCTTGGGCTAACTCTTTTGAAGACCTTCATTTGTATGAAGAAGGCATTCACGTTGAGTTTTCTCCTTCGCCAAGGCGAGACTTCAACACGGCATTCTCCTTCCTCAAGATCTCTTCTTCCGCTTGACCGAGAGACCTTGGGACGAAAGACGTCGAACACCTTGCGATTGGCTCATGTATTTCCAATATCATTTGATCGGTTTTCGATATATAAACATGCAGATAAATTGAAATAAAAAGATACTCGTTTTTCGCCAAGAATAGCTCATGCCTTCATTTGAGTAGATCTCCATTCGAATCGTTCTCGAACCGATGATCGCTCGGTTTCACGAACAAAGGTGTTGAAACAGTTGGAATGGAAAATGAGCATTAAGTCGGGGCCACATTGTTGGAGAGGCCATGGCTTCCGATCAATCTCGGTGGTTGGTTCTCTTGGCGGAGAAGGTGGAGGTTCTTCGCGAAGGGGTGAGGGTCTACGTGTATGGTTTTGGAGAAGGAGATCGGAGGCGGTGTAGCGTTTAGGAGTTGGCGAAGAGCAGGGAGATGAACCGGGGTGAATGTCGATGGTCATTTTCTTTTTCGGGAAGGAGTGCGGATTGGCCGGTTGGTTCATTGTCGAGAACAGGGTTTCGTGGATGTGATCGGAGGAATGACAACCAAGAAGGTAGGGACTCAAGCTCTTGGCGATCGAGGAGTTATTTTGGTTCTTATTTTCTTTACACGAAGGACCTTGGCCCGATCGTGCAAAGGAATATCGAGAAGGCTTCTCCTCACCGAATAGGTTCGAAGTTGGAGGATTGAGATTAGTTGAGGAGGTTGTTCGGGGTTGCTTTGGGGAGTGTTTGGGATCACCTTTGTCGGGTTTGTTTCTAGTTGGGTGGTTTTGGTTCGTTTGGCGGATCTCTTTCTTGGCGAGGTCGAAGGTTTTCTTGGAATAATGGGTTCGTCGGTTTGAGGTCTCGCTAGTTTGAAGGGAAGAAGTTGGAGGGTCGGCAGTAGGAGGGTTAACTGGGAAGATTCTTCACGGATGCTCTTCACTTCAGATCTGCATTCTCCCCCCGCAAAAAAATCTTCCGGTCTCTCACCTCCGGGAAGTCGGTTTGATCGAGATATCTTGAAAAAAACCACACATCGTAACATGTATCACTTATACAAATTTCGTAAATTATGTTACTGTAATTAATCAAAACTTACATTTGTGGTTGTATAAACTGTGCTTGTTTGGTCGAAGAGTGTGAAACTCCATTCTTTTGGAGGAATTTTTCTCAAGAAATCGCCATCTCCCTTACCCGTTCTTGGATATGTCTCCAAGTCGCCAGTAAACTTGGTCGAGGTGGTCCAGGTCTGGAAGAGAAGAGATCTCGAGGTCCCGTAATGAAAACCACTTCTCATGCCAACCTTTGTTCTTTGGAAGGAGTGTTCATCGAGGTCTCCTCTCGAACCCGGTGTTGGGTCGAGGAGATTGCTTGCTTCAACACTTTGAAGCCCCGCCTTCTCGAGACCTACCAATGGAGAAGAGGTGAAGAAGATGTCAACAGAGGAGTAATCCCAAGTTCATGGCAGGAAGGCAATAAATGCCAAGATGTGGATGTAGGAGTTTGGCACTTTGGTTGGGCGAAGCCCACTCCTATAAACCCTAAAAGGGTAATGATGAAGATATGGAGAGGAGGCGAACTCCCTTTTAGAAGAAGAGTGTGAGCATGGCGACCCAACCGTCCGGTCATTTGGTACATACGCTTCTTCTTGAGCAGGCCCTTATTGCGTATATGTCGGGAATCGATAACGACTCTGAGCATGCATATTTCGATTCGGTAATAGAAGAACGGATGTTGGCGTTAGGAAATTGTTCCCCGTCTTTGAAGAAATCAAAAGTAGAGGAAGTCGGAGAAGGGTTTCCCCATGGTGGATGATTGAGGTTTGGAACTTGAACCCTCTTGGTTAGGGTTTGGGTTGGGAGAAACGATCTTAATGGGAGTCAGACGAAGAGGAGAGTTCGCTAGAGGTTTTGGCCACCATTGTTTCGATTCGTGAAGCGAGAGAAAGAAATTACAGAGAGAAGAAGAAAGCTCTAAGGTTCAAATTTTGAATTAAAGTAAAAACCGTCGAGAATTGGTAAAGTTTACCTTTTATCTTGACGACAACTTACGGTAATTAAGGGCGGCACATTTAATTCAACTGCAATGATGATGAATGGGAAGGGTTTCATCTGGTTTTAGACCTAAATATCTTCACTTTCGTGGGCTTGCGTCTATTGGGTTTCTCGACTTACAGCACTGATGACAATTTGGGCTTTGCAAGTTTCACTTTGGATATCTTATGACTTATCATAGATGGTTATGTCCGGGCCTATATCGTTTATAGTCTTTCATTAAACACCCCATTTAATATAAGACTAGGGGGTAATGTTGGCCATAATCCTTTTTCTTTATTGGTAGAAATTATTGGGCTCCTCCTGGATCATGTTATTATGCTAAGTCGTGGTTGGATCCGATCACTTGGGTCATTTTATTATTTGGGCTTAGTCATTATATGGCCCATTATACAAATTATCACTTAACCCAACTTTGACCAAAGAATCATTATGCCAAATGACGTTTGACTATTGTATTCGCCACTTTCTTTGCATGGCATTAATGAGGATGGGACTCGGATGACCGTGATGTGGCAAACAAGAATGAAAGGGTGAAGGTAGATTATTTACTTTCTACCGTGAAGTGAATAGGAAGTGAGGGAAAAAGGTGTCGAGAAGGTGGTGGGTGCACAGAACCAGGATAATGGAGTATCGTAGGCTACAAGATCACATAAGAGGGTAAGAAACATATATTTCATTTAAGAATTCTAATTCTATATCTCTCGAGACACTAGATAATATTTTCTCTCCATTATTGACCTTGTGATCGCTCAGATCTTGACTCTCACGGGAAGCTATCCTCGACTTCAGTCGGTAGTCAAGCTTTTAGTGTTGACTTGTTAAAGCTATGCGAGGATATAGTGACGACGTCTTGGTGATTGGGACGTGGAGAAAGATCTTGGCGTTAACATATACCATTAGTGATTAATAGGTGTAATCAATGTAATTATTAAAATATTTTTTTGAGACATCAAATTTGGTAAAAGATCTTGATCTTAACATTACTAGTTACCATATGAGGCAGCAACACATTTGGTAATGGATTTGATACTATCCACATCCACTGTCATCTCAAATTTTCAATAAACGGTCAAATCTTTGAATTTGAAATATTATAGCCGTTATCCATAGCCCTTCTCCCTGTATAAAATCCAGTTAACAGTCAAATCTCAATTATACATTGTCTGTCTTCTCTTTAGATCTCTTTACCATGGCTGAAACTGCAATTTCTAGTGCACCCATTTTTGCCGACCTTGTTCCCACCAAGAAAGGGAGATCACGGAAGGCACTGAAGCCCAAAAACCTATCATCAAATGACGACAACATTTTGGCCGGAGAAATCTCTCAATCCTCTCCAACGATTATCCCATCGCTGCCAGAGGAATCTGCCGGAAAAGAGAACCATAAGAGCCTGTTGCAGCCTCAGTCGCTAAAGAAGAAGAAGAAGAAAGCAACAAAAGGGGCCTCGAAAACAAAGTCCCAACAACCCAATCAATCATTTGAAATAGAATTTGAGGAAATGCAAGCAAAACTTCAGCAATTAACGCTTGCGAAGGAGCAAACAGACGAGCTATTGAAGGAAAAAGAAGAGACGTTGAAGCTAAAGGAGGAAGAGCTTGAAACCCGTGGCCGAGAGCAAGAAAAGCTTCAGATGGAGCTCAAGAAGTTGCAGAAGTTGAAGGAATTCAAGCCCACAATGGTTTGTTCTTCTCTTTCTTTCTCTATGTTTTTTCTTGAATGTACTTGCCTGTTCTGTTTGGTCAATGAGAAATGTAGGAAATGATTCCTAACTTGTGAATTTTATTTTTCATATCTTATATAATATGCAAATGAGGCTGGATTTCTGGGTTTAAAGTTTAATTTTTTGTTTGTCATTCTAAAGACTTTTCCAGTTGTTCATTCTCTGAGAGAGAGAGACCGAGATAAGAAAGAGAAGAAGAAAAAGGGTTGCCCGGAGAAGAAAAGGCCATCTCCACCTTATGTCCTGTGGGTTAAAGGTCAATGGAATGAGGTACTAACATATGAAAAGGATTCTGTTATACCTATATGATATATTTAATTTAGAAATTTTATTGATTTGATTGTTGTGGTAATTGGGGTTCTGATGTTCTAGGTCAAGAAAGAAAACCCGGGGGCTGAATTTAAGGAGATATCACACATTTTGGGGGCGAAATGGAAGACGGTCACTGCAGAAGAGAAGAAGCCTTATGAGGAAAATTATCAAGCTGAGAAGGAAGCCTATTTGAAAATAATTGGGAACAAAAAGCGAGAGAATGAAGCAATGAAGCTCTTGGAGGAAGAGCAAAACAGAGGACAGCTATGGAGTTGCTTGAACAATATATGCTGTTTAAAGAGGAAACAGAAAAGGATAAGAAGAAAAAAACAAAGTAATTCTCAGTACCCTTTCACTTTCTCTGTCCCACTCTTCATTTCTGTATCTGTTACTGATTTTTTGGAAACAGGAAGGAAAAGGATCCATTGAAACCAAAGCAACCAGTGTCAGCATTTTTCTTGTTTATGAATGAGCGTCGTGCAGATCTGGTTGATGAAAAGAAAAATGTTATAGAGGTTGGGAAGATCACAGGTGAAGAATGGAAGAACATGACAGAGAAAGAGAAAGCTCCTTATGAAGAGGTTCATTTCATTCCATTCTCTAACTGTCTTGTGAAATATCAATCTGAATTCCTCTGGTATGGCTCCTAATTTTAATGTGCTATTTTTTTGTTGGGAATTTTAGATGGCAAAGAAAAATAAGGAGCAATATGCCCAAGAAATGGAGGTTTACAAACATAAGAAAGATGAAGAAGCTGCCAACCTTGAAAGGGAAGAGGAGGAGCTGGCAAAAATTCAGAAGCAAGAGGCCTTGCAATTGCTCAAGAAGAAAGAGAAAACAGAAAACTTAATCAAGGTAACGATCTGGACATTTTGCCTTAAGACTCATGGACGTGTATATAGACAAGTAATGGATTTATGGTATGCCTTTTACTTTGTGTAGAAAACAAAAGAGAGTCGCCAAAAGAAGCAGAAAGCAGAGAAGAAGAATGTTGATCCTAATAAACCAAAGAGGCCAGCATCCTCGTTCCTCCTGTTCAGCAAAGAAGCAAGGAAAACTTTACTGGAAGAGCGTCCTCGAATTAACAACTCCACACTCAATGCTCTCATTTCTGTGAAATGGAAGGTGTGCTATAATTTTAAATCAAGATCACAATATTTTCAAGCTGACAATTAGTTAATTCTCATATGGGATTTGGTTTGTTTGGTTATGTAGGAAATAAGCCAAGAAGAAAAGCAGAGTTGGAACCAGAAAGCTGCAGGAGCTATGGATGCATACAGGAAGGAATTGGAAGAATACAACAAATCTGCAGCAGAGATCACAAGTTCAAACAGCCCCCAGCTGTGAAAAACTCTATTGATGTTCAAGTTGTTCTGTTGAACATCTGGGAGTTCCTGCTCATTTTCATCAGCCAGTTCAGTGGCTTAAAGTTCCAGTCTTTTTAAACTAGTTTTCCGAATTTTTATCTACAGCTAGTCTATTTGAATGTTTTCTTTGTGATGATAAATCACAATTCTCACTGCTCTCAAGAGATATCTTCAGCTTTAAAATGCTCAAGTATGTTTTAAATTTCTACAATTTTGTTCTGCTCCAAATGATGCTACATGTAGTTATAGGTCGTCATTAACACAAAACTCACAACTTTTTCTCCCCAACTTACACAAGATAATTGTTTGATAATCTTTTCAATTTGGATTCATCAAATAAAACTAATGAGAATATCTTCAGATCAAATTTTATAAGTTTCACTTGAATTTTGTTACAATTCCCATGCAGTGTTGGTACCCATGATTTATAGAAAATGCAACAATTATCAACAATAATAATCAATGTCCATATCATATAATTAAAATAGGGATAAATAAGATTTTTTATGTGTCTTGGTCAAGAATTATATTCGTTTAGTTACTTTTTTTTTTTTATTCAATCGAATAATCAGACTTTCAAAAATTTACAAAATGGTCACTCGTCCGATTTTCCGTCCAAAAAAGCGGACGGAATCTTTAATAATCAAATTAAAAACATTTTTCACACGTGGACTTCAAAATTAGAAATTTTTTGCTTAAATTAGAATCTTGCTTAAGTTGACTCCAAAACTAATAATAGTAATAATAATAATAATAATAATAATAATAATAAAATACAATTTAAAATTAAGGTTTTAAAAAAAGAAATTATGTTAAAAAATTATGTTTTTAAAATTCTATTTTTAAAAAGTCTGTTTTATAAAAAATTGTTTTTTTAAAAAATCTGTTTTTAAAAACGTTAATAATTTTTTAAAAATGTTAATAATTTTAAAAAATCTGTTTTTGAAAAACGTTAATAATTTTTAAAAACGTTAATAATTTCTTTTTTTAAAAAACGTTAATAATTTTTTCGACATTATTAACGTTTTTTAAAAAAGAAATTATGTTAAAAAATAATGTTTTTAAAATTCTATTTTTAAAAAAAGTATGTTTTTAAAAAAATTGATTTTTAAAAATAAATTTTTAAAAATAAATTAGCTGTTTTCATTTTAAAATTCTGTATTTTTATAAAAGTCTGTTTTTAAAAAATTCTATTTTTAAAATTTAACGTTAATAATGTCAGAAAAAATAACTAGATTTAGGCAAATTCTAAAAATTATTTAACGTTAATAATTTTTAAATCAGATAAGCAAAATTCACTCAATTATGTAAAAAAAATTAGAATTTTTTTAACATAATTTTAAAACGATTACGAATTTAAAACGATTTAAAAATTATGTTAAAAATTCTATATAAAAAAAATTATGTTAAAAAATTCTTTTTAAATCGTTTTTAAAAAAGAAATTATTAACGATTTTTTAAAATTATTAACGTTTTTAAAAACAGATTTTTTAAAAAACAATTTTTTTTATAAAACAGACTTTTAAAAAATAGAATTTTAAAAATATAATTTTTTAACATAATTTCTTTTTAAAAACCTTAATTTTAAATTGTATTTTATTATTATTATTATTATTATTATGAAATTATTATTATTATTATAATTATTATTATTAGTTTTGGAGTCAACTTAAGCAAGATTCTAATTTAAGCAAAAATTTCTAATTTTGAAGTCCACGTAAGGTAAAAAATGTTTTTAATTTAAGACAATTAAAGATTTCGTCCGCTTTTTGACGGAAAATCTGATTTTGAGTTGACTATTTTATAAATTTTAAAAGATAGCTTATTCGATCAGAATAAAAAAAAAGCTTTCAGAATACAACGAAAAACCTGACCTCAAAGACAAAATGGACTAAAAATCTTATTTATCACAATTAAAGTAGAACAGGGGGAGAGGGGTAAATGTGCAAAAAATGGAAAGATGAGGGCTTAAAAGAAGTTATTGTCCTAAAAAAAATCCGTTTTCAGAATATACTCAACTCACCAGAACTGTTGGGTAAATTAAATGAATAAGAGTCCTCCTTTCACCTCGGCCTTTTATTCAATTCAAATTCTTCCCCTTCTTTCCGATCATCTGAATTCATTTGTATTCGGAAAGCTCCGGTGAGGCTATAGTTAACTTAGCTGAAACAGAAAAGAAAAGGAAAGAGAAAACAACGCCGTTAGCTGCAATCAATGGATGAACCACAACTTACTTCTCCTTTGATTACATCAGGTACAGGTAGGTGATACTGACCTTTACTCTCTCCCATGGACGCCGGCTTAATTGTTTCGGATTCTAAGGTTCATATCGGGTCCTCGGTTCGGGTTTATTTGTTTCTGGGTATATTTATGTATATATTCTAAAAATTAAATTCCTTTGTTTATTTGTTAATCGTAATTTTTATTAGTCTTGAATCTAGATCTGATGGATAATCAAACAGTAAACAATTTTATGCCACTATGACGTTTTAAGAAATGATAGTTGACTTTTCTCAAGTCAATTATTATCTTAAGATGGAATTTGTCTTCCCTACAACTTAAATTAAAAAATTATGGAATAACTATCCTTGATAATATTTTAATAATATATTTGATATAATAAATTAATTTTAAAAAATTTAATATATGTCGTAATTATAATTTGGTAACACAGAGCGGAACTCGTTTAGAAAAAAAGAAATGTCACATCCTAATTGTAATTCGGCAATACATAGTCGGACTGGATTCGTCTAGAAAGAAGGAAGAACGAGGGGGTTTAGTAATAATTAGAAAAGCACAAGGCATTAAGTGCAAATTTCTCTAAAAGATTAGTAACACAAAAAACAAATAGGGTGATAAAATTATTGGGGCTCTAATTTGAAGGCAGATGCGCTACGCTAAAGAAACCCTTTGCGTGGGAGCTCCTCTGAAAACGCTACAAACAAACTAGTAACTTACTTTTGTTGAAACTGCAATTCTTATGATTTTTGTCTCTTTTTGGGTTTATGATTTTTGTCACTTTTTGGGTTTATGATTTTGTATCTTACTCCATTCGTCGAGATATAATTTAACTTTTAAGATTAAGCAACGGACATATTAAATATTAAATTTAAATTGATGTGAATTTATTTAATTTTAGTTGATATAATTATTATAATTGTATAGTATATAACAAAAATTATCAATCACAAAATTCATTTTATTTTAAAATTTTATGAATCATATCGATTTTGTAATTTAATTTGTTGTCTTTTGACTTAAAAAGTCAAATTATATTTCTAATTTTGAGACGGAGGTAGTATTGTTTTTTAATGTTTCCTTCCAACTACAAGTGTGCCATGTCTAAAACACCCTCTTTCATTTTACTTAGAAAAGTGATATATATGTTAACAAATAGATGTGATAAAATTGGATTACTATCGACATGAGAATTTATGCAATAAAATAAATTAAATTAAAGTGCGATTCTTAATTCCACTTATGCAGCAAATAATGTACATTGAAATTTATTGTAATACTCCCTTCGTCCCAGGATAAAAGTCTTTATTACTATTTTGGGTTGTCCCATGTTAAATGTCCACTTTCTTTTAATAACCAAACTTTTACACATTTTTTCCTATTATGTCCGTAGCATTAAATATCTCATACTTTTCTTATTCTAATTCTCTCTTCATATTTAATGACATTATTATGAGTAATTTTGTCATTTTATTTCTCTTGTTAATATGCGTGAAAAGTCCACCAGGACTTTTATTCTGGGACGGAGGGAGTACATAATAAGACACTGCTCTCAATTAATGACACCAGACTCCGTAACGGACTGTTAGTCTGTTAGTTTATTAGTAGTTGTTAGGTAGTTAGTTATACTCGAGGCTGATATTGTAATTTTCGTCCAAAAATATTCCAACTTTTAAATGAATAAATCAACCCCGCCTGCTTTCTCTCCCCCACTTGGCCTCTTCTTTACAAAAGCAAATCGAATGCGACATGTATGTGTGTGTGTATATATATATATATATATATATATATATATATATATATATATATATATATTTGGGTCGGATCGCAAAAGACGTCTCCGCTCATGCTAGCTTAGCTTAATATGGCGACGCCTCAAAGACTGACCAAAATTCTCTCTCCTCATGTACGTATAATATATGCTCATATTCAAGTGATCATAACAATAAATATTAATGGCAGAGAATCCAGAAGCCGGTTCAATACACAAGGACAACATCGGGAAGGAGATGCCTGGTGCAACCTTCGTATAGAATCTAAAGGTAATATGTGTTTGATGTAATCAAGGATGAGCGTAAATTTTTTTCCTCCCTGGGCTACCAAGTGCCATTTAGATTTTCCAAATAATAGCAAACCATTACAGGCCAAACACCCCCTCTAACTTGTTCAAAAACCAACTTTTCCTACTCCCGTAACTTTTATCGAACACATTGAGGGCATTTGCTTTTATAGCCCTTTCTCTCCCTTGTTTGAATATTCAATAACCCAATTGCACAAGCACCCAACAATCATAATAGATAATAACAAACTTGAATAGACTAAATTAAGCCCTAACTCCTCCAAAAGCGTCAAAACCAAACTTTATCCAACTAATTGTAAAAACTAAGAAATTTTACCTTCAATGCAAATCAGCAAGAAATTCATTAAATGGTTCACTTTTATTTTTTATCAACTATGATGCAAACAAAGTTAAGGTAAGAAATTCATTAATTAGTTCGTTGGATTCAATCTTGTCTCCATCAAAAGGTGATAAGGTTCATTTGACTTTCGTTGAACAAGCTCTATAGCTTTTCATCCCATTATCCATTCACATGATCGTAAGCAATGACTTGTTTTCAGATAAATGTAGGTCAATCAATATTCCCAAACACTTATTAGTAGCTAATAAGACCAAACAATCGGGAGAGACTTCAAAAAGAAAAAAAGAAAACTATGCACACTCAAACTAACCCCATCGCAGAAATTGCTAACAAAGAGAGTATTGACACAAATTATCTCATCCACTTAAATCTCTCCACCCAAGCTATTGTATTGGATAAGGGTGACTCTCTAAGGTCAGAACTAATATTTGAATTAGAAAGATTAGGATTTGTTTGAGTTTTGAATTTGATGTCATGTAAATCATGTAATGATTTCTATATAACAGAGGCGTAGAGTAAGCCATCAATTGTAACAGAGTAAACTGATTTCCATCTTGTTATACTTCTTAATTGAGAGCAAATATAAATAAAATCCTTAGCTCGACATACACTCATTGTAATACTTTACAATTAGCAACCAACAACCAAACCCATCCCTAACAACAACAAAATGAAGACCCACAAATGCAAACCCCAAATAAGAAAATAAAAGATAAAATGGAAGCAGTACCTTGGAGTAAGGAATAATGTGGTCAGAATCATGACAGAGACAACCCGGGCAACCCACTAGCTCCCACTAGCTTCCTAAAGAGAGTGTTGCCTGCTGCCGTCTCTGGCCCCGATCAGGTCTCGGCCTTTGACCTTCTCTGCCTTGTCCCAGCATTGCTACTTCACACTGTATGGGAAGCTTCGAGGGTGAGGGTTAGGGTTTGGGTAGGTCTCTTCGGGAGAAATTTGCAAGGCTTCAAACAAAGACAGCCTCGGCGGGTGTCGCCGCCATGGCCTTAGCGTCGTGTACGTAGGAGCGAGTGGGGTGATTTGCGGCAGATTCACCCGGGCTACCGCCCACCACAGCCCAAGTGTGGCTCCGCCCCTGGATGTAATCAAGTTAATACTACAAAAGTTTTGCGATGAAGCTTATTCATACTGCAATTAATCTGCACTTAATTTTATTTATTATTAATGGAAATAATGATGTAGAAATTATCTATCTAACATAATACAATAACATAATGATTTTAAATTTCCCGCTCACCTTAATAAATCATCTGGGTCGTCCAAAATTTGGATAAATCTCACGCAGGGCACACAGCTAGTATAATTATATGTTGACATATATGCATGGACAGGGGAATGGTGGCATGCTGGGTTCCATTTAACGACGGCAATAGTTGGGCCGTCAATACTAGCGCTGCCGTTTGCATTCAGAGGGATGGGTTGGGGAATAGGGTTCTTCTCCTTGACGGTAATGGGTGCTGTTACTTTCTACTCTTACTATCTCATGTCCCTTGTGCTTGATCACTGTGAAAAGTCCGGTCGCCGCCACATCCGGTTTCGAGAACTTGCTGCCGACATCCTGGGTAATTAACTTTCTTCTTTTTGTGTTTAAAATTTCATGTGTAATATATATGTGCCATGAGTTAATAATTAATTAATTACCAGAAAAAAGAAATTATGCCATGTTTTATAGTTATTTCTCTGTCTTTAAAAGAGTGAGTAAAGGTAGAGAAGACGGGAGTTAGTTTGTTCAAGTCAATAAGAGATGTAAGTATTATTTATGATATTAATGGTGGTCTGGCCTTGTGGGGATTAAATTAATATGTACCATGAGTTCTTTTGGGTGGGTTAGGTGGATGGTTGAATGGAAAATGGCAGTACAGTTATTATGTTAAGGTCAGGCTAACCATTTACTTCATTGGTTCCAAAATTAAGATACATTTCTAAAAGAACCTTTATGGATAATTTTATGTTTCCAAATGCATCCTTAAGATTAGTTAAAAGAATTGAAAATTAAGGATATCATGTCACTTTATAGTCCTAAAATATAAATGTATATCTTTTTCTTTGAATGAATTGAAAAAGAAAATGTATCTCTAATTTTGGAACAAAAGAAGTACCTTCTAACAACTGAACATCTTAATTACGTGTAAAAATAGTGTGGCTCCCACCCCGGGTTCTCCTCCAAAAGCTTGAATCAGTTAATGCTAGTATTGA